>JAJEOU010000162.1:14249235-14559260 GCA_021534815.1 Acrocephalus arundinaceus
GATAAAGATCAAATCCAAACCCTCTCTGCCAAAACTTATGGCCATTTCTTCTTATGCTGTTGCTTGTTACCTGGGAGAAGAGGCTGACCCCCCACTCACCACACCCTCACTTCAGGAGAGTGACAAGGTCCTCCTTGAGCCTCCTCTTCTCCACTAAACAGCAGGTCCCTCTGCTTTTTCTCATAAGAATTGTGCTCCAAACCCTTCCCCTGCTCCATTACCCTTCTTTGGACATACTCCAGCACCTCAGTTACTGTCTTGTTGTTTGAAGCCTGGATCTGGATACAGTAGTCAAGGTGTAGCCTCGCTGGTGATAAGCACAGGAGGAAAATCACTGCCTCAGTCCTGCTGGCCATGTTCTTGCTGATGCAGGCAAAGGATGCTTTTACCCAGCACCTCCAGGTCCTTTTCACTGGGCTACTTTCCAGACACTCATCCCCAAGCACACAGTGATGCATGGAGTTGTTGTGGCCCAAGAACAGAACCCAGAACTTCCCTTTGTCCCACCTCATTCATACCACTGACTTTGGCCCATCTATACAGCCTGTCTAGAGGCTCCTGAAGAGCAACACTCCCTTTTCTCTCCTTTCATAAATATGAATTCCACTATCTTATGGTCACTGCAAACAAGGTTGCCTCTGACTTTTGGTTCTCCAACATGGCTCCAACAAGGTCCAGCCAAGCACTGATTAGGGAATTTGATACCAGGAAACTTCTGGATTTGTTATGGCTGCCCTGTTTTTCTTACAGAACATATCAAGGAGTTTTAAGTCCCCCTTGAGGATCAGGTCCTGTGAATATGAGGTTAGTTGGAGCTAATTTTATAAGGCCTTACCCACCAATTCTTCCTGGTCAAGTGGCCTACAACAGATTGTCACTACCATGTAGGTTACCCATGCTGGTCTGCTTTTAATTTGCCTATAAGATTTCAATTGGATCATCATCAATGCCTAGAAAGGGCTCCAGATAGCTGTTCTTTCACATAAAGGGTGACTCTACATCTACATCTTCCTACCTTGATCCTTCCTAAAAATCATCTGCCCCTGCACTGAAGAACCCTAGTAATGTGAACATATCCACAACACCTCCTTTGAATAAAATCAGAGGTCACAACAGCACACAGATTTCTAATGCTTCCTATGTGTTTTCCGTGGCATCCTTGATACCCAGTGTGACACACCATTCCTCTGTCCCTGTTGCCTCTACAGCACCATAGCTGTATGTATGCTCCTTAATGATAACGCAGTACTTCAAATTGAGAACAATATCCAGCAGACACAAGCAGTACTTGTGGGCAGAAGGCAAAATACAATACTGACTAATCTGGGAGTTTAGTATAGATAATGCTATTTCTGGGTACTCTCTCAACTTATTCGTATAGACATAGCCTCAAATTAACTTCAATCCAAATGAGGCAAAAGGGAAATTCCTGATTATTATTTTAATTGTTGCTTTAAATGACAATCAAGAGCACAATTGGTCTTATTGCTCTGAAGAAGACCCACAGTAATACAACTTTGCATTTCAGACACTAATTACACATAACCTCAGACTATGTGCTCTCTAACCCTGAGGACAACTCAGTCCCTTGCTTTGCATAAAGGCAACAATATTGTGATGAGGAAATTATTTTCCTGAGACAGTATTCACTTTAAAGATCAGTGTTTCTTTTAAGATAAACAGGGAAGTCAAAACTGTGGGAAAGTAAAAGTTTGGCAGCAGTGTAGATTTATACTTCAATAGTTTTTCTTAGATTTTTTTTGTGTATGTACACTTTTTGTTCCCTGTCTAATGAGATTTGAGAGGCATAGTCTTATCTCTGTTCATTAGTTGAAAATAATACTAACTGATTTTCAAGTCAATTTAGAGGACCCTTTTAGAGTTACACTGCTAATCAAGTTCCATTACTTAAGGCACAGACTAAGCAGCTAGCTGTGTAGGACACAAAGCTACAAGAGTGGCCACTCACTTTGTCCTGTGTCAGAGCCCTAATAAGTCTCTGGTTGCAGATCAAGATATAAAAAGGTTTCTCTTCACTCAGGTCTCTGTCTTAAGGCTATACATCTCCCTTTTGTATCTCATCTTTCTCCTATCTGAAGCCTGAAACTTTCAAAACCTTTTTTTTTATCCTGTTAAGAGGCTTTGAATGACTCTGACAGTGTTTATTCATTTATAAACTGAGGGAACTATATAGTTATTCTGCCACTTGTGGACACAGTTCAATATGGATAACAAAAAATAACAGGAAAAAATTAAATTCTCTGTCATTGTACACCTGAGGATCCATATTATTCAAATGATCTAAACAGTGTAAATTGAATTAAAAACTTAGGGCAGCCTTTGTTTAATTACTTGACAGACTCAAAAACATGGCAGAACCAGAGATCCTGGCTATGTCCATGATACTTAGGGGATGTGCCAAGTCAGCACTGTTTGACACCAATGGCTTGCATCAGGGAGAGTTTGCCATTGCAAGAGGCATGGTTTCTGCGTCAAATGTGGGGTGAAACATCCTCTGTCTCTTGATATGGCAGAGGTTCCTCCAGATATGTCCAACTGCAAAAGTGTGAACATTCCGAGGAATTTTGAGTCTAAAATGGTCACAGGCATTCTTCTAGCTAACTAAGAAGCCAGGTGAATCATTGGGGTGGGCTAGGGCCTGGATTGCACAGTAGACCCTGAATTCTGCTTGTAGGCCATGTTGGAAGCAGTTTGTGTATCTTACTACTGTGTCTCATCACACATAAAGATTCGATAACTCTTTAAGAAGAATTTATTACCATTTATCCCATTTTTATGTTCCATAACATGAGAGGGAGTAATAACAAATGAACAAACTACTAAATGTCTTACTTTTTACGGGGACTGGTTAAGAAGCCTTATCTACTGGCAGCACTGAGTCACATGTGACCTAGAATTTTAATGTCGCCATACTCACCATGGTGCCTGAGATCCTCTGAGACAGAAACAGTCAGTTGAAATGTTCTACTAAGCACTCCCTGATTTTAAATGCAAGAAGCAAGGAATTGCTTCCAAGAAGGTCCTTCAAGGTGGGAAGCACCTTTCAGCTGCTGTGACACAAACCAAGCTTGGTGGTATTCACAGAGCAACCTGCTCACACTACTATTCATTTGGGACCTCACAGGGTAAAGGAAAGCAATATGGATAATTTGGTTACATAGGAAAAGTGATCCTTTCCCTTTCTAAAAATTACCTTTGCTGTCACAAACATTTCTGAATGACAAAATAGCCTATATTCATTTTGAGTTCTGGAAAGGACTGTGCAATAGTCCAGGCATCCAATACAGTACTTTTGAGTTGAGATTTTTACATGTGGTCCTTTTCTCTAAAGTAAAATGCTAACATAAACTGACTAGGATTTCATTATCTGGCTCCCACCGCACGTTGTTTCTAGTTCTATAGTACGAACATCAACATTAAATAGTAAACACCTAAAACTACCTAAAAGGAAGAGAAATTCTTATAACAGGAAGATATTACATATTCAAAGGAATTTTTCTTAAATTTTCTTTCTGTGAGTATGAAATTTTCATTTGTTTTCCTTCCTACCTACAACCTTTAGCTGTTTCTAAGAAGGGAATCAGGAAGACAAGAGTGTCACAGTTCCCTACAATATGTGATTGTTTAACCTTAAGTCACCTCAGCTGTGAAAATGTGGATGCAACTTTGGAAAAATGTTTTGAATGTGACAGCAGAATTATTTTGCAATGTTTATACATTTTTAATGATTCTGCTTCCAGCAGTACTGATATTTCTCACAGCCACAGAATAATGAAACCAGCTGTTAAAAGGATGCAGTTTTGCTTATGCTGTTTTCTCTGTCTAGTTAGCTAAGAGACTATGGTGTAGCTTAATGCAACAGAATAATTACAGTGAAGCTTTAGGAAGTTTCAAAAAGCAGAGGTATTTCTATTTTTACATGGCTGCTTTTGGGGAGGAGGGCATGTGTCCATGTGTGAGGGAGCACAGCAGCATGATGGCAGATGGAAATAGAGTGAGACAGCCAAGAGAGGACTTGGACAATGTTCCACAGAGCTCAATAAATCTATATGGTCTCTTTATGCTCTGCAAGGTCATAGATGACACTGACACTGGTTTCCTAGCAACCCACTCCACTAACCTACTTTTGTCCCAATCACTGGAGAATGACTTTAATGCTCTGAGCTGTGTTTCAACATGTGGAGGAAATAATCAAATTGACGCTGGTTAACTGCTGATGTGCAAAATTCCAAAAAACGTTTTACTGGTCCATCTCCCCTCTATATGTCTTGCACACAGAAGGCTTTTTTAATAAAGAACAGCATTAAGAATTCCTAAGTTTCACAGGAATATTAATTTCATTTTAAAGTGTAGACATATAATATGAAAGGACACATGTTAGTTAAGCAGGCATGTAGTACCAGATCCCAGTAGAAAAGGATTTACCCCAAGCAGGAGATGTTTATGATATTAAAAACTAAATACATACATAAAGAAAAAAAGTAGAAATAAAAAAAAATAGGAAACTACAAAGTACTTAAATGATTTACATGGGTTTATATAAGGCATAGATAATGTAGTCAATTAAAAACCTTTAGTGTGCCACAGTAATTATTAAAAAGAACCTATATTTCATATAGCTGCCATAAAAATTTATATATTACATGAGAAAACAGAGTTTTTAAGCAACAATAACTCGTTGATATAACCATATTGTATGAATTCTTCTTCTGTAGCTGATAAGTAATATGCATATGTTAAACAGGACACTATTATGACTTGTCAAAGTAATAATGTATTTGTGTTTTCCTCTTCAAAAATTTTACAAAGCCCTGTTCCAAAACAGATGTCAAATGACCCAGCAGAGTAAATCATGCAAAGCAAAAAGATCTTTCAATAAATTTTGCCTTTTTCTCTGCTTGAGTAATGCTCCAAATTCTAACTAAGCATAATTTAGATTTATGTGATCATTTCCTATAATTTTATTATTCAAATTTCCAGTTCCTGACTCACAATATTCATTCTTCACTGGTTAAGTGCAAATATTTACAAGAATCGGTTGAAAAGTCTCTTCTGTGCTTTGGTAATAAGTATTCTCATCCAGCCATAGGATGTAAAATTTGAAAAAGAACCACTTTATTTAACACGTAGCAAATGAATACTTTCAGAACACATGTACTGTATAAACCTCAGCTCTGATTTATATTTAGTTATATTTACACTTTTATCTCAGACAGACACAGCAACAGTGCTGTGGTTTAACCCAAACCATCAACCAAGCCCCACGAAGCCACTCGCTCCCTCATTCTCCCACCAGCAGGGCTGGGGGAGAGAATCAGAATGAAAAAAGCCAGGAAAATGCAGAGAAGTCATGAGCTGAGATAAAGATGATTTAATAGTGAAAGCAAAAGTCACACACATAAGCAATCCAAAATAAGGAATTAATTCACTGGTCCCCACAGGCAGGCAGGTATTCAACCATCTCCAGGCGAACATAACAGTGACTTGGGAAGAAAAACACCATCAATTCAAATGTCCCCCCCTTTCTCCTTTTTTCCCCCACTTTCTCAGTACACTTTGTGTACTGAGAACGATGTCATATGGTACAGAATATCCCTTTGGTCAGTTTGGGTCACCTGCTCTTGCTGCGTCTCGTCCCAGGTTCCCATGCACCCATACCTTACCAGCGGGGCATTACCAACAGCAGAAAAGGCCATGTCTCTGTGTAAGCTGAGAGTACTGAGAGTTACTACTGAGAGTAACAACCCTCTGTATTATCAACTCTGTGTTCAGCACAAATCCAAAATGCAGCCCCACACTAGCTAATGTGAATAAAGTTAACTGTACCACTGCCAAAACCAGCACAGATAGGCATGGGATGTATGCCCTTTCTTCCCTATAGTCAACAAAACTTTCATTTTTGCTGTCTAAAAAACCTCATGCTAACATTTTCCTTTCCTGCTGCCTGAAAAACACACTGGGTGCATCACTGGACCCAAAACTACTGAATATTGTGGTGATCTACTTGAGGGACATTTACTGAGCTTTTCAATTGTACTGGCACAGCACTGGTCTCCTCTATGACAGGTACTATCATTAACATGAGAGAACAAGTTCTTTAGTGCCAAACACAGTAATTGCCTAAACCCTGGCTATCACCCATCAGCACACACAGAAGATTGGCAGATACAAGGAGTGGTAATTAAAAGATTATGAGATCATAAACCACAAATGTAGTGTCCTGCCCCCTGACTGAATTGAATATGTCATGAGGATTCTCCTAAATTGTTTGGACTGCAAGTGGCATTGTGAGGCTATAACAAAAGCAAGGATCACCAGCCAGTAGCAAAATCTACTAATAGCTGTTCCCCACACAGGATTTGGAGAGTGGAGAAACATGCAGAGTGCCAGTACAATAACTCCCTCACAGTGGGGAATGGCCCCTCAGGATTACTTTGCCTCAGTTACACTGGATGGTCCTTAGGTGGGAAGAGTCTGAGCTCACATAAAAAGAACAACTTTCACTTTCATTTTTACCCCAGAGTGCATTTATGTTAGAGGTTGCTGATGTAGTTTGAGGGGGTGGGGGGGGGCGGTTCTGGTTTGCCCAGCTGTCATTTATAACCTCAGAATAATGGCATTGTGTAGATTGAGGGGAAGATTTGGATGTTTCTAGCCTAGCCTCTTTCTCAGAGCAGGAAAGATGAAGAGTGGATTTTTCAGGGTCTTGTCAAATCAGCATCTTAGTATCCCAAAGGGCTAATATTTCATAATCTCTCAGGAAGTCTCTTCCAGTGTTTGATAATCCTCATGATGATTTTTTTTTCCCTTAAAAGTAATAGAATTTTCAACATGTTACAATTCTTTGGAAAAGTCTCAGCTCATGCAGAGGACTGATGAGTCCTACTCCTTCAAGAAATTCTCTAGGAATGACAGCTAAAGTAGTGCAGGCTGTATGTGTGGATGTGCTTGTTTAGCAATAATAGAAAAATGCTAAATGAAAAGCTGAGCCTGAGCACAGCTAAATTGTCTTGACTAAAATATTTCCCAGTTAACAAAGGGAGATTTGAGGGAATTGTTAAGTCTCTGTACGTGATTAAGAACAAACAAACCCCAAAACAAAACAAGAAAAAACCAACCAAACAAAAACAGAAACAAAAGTTTTAAAAATACCACAGTAAATATTTTACAGAAGCCTGCAGAAAACAAGCAAAAAACTAAACCAGAAGGGTATGCAGATCACAGTGCAACCTGAGAAAAGGCAAAAGAGAGGGCTCCTGAACACAATTGATGCTCAAACCAGCCTTGATGAAATCTCCTCACACTAAATTCTAGAAAATAAAATCCTTCAGACATTGTTAAGCAAACACATTCTACCAAAAAATATATCCATTCCCATCCTTAGTCTCTTCTATTTGATTCTGGTCCCATCTCCTTACACCTCAAAGGGCTAGACTAAATAGCCTTTCTTTAAGACAGGTTGGTGATATTAAAATACTTTCCATGGCTACACCATTTTCTTGCTTTCTCTTATATTTCAGCTCCTAAAAGCTAGATTTCAGTCCTACAGGCATTTGAATAGGTTTCTCTAGATTTATTTTCAAATGATAACAGTTGTTTGAACTAATAATATCTGTATATTAGCCAGCTGTGCACTACTAAACACATGCAGGAAAACAGCTGTCTTCTGAAATCCATAAGAATGAAAGTAAGGAAGTTTCACTTACTTTCAGCTTAGCTACTCTGCGGATTTATATCAGTGTGGTCTAGCTGCATTGTGCGGTAATATAGATCTTGACTCTTTTCACACACACCAGTCCCTTTCTAAACTGCTGTGGCTCAGAAGTTGGCACAGATGCAAATTTGTAACCAAGATATTATAGAAGATATTATGAAATTCTCTGGGAAAAAACTTCTTTTTGTAGGATCATCTCAATGTAGAATGAGATAGTATTTTAAACAGCCTATAGAATTTGTTGTCTAAACCCCAACCTCATCTGCCAATTTTTCACCACTTCTTATATTCACTTGCATACGCTGGTTAAATACAAATTGATTACGGCACTATTGAGTATCATTTTGATTCCAGTAGAACTGAAGCACATGCAGAGTTCACTCATTAGCCTTCCCTAGTGTAATTGATATCAGCATCTATGAGTGTTAAAAGATATTAATGTTTTCAGTCTGTAGAGTCAACTCTGTAGAGTCAACGTTTGCATAATAAGTAATACTAGCAAAAGTAGACATAATTAGTAAAGGATTACTTTCACTCCAAGAGCAAGGAGTGAAAGAAAACATTTAACAATATTTTTGATGTATGTTTGTTTCAGGTATGTATACATTCCTGTAAATACACCTGTGTATAAAAAACCGAACAGGTATGTGGATCTATATGGTTTATATCTCACTTCTCTGTAGTTCAACAGTAGGTCAACCGGCAGACTTTTTTTTTTCAGAGAAAACAGGATAAACTATATCAATTTATCTCACTTTGTATTTGCAATAAGCAAATACATAGTGAGATAGATGAACATAGACTTAAACAGCTCCAGGTCAGCTGGATTGTAATTTACCCTTTGGTAACTTATTCAAATCTAAGCCAGATATAGATGGATAGACACTCACAGGAAAAGACTGAAAACACTTGGTTTATGTATTAATGGGCAGAAGAGTTAAATTCCACAAAAAGTATAATGTAAAGCTTGAACTGTACTTATGGGTGCCAATGGCTTGCCTTTAGATTCACAAACTGTAGGTGCTAAAATGAGACAAAGCTGCTACCACCACTTGTAAAACTTTGATACACTTCTTGATCCTCAGGGAAGACAACAGATCTAGCATCAGATTTTACCTCTTCTCAGACTCAGAAGTGGAAGCCAGTTTCTAGTTTTTAAAGGAATTAAGTGGCTAGTGCCAGAGATAACCAATCCTTAGAAAAGCCCTCCAAATTTTTTACTATGCCTTTGGCAGCTGTGAAAGGGATCCTCCTCAGAAGCACTGAGTATGGTTCCTCTATCTAGTCTTAGTAACAGCTTAAATATCTTTCTCCCACCCAATTTTACTTTTCTTCTTTTATCACCTGATCTCTGGTACTATAGGAATCACTGCCCAGGTATTTCATGTGTGATAGGAGGGGAAATGCAGATAAAATAAGAATCTAAACACTTCTGCAGCTGTTTTTAGTATCCAAAATTTTCCTACAGAGCTGAATATATCCAAAAATGTTATGTAAATATAAGCTAAAATTAAAACCAAACTTCCATCGTGTTTATATGCTTTCTTCTTTTTTGTTGTTGCTGTTTGTTTGTTTGTTTGTTTGTTTGTTAAAAGTTAGAGGGAACAATTTCTCTAGGAAAAACATCTATGAGGAAAAGCTATTTTAAAACAAATATTAGAGTTATTTTCTTAAACTAATTTGTTGATGTTTTTCAATCTCTGTACCTACCCTGAATAAGCTTAAAAATCCTTAACCATGTTTGAACAAATACAGTATATTATCAATGATGGAAAATTACATACAACCGTGTTATTTTTTTAAAATATAAAACTTAAATGTAGAATATATATTTTTAAGTATTTCTATTTGCCAAACAAGTAGGTAAATAGTAATAATTTAAACTTTCTATACTTTCAATATTTCCTATAATATAGTTCAAGACTAAGTCAATCCAGGGCATGTTTTACTTAAACTCTGTGAGAACTTTCTGTAAAACCAATTATGCTTCTCCCTCCATGAGGCAAAACCAGAAATCCATCCTTCCAATCAGCAGTGCTGAATTTCATTTGGAAGTCTCACAGAATAACCCATGATACAGTAGACATACATTACTAAAACATTATATTTAAAAATACACTGAAGTTAGCACCTTCATCTATAACTCCATCTAGCAGCAGAGTGCAGATCAAAATTCCTTTTGACCAATTATCTGTTATATATATCTGACCTGGGCAAACCCACACCTGTGAACATATGCACAGCTACCTTCAAAAATATGTGACTACATAAACATACACATTATGCACAACATATGGAAAGAATGTTTATGTACACCATTATGCATGCATGTCAGTAAGAATATTTGCCCAGAAAGCAGTTCACACACATGGAAAAGGTATTCCTGTACATTCTGCACCAGCAGATATTTATTAACATTTTCCCCACTTCATATAGTTAGTCCATTAAGAAATTATGTGGTATAATTACTTTTTACAGGCATATTGTGATAATGTCTGACTGTAAAGTGAGTATAACCGCATGTACTTAGAACAATATAAACACTTGAAATACAGCAAACACTAAAATTTTGGTGAAGGGGTGACAAGAGGGTAGCTTATCTGTGTAAGAAGGGCACAATCAAATTGACAGTCCACAGAGTGTACCTGTACATGCGCAGCAAATTTAAATTCATTTTTATACATAATGGCAAATCAACCTTGGGGGATGCTAATTATTTTACTAATCTGCATGGGAGTGTCCAGTAGAAATTAAGGTCTATATAAGTAAGCCCAAAAGCTATATTTCACTCATCTGCTAAAGCACTGTGGTCATGCTTCAAGATTGACATTCCCCAGTTCAGTGATCCAGTGAAGAAACACCCCAAACCATGTGCTGCTCCCTCACCCTTCCACCCTTTCCCATGCAGCATGCTGGAAAGGAGAAGGGGGATATACAAGAGTTAAAGATCACATGTCAAGATAAATAAAATTTCCTGGCAACATTTGATAAGATAACAGACAATATCAGCAGCAATATTGATGACAGAAGATAGCAGAGAGGCAGAAAGGACTCTCAGGGAATGAAGCCTGGTATTAAGTGAACTGCTGCCAGGGTTCACCAGCCAGAACAGACACACTTCCCCCCATGCCCAGAACTAATGTGAGGTGGTGTGGAACAACTGCCTCTCCTGTCTACTGCAAAAATTAACCCTGTCCTGGCTGGAGCAGGGAAAATTATCTACAGGTAGAAAGAATGGCTAGAAGACAGCAGATTTTGATCAGAGCCTTATTTTAGCTCCCCACTATGCCAAAAATTGGCTATTACTGGCTCTAATTACTGAGAGAATGGAGATTCTCTTGATGCTATGAGAATTAACAAATGGTGTATAAATATGGTTTTTTATTCCTTTTTCATTGCAAGTAAGACTGTTGACTTAGATGTGTAAAATATGATCGTCATCCATATAAACTAGGGTTAAAGTTGAATTATGTATGCTTATTTTGCTGCTTTGAGTTGGTTTAACAGATGATTAAAAATCATATTCTTAGTCAAGACATCAAAAATTCCTGAATTCATTATGTATTGACTCTTTTTCATGTATTTACTGACACTGCTTTTTGTTTTTAATGTCTTGCCTAATCTTCACAAATATCTCATTTTTGACAAAACAACAAATAAACAGTAAACCTAGATTAATAACAAATGAAATAAATGTAACTTTTGGATGGTTCATTGCCATTGACAATATTAAATGTATATATTCATCTTAAATATTCAAAGAATTTTCAATAACACCCCACATATATAATCTCTGAATTCTGACCTGTCTATAGCTAGTATTTTGGCCCCTTAGTAAAACCCAGGATTTCTGCTCAGTTTTGTTGGACTTGCATTTCACTTCCAGCCACTCCTATGACAGTTAGAAGGAATTAACTTTTGGAGTTTTCTTCTGCATAGAAAATCAGTAGTGGATCCATAGCTCTTCTCATTGTATTAATTACTTCATAGTAACCTATGTGTTAGGGATTTAGTTTCAAATATTATGCATAGTAATGCAAAATATTTGAAACTAAACCAAAAGAAGTTTTTACAATGAAAACCGCTGGAAATTTTTGTCTGTAAAAATTTGTTTTTCAGTTGAGATCTTGTCAATTTTCCTATCAACAATATGTCATTCTCCTCAAGCAACCAGGAAACAATTTGTAAGGAAGTAAGGGTCAATTCAAGCAAGGCAAGTAGCACTGCATGGTCCTCCACATGGTCGTCAGCCAGCTCAGTCCCTCCATAGTAATGCGTGAATTTGGTTCATGAACCTGTCAGTCACCATGTTGGGCTGGTCTGTGAACCTAAATGTGCCTCTTTGGAGCTGGTCTTGACCTTTCTGACAGATTACATGTTACAGACATATCTTACATGAATAGTTAATTTTCAATTTGAAAGAATCAAATGCAGAACAATAATTATAGCTATAGAAATATATCTGCTGAATTCAAGAGGACGTAACTGATGGTATGCTCTTAACCTAAACAACTGGCAATTTATGTACTAATTACTTCTTGAAGCAAGAGTCTTTGCTGAATGCCATTCTAGGTAATACCTAAATCATAGCTTTTTTAGTATGTCAAGCGTGCTATTGATAGTACACAGGAATCAAAATATACAATTTAACAATATACACCGTACAAAATGTCACATCTTAATGTGATTCAGAACAGAAACTTAAAATGCCCTTGACAACTGAAAGCATAAAACCCCCTGGTATTTGGTGCCAAGTCAGACACAATTTTGGCTGTGGATTCTGTTTGCAATGATTCACTAATCTTGGTCTGGTCAGACACTTCAAAGCAATCATGATTTAGATGTCAAACTACATTACATATGAGATCAATGCATAGAAACTGCCTTTTAGATGTATAGAATCAAAATGGTTAAGTGGTTTGCTAGTTTTTGAATATCATGTTTGCTAGATTGTTTGCAAATTCAAATCAATACTGCTATAGAGCTCACATCACACTGGAGAAAAATGAAAAAATATTTAAGATATTCAGCATTCTAGATGTATCCCTTTTTCACTCAGAAATTCAGCTTGATTTTACTTTAAGCCTAAAAACACCACAAAGTTACACAAAAGTATATCCCAGTATTATTGTTTCACATGTGTTTCCTGAGAAGAGCAAAAGGAGGGAATAAATGTCCATTAGCATATTATCTTTTTTCTGACATTTCTTGTTCAAAACAGAAACTCAAATATCTGCATAATTACTTCAGGCTGATATTTTCCCTTACTCTTATACATGTATTTTTATGTGAATTAAAAAGGTTTGATTTGTACAGTGATGTTTAAATCTTTAAAGAATTGATTGAATTTAGTGATTTTTAAGGATACTTCAATGATGATAAATGCAGAGTACACAAGAAGACTCATCAAATGTTGAACAGTTTAACTTCATTTTTTAAAAAGGTCACCTTTCTGGATCTTAGAGAAATTGCTTTATGTTAAAGGAAAACCTTTGTTCTTGCCACATGTTTCAAAGTTGTCTCAAAGGGTGAGATAACAGATAACTTGAGAATTGAAAATAAAAACAGGGGTTTAGAATAAATACTTACTTAATATTATATAGGGGTAAAAATTAATTTGCTTTTGAGGCTTTTCTTCACGAAACTTTTACACTAATTAGTCCCCATGAAAATATCTTAGGTGTACATCTAAGAATACTTTTTCAAGTTTAAAATGCTTAGGAGTTTTTCTTGATTAGGTAGAGGTTTGAATTTTAACAAATTAAGATATTCTTGAGGCAAAATAAAAATGTTCAGAAAATAGTTCAATTCAGTTGGATTAAAAACAGATTTAAAACCATCTCAAAACAGGCATAAAACACAGATTAATTCAAAGTCACCACATAGCAGATTTGTAAACCAAGTGGTTCCTGTCCTGAATAGGTTAATGGTTACCATTTGGGCATAAACATGTCACCAAATATTTTGGGAGATACCTCACACCCCAAGAGTTTCATAACATATTCTCCCTGTTTGCAGAAGGATTTTGTGTTTTTGCACAGCAGTTCTGCATTTTAAACGTCAGTACTGTATTAAGTTTGCATAACAGAGCAATTGCTCTCTTGCTGCCAAAGAGCTGCATCTAAGGTCTACTATAATCAATGGAAGCCTTCTCCTACACTTCCAGGATACTACAGATCAATCTTTAACTGAAGGCAAAAAGAAAAATTTTCTCCTTCTGAACAAGTAATGAAATATAAGATAAGAGTGGCTGGGAATTTTTTGTCCACAAACCAGTATTAAAATTAAAACAAATTTTCTATGGAGCTCCATTTCTTTCTGTCATTTAATAAACATTTTCATTGCATTTTCTTTCATCAGAGGCTTCTTTTGTTAGTCATGACTAAACATGTGTGCTGACAGGCCATGTGAAATATTTGAACCAGCTAAGCACAGATGTAGACTTTGAGCTCAAATGCAGGTTCACAGTGACAGTTGAAGAGCAGTAGAGCACAACAGCATTTTACTCTGAAAAGGACAAGTAGAACAGAACAGCACAACCTTGAAGGAGTAGATTTTACTTACTCACATTTGGGGGTTCCGGAGTAACTACCTAAAAAGGACATGGGACATTGAAGACAGATCCCAAAGAACCACATAAGGACTTCCAATAAGGGTACAGCGGTGTAAAATAAAGTGATACATAAACGTCAAGTAAGCAGGGATGGCTGATGAATATGTAATCACTGTTTATGATAAAAACTCAGTTTACACCTGATGCTCAGGGCACTTGATTAGAGGAATGATCCTCTGACAGACCAATATGCTGCAATAAAGAATAACTGGTTTCTAATACTCAAAAGAGTGTTAGATAGTCTATCTGGCTAATTGCAGTACCAATGGCAAACCTTTTGGTTTAATCCAGATACATGATAGTTTGTGAGATTACATGTTAGTTGTGTGTACAACTGAGGAGCACAAAGTGAAATCCAATATAAATTTTTTGAGATGTCATTTGCAAAGTGAGGATCAAGAGGACTATATCTAAAAGTGTGAATAGCAGTTAGCATAATGAATGATTCTGAACCACTAATATAATCCATATGATATTTTTGTAAATATGGTTATGTGACCATGGCACTATGTGGATGTCTGGATGTTTCATGACAAAAAATCCCCAGGAAGGGTATAAAGTGATTAAACTACAAACCACAAATTCATGTTTACCTCTGCTTTGCAACTTCTGTACATCAGGACCACCAAATTTCACTCAAGATACTGGTATCTCAGTGTTCACATTGCTCCATTCAGTCACAGATCCTATGTTAAAGTAGCAAAAGATTACTTCAAGATTTGTGGATAGTCAAAACACAGGTCTGCACACTTTATAGACAAATCCTCACGGAACATTTATTGGGAAGATGTATTTCTTCCTTCAAAGAGCTAATTCATCCTATAGCAAGTTGTTTTTTGTCTAGAACTTTCTCATTTCTGAGGTCATCTGTTGTATCTATAGTAATTTATTGCATTTGGATTAATTTATTCCATTTATGCTTAGCTGTTGTTTAAGCCACCTTGAAGACACCCAGCCATTAAGCCTCAACCTTGGTTAAATTACTCCAGTATTATACTTGGGGTATAAAACATCAGACTTGTGTCACAGATTTCAAAAGGCTACGCCAGGGGGCTTCCTGTTAAGTAGAAAACAAGTCCAAGTGAAAGAGTCAAATGTCACAAAGCAATGAGACAGAAGCAAAACATTGTGATGATATCACTTCATGGGCACCAGTATGGCCAAAAAAATTCACCTATTTGTAGCTACCACATAAGCTCACAATTAACTTACAAATTAAGCCTGTCATTAATTATTTGGAAAAGATTTGTAACAACTGGTTGATTATCCAAATGTGATCTTGGATTTTTAGCTGACTTAGTTTCCTCCCAGAACCACAATTTTAAAAGAGGGGCGGGGGGGGATGGGGCGGGGGAGAGAAAGCAGCAATTATCCAGCATCTGAAGCCAGTCACATATGTGAATGGACATTTATTTGTATAGATAGATGTGTTGCCAAACTATTTCTGCCTAACCTTGTAGAGTTCTTTGTAAATACCTCTGTGCATTGGGTCCCTGAACACCTAAGTAAACCTCTTTATAGTAGTACAGTTCATTCAGGAAACAACAAATTCAGCTTAAGGAGAGAAAGGTACATTTCAGAGCCTAATTGCTTTTCTTTCCAAGCTACCTGTATAAAGTGCATGGTCTCTGAGCTCTTGTCATTTATCTTGTCTCCTTTCTTCTTTCTCCTCTGAAATTTGCTCCACAATAAATTGTAGCTAAATCCAGATACCTCAATAACTGTTTGAAATGTTGATAAGCAAAGAAATATTTTCTAAGTTCTTTGTCAGTCATGCTCTGTTTCTCAAAGAAGAAATTGTCTGTGCTGAGTGTTGAAATAATTCAAAATTAAGTACATTCAGTTTGAGACCTATAATGATAGAAAGTTCATTAGTTCATTTGCAGGTAAAATAAATTTTCAAAGAGTTCCTGAACCTATTGTAGAAAACTGTGGCATCTGATTTACCTTGTTGAGCATAGCATTACAAGTTACATTGACTTAATTAAGATGTAAGCATTCAGATGCATAGTTTAGTAACAGTACAGAATAAACCTGGATTGATTTTAATTTATTTTAAACAAAAAATTGCTGGAAATTAACAACATTCCAATTAGTTTTGAGAGTAATATTGCCTTGGAAATGTATATTCACTATAAAACTCATATTTGTTTTTTAAAGGCAGTAACTAAAGCAGAGACATATGATGTATTTAAAATTGTATCATTCTTTAAGACATAACTACTCCAACATAAGAAGAATTAGATGTGAAATATTTTATTATTTCTACAGCTATGAAAAGTGTATTGCTAGAAATATTGCATAAGGTAATCAATCAGTATAGCCCAATATTCCCATATATGTTTATGAAGATTGTGGAGCTCTGGAAAACATCAAATAAAATGTTGGTTTAATGCACATATGAGGACAAAAGAACAATCATTTTTCATTCAGCCATCTACCACCTGTTCAATCCAGATGTGGTCTTCCTTTAACAAGGGTATCTTCAGTCTTCAGTCAGTAAAATATAAACATTTTATATTTTACATTCTTTTCTAAAGGATAAATAAAAGGACCCTGGGAACTAACAACCTGTCAGCCCCACCTCTATGCCTGAGGAAATCATGGGAAAGATCCTTCCAGAAACTGTGCTAAGGCACGTAGAACAAGGTGATTCACGAGAGACAGTTCAGCTTTACCAAGGGAAAATCCTGTTTGACCAACTCAGTGGCCTTCTATGGCATGGTGATTACATCCTTGGACAAGGGAAGGGCTACAGAAGTCATTTAGCACCATTGACATGGTTCCCCAAAATATCTTTCTCTAAATTAGTGGCATATGGGTTTGAGTGGTGGACTGTTTGGTTGATAAGGAGTTGGCTGGACAGGTGCACAGAGGCAGGGTCGATGGTGTCATGATAGACATCGATGACAAGTGCTGCCCCTCAGGGATCCACACTGCTTCTGGCGCTATTTAAAAACCTTGTAATGCCATTGACAGTGGGATTGAGTGTACCCACAGTCTGCAGCTGACACCAAGCTGAGTGATGCTGTTGGAACACCTAGTGCTTGGGATGCCATCCAGAGGGACCAGCACAAGCTCAAGAAGGGGGCACGTAGGAACCTCATGTGGTTTAACAAGACCAAGTGGGAGGTGCAGCACCTGGATAAGGGCAACCCCACTATCAACACAGGCTGGGGGATGAACAGATTGAAAGCAGCTCTTTGGAGAAGGACTAGAAGGTGCTGGTTGATGAAAGGCTGGTTGATGAAAAGAGTCAGCAGTGTGTGTTTGCAGCCCAGAAAAACAGTCACATCCTGAGCTGCATCCAAAGAAGTGTGGCCAGCAGGGCCAGGGAGTGAATTCTGCCCCTCTCCACTCTCAGGAGGCCCCACCTGAAGCCCTGCATCCATCTCTGGGGTCACCAACACAGGAATGACATCAACAGGGTGGAAAGAGTTCAGAAGAGGCCCCCAGGATGATCAGAGGGGTGGTCCACCTCTCCTACAAGGACAGGCTAAGAGAATTGGGACTGTGAGCTTGTGGAAGACAAGGCTACCCTACTGCAGTCTTTTTACTATCTGAAGAGAGCCTGAAAAAAGGCTGGAGATGGACTTTTCACAAGGGCACATAGTGATAAGGGGCAATGGTTTTGAGCTGAAGAACAGTAGATTTAGATAAGATATCAGGAACAAATTCTTTGCTGTGAGGTAAGTGAGGCAGTGGGACAGGTTGCCCAAAATAGGCATGTGGATGCCCCATCCTTGGTTTCAAGGCCAGGCTGGGTGAAGCCCTGAGCAACCTGGTGTAGTGAAAGGAACTCCTGCCCACAGCAGAGAGGTTAGAACTCGATAAACTTTGAGATCTCTTCCAACTATAACTGTATAATTCTATGATTCTTCACAAGTTTCAGTGGAATCTTTCCTTTGGCAAGAACACCTCTGGAATCATAGTCTCCCCTCCTCCTACTCTGTCCTGGTGTCTGTAAGGCTGTTTCTTTCGCTATTTCTCTCATTACTTCCATGCAGCATTTTTTAATCCTTTCTTTAATATAATATCAGAGAGGCAACACCACCTTAGCTGAGGGGCTCAGGTGTGTCCTGTGGTGTGTCCACTGGAGCTGACTGGAACCATGTGTGTCAGGTACAGGGAAGCTCCTGGCCTCTCCTCATAGAGGCCACCTCTGCAGCACAGCTCCTACCCCTCAAATACCTGGGCACCAACATGCAATACAGATAGGTTTACATGATGGAATATCATCTAAGCATACTGGAAAGCATATAAAATAAATGGAATTCTTGAGAACTATAGCTAACCTTTGGAATATTTTGCTTTCTAGCATTACAAATTATTTATTTGCTGATTGAAACTATGAAAGCAAATTTTACTGCTTATCTGAGAGCATTCAGCTATACCACATACTGCCAAATATTTAACTATATTTTTTTAAAGCTAACAGTAATGGTTTCACTGTTTTGCTAGCCTGAAAATAAGTGTGCTGAATATTTGCCATTTCTGGGAGAGTTTATTGTAGGATCAGTTACAGTAGTTATTAAATTGTGAATAAGTAGCAATTATGATTGTGTCTCATATCAGCAAGGTACCGTTTTGAGCAAACAGCTTTCAGCAGCAGAGTTTTGTTGCTAACAGTCCATTCTCAACAGGCCAAGTGACACACTGACCATGGTCAACTTGAGCTACATAGTTTCAGCAGCACTTAAGTGTCACCTTAAAAAACAATGATTGGAAATTATTCTGAATGTCCAACAACAGAAGATCCTTTAGGCAATGAATTTTGATTGTTCTGCTCATAAGAGCAAACTGTATGAAAAGAGGAACTTTAAATGTCCCCTGATCCTATTAGAGGGCCATTATTCCAGATCATGAAGGCATTGCACTGTTAATATACTATAATAAATGCTGACAACTATAAAGTACCAATCATGGAGAGAGGTAAACAACCACCTAGGTTATACACTAAATGATTCATTTACAAAATAGCGCAGGAAAAGTTTGGTATCTTTTTGTTCATGTCTTGTATACAAGTTTAGATCTTGACTAATTAAAAGGAATCTTCTGTAGAGTTTTGGGTTTGTTTTTCTTTTTACAGATCTTTTGGCAGATGTCCCAACAACAACAAGTCAAAAACTGTTAGCTGTTTTAAGCCAGTATCTGACCTTTCTTTCCTAATGTTATTACTTCACAAAAAGAATAATTTTTCTTTTTTATAATGCTAATTTTCCAGTCTGATTAATGTGTTAAAAAGACAGGCTATACCCAACAGTATGGTGGAAGTTATCTGCTTTTCATCATAACTATACACTTTAAATGTAGAATTTTTAAAACACCACAGCTATTAATTCTAGTGTTTTGGTCACAAGGACAGATATTTTAACCTATTTTTCTTCTTGGAACACTTTCTAATTTACTGACATTACCCTGAATCATGCTTTAAAAATGTTCGTAATTTCTTATTAGTTGTTGAGAGTAAAACCAGACATATTAGAAACAAGGCTTTTTCTGGGTTTTCCCACTACCAAGAGGAAACAGGAAAATATTAATAATAGAATTAGGAGTTGAAGTGCAAGGGTGTATTCTAACTGTTGAACAACCACGTCTTTGCTGCTAGTTACAGTGACAGCCAAAATCCATGTAAATTAAATGTAGCCTTCAAGTTTTCTCTTATTTAACTGGATGAGGTCAGAATAAAACCCATTTCCTTCACAGGCCTTACAGTAGAGTGCAAGTATGACTCCAGTGATGCCTGTGCCTTCAGCAAGCATTTGGCTTTAGGAAATACTAAGAAACAATAGACATCTTACTTACAATTAATAATTCATTCTTCTCTTGTTTTGATTTTTTTATCCCCTAGATCAGTGAAAAAATTCCTTCTCCCTGAGATTCCAAGCTGAGTTCTGCAAAGAAATTAAATTTGTCTCTTGCTTTATCTTGCTACATCAGACTGGGATGTAACTTCATTTCTATCATCTAGTGTTGTGGCGTGTTTTGTGTTTTCATGTTTTATTACCAATGTTTATGGATTTACTTGCTATTTCTATGTAAGTTGGAAAATGATTTCTCCCAAGTTCCCCCCTGTATTCCTCCCCATTGGTATATCTTCCGCCTTGGAAATCCCCTACCTTTGTTCTCCCCAGTTACAGTTCTATGTCAATCATTGATTGTTCCCCTCCTAGAGCCTGCCAGTCTCCAGGAGGCCTCTCCCCTCCTTCCAGAGGCTTTGGAGAGACTCGGTCCTGGATTGGAGCAGGCCTGGGAAATCCCCCACCCCTCAAATTTGATTTGTTTTGTGTGTACCTTCCCCTTCATCCTCATTGGCCCCTTGACCTCAAGCCACTCCTTCCCTTTCCCCCTTTTAACCTGGTGCACAGCCCTGCCAGCTGCTTCGGTCAGGAGCTGCTGCAGAGTGATAATAAACCTTGCTCTGTTGCACCCTCACCGAGCCTCATTCTAATCCATCTCTCGTCATTGCCTCGCTCACCAGCGCTCCGTCGCCATACGGCCTAACCCACCGGGGGAGAGGTGCCGGTCCACCCGCAACTCTCTAAGCGAGGCTGGGGTTGTTCCCTGCCAGGGCTGCCGGGTCAGCTGGGAAGCCATTCCCCAGCAAGTCAGTGAACACACCTCAATCTAGTTCATCATGAAAGGGCCTCCAATTAGAATTTCACCTACCATCTATATCTGTTTAAAGCCTTTTGTCAAGTCAAGTGGATAAACATGTTTCTGAAGTGTTAATTTGGAAGATAAAATTGTTATCATCCATCATTTTTATCTTACACAAAAACATCCAGGAAACTGGCTTTCAAGGATCAAGTCTAATAAATGACACTGTAAACATATAACAAGTATACTTTGAAAGCTCATAGGAAATGAAACAAAATTGCAAGGTGTAATCAAAAAATAATATATGCAAAAAGGAGCAATCGCTATCCAAAGTGATAATTACCATCTTGGCAAATATTGTTAAATGAGGTGTGGACAGAAATATCAATGAATTGTGATGCATATAGAGGTAGAAAGAGACAAAATATGGGTATCTGTTGGAAGTGTGGTCCTTGAAGATGACAAGGGGTTCACAACGCATTCATGAGGATTTGCAGGTTGTTTCCCTAAACTAGATCTAGCTCTGAAGACAAACATTAGCTTAGTATCTGACAGCATTTCAGATGTTGATGAATATGTGAATTATCTGGATAGATAAAAAAGAGTTATGCAAAGAAGCACTCAGCTAGAGTGTTATTACAGTTTGGTTGTGAGGAGAAACATGAGGGTAAATAACGACAGCACAGCAAACTACCAGAACCTTTATTTTTTTTTCTGAGTGATGTATTTTCTGAGCGATGTATTTTCTGAGCAATGTTTTTTCTGAGCTTATTTTTAAAGGAAGGCATGAATTTTGAAAAAGCCTTCTTTTTCCTTTCTCTCTTGTGACAATATGTCCTAGGGTGATGTGTTTATCCCTCAGTCGTCTGTTGGGTGTAAAGGGGAAGGAAGGCACAGTTTGTTTTTCCCCAGGAAAGCTCTGCTCCTCGGACGGACCTTGAGACGAAGCAGGGGAGGAATTCGCAAGACAAAAGAAGCTGTTTTTCTCCAGGAGAGTAGTAGTTAGTAGTAACTTAGAGCTAGCATAGTTAGATCTATAGAATAGCTAGAACGGGGGTTTTTTCCCCCTTTTTTTTTTCCTTTTTCTCCCTCTCCTTGGAACTGTACTGATCTCTCCGGACTGGGGACCTGGGAAAGCGCCGGGGGCTTCCACAGGGGACCTACCCCCATCAAGACCAGCCCTGCATAACAACTCCCTTTCCTCCCAGCACCAGCGGAGATGGGCAGCAGTAACATCTGCAAGAGGATACTTGCTCTTTTCCAAGTTTGCTATCCCTCTGTAAGTGGCACGAAGCTCTTGTCATCGGGTATTGTGCTGGGGAGTGTTTTGCCTGTGTAATAAACAGGTCTTTTCCACCTCTCTGTCAGGAAGTCTTTCTTCCCGAACCGGTTGGGGGAGGGGGACCCAGTGGGAGGGTTTCTCCCAAATCTGTTTGAAACCAGCACACAATACAAGAGAGAAGCAGTGGAAAAATTAATTTCAATTTCCAACTTAAGCTCATCTGTACCCAAGAGGAGTCAGGTAACGTGCTGTTTTTCCCAGGTGCCTCATTCTCTGCTTATTTCCCACAGGTGTTTTATTTTCTTTTCAACTAACACCTGTGAGAAAATAAGCATTAAAAAATTACAACTATTCTCATTCCAGTGATTCAAGCACTGGAAAGATATGCAGAATGGCATTAAAAAAATGAAGTTAGGTATGGACCTGTACTGAAATTTAGTTAATACTTTTGTCTGGTTAACAATGATTAAAGGCTTATTCACTTAGAATAAAAAACAAATAAAACATATAGAAGTGGAAATATTAGTCCGCTGGTGAAGTGTTATGTTGTTATATTGTTGAGTCTGTCACTGAAAACTGGAAAATAAACTCTCCAAACAAATTTTAAGAGGTTAGAAAGCCAACATTACATTTTTGACAGCTCTGGATGCATGGGGAATTATCCTAATGCATGCATAAGGAGCAATCTAATAGACCAGGTTATAGCCATGAAACTAATACATATCCATCACATTCATATTCTATAGTCTTAACATTTCCTGAATATGTACATATATGCTAGTTATTTCCATGAACTTGTTTGGATATGAGTAAGGGTTTTTTGAGGGTCTTTGGTAGTCATTTGGGAACATTCTATTCCTCAAAATTTCCTTTTACAGTCCCAGACCTTCTGATGAATCTTATCTCCTTGTAAGTTTCTCAAATATGTGGCCAGGTAAGGGTGCTCTTCTCTTGTAATTCCTTAGACTGGCATTCTACCTCTGTTTTCAAAATCAAGACATCTACTAGTACATATTAGTCACTGATATACGTAAATAAACTGACACAAGACTATGAGTCACAGATGCAGAGTGTTGGCACAAGGTCACATTAAACACTAGTATTTGTACTAAGCACTCTATGGTACAAAACTAAGCATTAATCCCAAATATAGGTATCATAACCATCGTGCTAAACTTAAAAGAATTTTCTAACATCTCCCCTCAATTATGCATCAATTTTTTGTTAAGGAAATATAATCTATTTGGTTATTTGGGGGAGGGGGGGGTAAGACTTCATTTCTTTGAGAAAATATACTCTCTATTGTTATGCTTTTGTCCAGCAATAATAATTTTGATGCTGAGTAAACTTGATCAAACATGCTGGAGATTATTAGCTGCACAGCACCTCTAACATCCATATCTTTAAAGAAGGGAATGATATCGTTTAAAGACCCATTTTGCCAGTCTCTTTCAACTTGACCTATTCAACCCTCTCAGTTTCACTCACTAATTTCTGAACGGGAACATAGAGTGTCAACACAGTGCAGTACATCCAAAATACATCAGTTCTACTATTTATGTAATAAACCATTGGGCTGTGCTTGCACAGTAAGACCAACAGATTGGGAATGCACAACATTTAGTACAAACTTGCTGGCATCTGTGCTTTCTCAAAAAAGTTTGTAAGGAATTGCTCTTCCATGTAGCAACTGGATCAGATATTTCTATCAGAAAAAAAACAAGAGGATGTGGTCAATTTCTTCAAGGGATCAAACTTTAAGATAAAAAATCTGTCTTGATCTTCCATAGCACAGAAGTCCACAATGAGATGATCATTTTAAAAGTAGTGCTCAACAGAAAAGAGATCCTTTTAAACTAAACTCCAGTCATACCTCCTATGAAGCTAGCAGTTAAACTAGCAACTGAGTTCTTTGGCTAGATACACAAGAGTAAAGATTATGTCACTTCAATTCTGTATTTGCTTTGAGTTTCTCTTTAGTAGCTTTGTGCTCCAAACAACACAGAGCCGAATGTCACATCTGTTGCTGAGTGACATGTGCTGACAGCAATTCATAGCCTTCCTGGCCAGCAGTGAGACTGAATGTGCATGCTGCAATCTAACCTCATTTGGGCTGTGCTTAAGAGGGTTATTAGTGAGTAGAAGGTGTCAAGCATATCTGATGGTAACGGTGAAACATAGCAGAGATCCTATCACACATACACCACATACTGTCGCATACACCACATTCAACTCGCTTTTTCCTTGTCTGGTATCTTGTTCAGTTGCAATAAAAGGTAATGTACAAACTCATGTAACCTTTATTCTCTTTTTCAACGTTGTTCTTTTATTGTCAGTTTCTGATTACTATTCCTATGAGGCATGTTATTGTGGCAGAGCACAGAAAGCAGACATCAGAATAACAGCTTTTGTATGTTCCTCACATTGACTTCAGTTCAAGTACATAGGATTCAAGCACAGACATTCAACTCTCACAAATACTCTCTTGCTACTGAGCATGAAGGTAATGTCTCCCTCTTGGCCTTCTTTCTCTAAGAAGAAAGAGGACCCTGTAAACCCAAACATATCAGTGCAATTCATCACTCATTCTTGCTGTCCTATACTGGTGATGCCTTCTTTCTCTAGACTACTGCTGCAGGCTATGTCTTTCAGCCCTTCAGAAAACAAAACCAACCAAACAAACAAACAAAAACAAAACAAACAAACAAACAAAAAACCCCCAACCTTTCTGAAACATAATAAAAGGGATAACAGCACAATAGAATCTGCTAATGGCCAAACCTTTCTGTCAGTCCACTTCCCATAGGCTGCTCTGCTGGATTTGAATTGTAAAGACAACTAACAGAGATGTGCAAGCCAGTGCTGGTGTCATGGTTATTGCTTCCTCGGTACCTCAAGTACTAGCCTGCAAAACGACTGCCTAAAGGTAAGCGTAATTGTTACCGACCTGCAAATGCCAATCCCATGATGGGACAAGCCATGCTGCTTCCTTTCTCTGCTTTCCTTGGCAGTGTTAAAGCACACAGCACAGGTAGAAACAGAATATTGACTATTCTGACTGTCCCCAGGCACTTTAACTCCTTTTCTGGTCTTATTAATTTATTTACTGGTGGGATGAATAAAGAATAAGGGCACAAAGCTTGGGCTATCCAGTGTTGTGGACAGTGAAACTGCTGAGAAGGAGGAATACATTTATTTCCAGGGCATCAAAGCTATGGTCCCACTGTTCTTTGTCAGTACCCAACAGTGTTTTATATACAAATACTAAGTGATCTTTTCTTTAAAACCTAACACCTTTGCACAGCCATTTAGGTGTACATGACACAGCTGATCCATCTGTAGTTCAGGGCATTACCACAGGGCATTTATAGTATGAAGAATTAATTTGTAGTGGGATCCATTAGAGTCTAAAGCAATACTTCAATAAGTTACATTATTATTTCTTCTATGCTTTTACCTTCTCTCCATCCACTCCTCATGCTTCAGGGCATATTCTGATTAGCAGCTGAGAAAGGGCAAAAAAGAGATTCCCAGTTGTGTAGATTTATATCATTAGATGAATTGTGAAATTCTGCAGTTTCCCTGAAATATCCAGCAGAGCTAGGAAGAGGATGCTAGATTAGGTGAGCTGCTGATGTGGTTTTACAAATCGTCTGGAATGGGTTCTAATGCTGAAAATAGTTTGCTCTGGTTATAAAGAACAACTTGTCTCGATCTATTGAATAGAAACAACTGGAAGTTTCCCTCTGGGTTTTGTTGATCATTTGCTTTTTTTTTTTTTTTTTTTTTTTTTTTTTTAATTAGACATTGCTCTGTTGGCTGTCTCCAAGTTATTCAGATGGGGTAGGCACTCTGGTTATTACCAACACAACTCTTTAGCCTGTGGTCTTTCCCAAACACAGAAAAGCTGTCAGGAGGCAGCAGTGGTGGCTTGAATCTATTCATTGATTTTAAAGGACTTCGGATCTGGCCAGTAGGCATGGATCTGTCAGGATTCTAATTTAACTGACGTATACCAATTCAAAAGGCTTCATCACTGGAGGGAAGTGGATGAGACTGCGGTTTGGTGCACTGGAGAATAGATAAGATGTGATTTCATATCCTTCCATGCAAGCAGTAGTTATAAGGCCTTCCAGAGACTTCAGAGATTCCTTGATCTTCAGTTTAAAGTGGGATGAAATGCTCCTCCTCCGATTTCTCTTTTCCCAGTTTTATGATAAAGCAGCAACATCAACGAGGAAAGCAAAAATATGGTGCAGGAGTTTTTTGAGAGAGCATGAAAGAGATACATGTCTGTCACTTTCTCTCCTCTGCCATGCCTCTTCATATTCTACTAATGGCAAATCCTAACCCTGCTTAATATGGATACATTTAGAGAATGGAGATTTTGCCTCTACACTGATTTTTATTCAGTGTTTTATGTAGCATTGCCAGTTAGATTACTCACCAGTGAGACATGATAGCACAGATACAGTTCTCAAAAAGAATTCAAATTGAATATTTGTGGGTTAACCTGCCAACAGTAAATCATTTTTGCTCCCTTCAAGTGCAAACAAGAGGTAATATTTTAGCTTTGGAACATATTTTTATAGTCCATGTGGGCCTGAGTGACATGTCTGGTGAGTGATGTCTTCTTCTTTTCAGTGAAATACATGGTGTTTCTTCAAATATATACTCTTTCCGGCAGTGCACAATAGAAGCTCTTTAAACAACAGATCTGCTATCAAAAGTGATGAAGGTCACTTGCTCAGAAGTACTGAAACCTTGTTAGAGTCAATATGTGCAAATAGCTATATGAAATACATTTCCTGTGACAGCCACACCCTAGAAGAAACACCAATGGAGAAAGTAGTAGATCAACAAATATAGTTGCTTTTCTATCATTGAATGTAGCTGAAGTTGTGATGTGGAGGAGGGCTGTATTTAAGCCCTTATTACATGACTTTCCATCCCAGAGGTGAAGCTACGATGGCTCTGTGCAGAGGGAACAGAGACATCAAAGCCATTTGGTATTTCGGTAATACCAAGTGCATTGTATGTTAAGACCAAGCTGCTGAGGGATGAAGGCAGATCTTCATTTCAAAGATATAAAAGACTCCCAGGCTGCTGATTCAAAGATTTTATGTTAGAATTGTCTTACATCCTTAATGCTAACCAAGTTTGTAAGTAAATAGAAAAAAAGTGGCTGTAGATTTCATGGTTACAGATTCCTTGTGTCTTCTGGTGACCACTTTCCTTGAAATAAGAAAAGACTATCTGAAAGACCAACCAATAAACTTTTCTTTCATCTCCAACTCATCCAGCATTCTGTTTACTGTAGATATATTTGTTTGAAAAAGAAGTTCTTTCAGCAAGTGAAGTGCCATTGACAACAAATACAGAGCAATATGAAAACTCCTGATAGGACCAATATTTTCTGGTTTTTGTGAGATTTTTTTGTGTTTGCGAGATTCATCTATATAACTAGCAGGCAAATGGCAAGGAATTTTGTAGGGACATTTTCAAAATAGACTCAAAATTTCTGAATTTCTGTACATCAGTTCACTAGGTTACTGTATACTTAATATCACCTACTTGCATAATATGATACTTACTATAAAATTTTCCTTTAAAAGTTATTTATTATGAAGTGTAACCAAAATTATTCCAGAAACAAAAAATCTGAGAATGCAAGCAACTGAATTCACTCAAAAGTCTATGCGTTTGTCTTCCAAATTCATTTTCTAGTTATGTTCTAATTTATATTCTTTGAAGATTATTTATAGTTAACTATCCAACATTACATATTTCTTCATCTTTGGCCTTCACCTTTTTACAGGACAGGCAAAAGACATAGTTTTATGTTATGTTTTATTGATGTTTCTCTGGCCTGTTTACAGCTCTCTGATGGATAAAGAAATTATGTAGTTTTCCTCTGAACACATACCCAATAAAATGAGACCACTGACTTTTCTCTCAGATAGTACCAGAGAAGTTATTGAAGTCTTAGAAGAGATTGTCAATGTTCATGCCTTAATTCAGCATGTTTTCAGTAGTCTTGAATGCTTAGCAAAAATAGTTATAAAAATAGAATCCTTAGTTTTTTCTCACACACAAAAAAATTAACCATTACAGTTGATCTAGTGCTAGGAAGGCATACTAATGAGGGGGAAAAGTAGAAAAATGCTTTGATTAAAACCTCTCTTTCTGCTTACTCAGTTTATATAAGAGGGCATCCTGCTTGTTGAACCTGATTTCCTTCTACAACAGGATAACCCACCTAGTTGTCTTGCGGCAGGAGTCGTCTTTTTGGACTTCAGCAAAGCTTTTGATACAGTCTCTCAGTATCCTGCTGAATTCAGCACACAGCTGAATAATTCAATGGGTGAGCAACTAGTCATGGGTGTGTCACAAAGAGTTATACTTAGTGGGGTGACAGACTGGGGTCCCACCACATGTAAACTTCTGCAGGACTCACTTCTCTTCAACACTTCACTGATGACTTGGACACAGGACTTGAAGGAATACTAATTAAATTTGCCAACAGCACAAAATTGGGAGAAGCTGTTGATTTCCTTAAGAGAGATAGGCCTGGTAAAAAGTCATCAACAAATTAGAGATGTGCAATCCCCAATGATATAAACTTGAAAAGGACAAGTGGCAGATTCTGGACCTCTGTTAAGACCTAATTATTGAAATTATTAGAAAGAGGACTCTGCTTGAATTAAGGTGTAAATGACACCATATGCCAGAGTCAATAGTATGGGTTTTATTTGACACTAAATGTGCGTGTGTGAGAGAGAGAAACAAAAAGAAATAAAAAAGAGGTGGGGAAGAGAGAAAGAGAGACAGAGAGACAGATTAAATATAAAATAACCCCACTCTATGCATCACAATGGCATCCTTTTGATCCTCTTCTTCTAGTCTTCTCAGTGGTGGTAGTCCTTCAAAACATAGCATTCAATAGATTAATATACATTCAGGCCAGGTAGGAATCCCAGATACCTTCCCTGGAGGAAGCAAGTTTGACACAGTATCTTCCAACAGACTCTGGATCTGTTGCATCACTTTGCATCCCTTGCATCCCATGCAGTTGTCTGGTACAAGGTCTCAGGAATGGGTTTGAGGGGCACTTTGGGGGTGTTTGATGGTTTTTGATGCCTCCTCAGCTGCCTCTCACTTGAATGTCCCACGTGGATGTGGCCTCCCTGGGCTGGGGGTTTTTCACAACTGACTCAGTTTGTGTAAGGGAGGATGGATACTATTTCCCTCTGCCCAGAGGTTATGCTACACCGCAAAAACTCTCCTTCTCAACCCCCTGGGTTGTAAAGTAGTGTGTGCAAACCTGGCCTCAGCAAATGAGCTGTGGGCTGTGGCCTTCCCCCTTCTCAGATCCAACCAGAGCTAATTTTCAGGACAGCTGCTGGGTTTGGCTTTCCTGTAGATACATTCTACTCCCTGAGCCTTGTTTACTTCTCACTAGACATGACATAATTGAACAATAGTGTCACCTTTATCTTTTCTCAAGTTCCCATTAGGTGGCTTAACTCACAGTCCAAAATTCCAGTCAGTAGGCATATTGAGGGAGGAGTGGGCTTTGGTGGTTGCAGCTTCTTTATATAGCTTTGTCATAATGGGCAAAAAATCCTCCATAACAATGTTTAAACTATTAACTGCAGCATTTCAGTCTCTCACAACCTGGTACAGGAGTAGCTGAGGTCACTTTGTTTAGCCTGGAGAAGAGGAGACTGAGAGGAGAGCTCATTGTGATCTTCAACATCCTTACAAGGGAAGTGCAGGGGCAGGTGCAAATCACCTCGCTCTCATGAGCAATGACAAGGTTCAAGGAAATAGCATGAAGCTGACTCAGTGAAATACCAGGAGAAGTTTAGGTGAAATACCAGGAAAACATTTTTCATCTGAAGGATGACCAGGCACTGGAACATACTCCCAGGAAAGTGGTCGCAGCACCAAGCCTGTCTGAGTTGCAGAAGTGTCTGGACAACACTCACAGGCATATGGTGTGACTCTGGGGGTGTCCTGCACAGTGCCAGGAGCTGGACTCAATGATCCTGACAAGTTCCTTCCAACTCAGCATATTCTGCCATTCTACAATTCTATGATACTGTTTTACTAATCTTTCAGTGACCATTAGGATAGCCAGCCTGAGGAAGTTTTTAAAATTTATTTAGAATGCAAACAAAAACACCAAAAAGGAGACAACATAAACAACTCATGTCAGAGAACTGTTTCCTTAGTTCATAAAAAAATACATTTGTCTTTCTTTCTTATTAGGTGGTGGGACATGAATATTCCAGCAAATAACAATGAAAGACTCCCAAACATGTTTGGTTAAAAGTCTGATGGTTTTTCATTCATCCTCCCTTAAAATTTTCATACCAGGTACCAACAGAAGAGCAACCAACACAGCTCCAATACTGTACAAACTAGAAATGGACACAAACAATATACAAAGAATATCTCTTGTAAAATCTCCATGATCTTTCTCCTTGCTGATATAATGTATAAAATCTTCAAGTAGCATTTAACTAAATCTAGAAGTGCTCCAACATAAATGTAGACAGGCAGAAATCATCAGATATTTGCCAAGATCCTCTACAAAAGGAGGCTGCAGAATTGCTGTAATTGAAGCTAAGCAAGGCCAGACTTGACATCCATCTATTAAGATCAATTAGGAATAATTAAATCATGATGCATGGTGGAGTAGATTAACTCTTCCAACCAGGTGATAATAACATCATTTCCCCTTTAGCCCAAACAGCCAATATTGTGGATCTGTTTTCATTAGGAAAGAAAATTGATTATGTGAGCCTACAATATTCTTTGATGTACTCAAGTTTGTTTGCAAAGAATACGCTCAGTCTTGTTGGTTTGAAAAAATGGACATAAAAAATGGCAGGCAGTTTTCTTGTACGCAAATCTCCAAGTCTATCTTTTGGGCATGTTTGGGGTGGTTTTTTTTACAAAGCAAGGGTGCAGACATTTCTCCTGCTTGCTGACAGACACACAGAGTTATTTTTTTGTTTTTCATATGTCTTTAAACACACTGAGATGAACAATGTCTCTCCTGCATACAGAGCTTGTCAGCTATTCCCCACCATGCAACCTCAGACAATAAAATAACCTAACATCTAAACAGCAGAGTACTGAGCAGGAACATCCAAGCTGGTGGGTCATCATTATACAGTGCTAAGTGACTGTACAAGGTTGTGCTGACAGCACCATCATGTTCGCTAGCAAACTCTGGATGGGTGTCTGAAATCTGTGCTTCAGCTACCAGGACTGTCTCTTGCAAAACTTACTGGGTTTGGTTACATTTTAAAAGGGAATCCACCTTCCTTCCACTTACAGGGAACAGAGAGTGTTCATGTGGGTTTTATCATATTCATCTTCTCTTCACAAGACCAAAAACCTAATAATGGTAGATATTAATGTCTAGCATAATAAGAGTGAATAGAGAACTACATTGCTAAACAAAAATATTTATCCTTATGCTTGGTGGATGGGAAGGAGTCTGAGATGCATTTGTTACAGCTTCTGTTTTAGTCTCCAGAACAGACCCCAAAAAATGACAGCAAATTACTTTTATCTCTCGGAGCTTTTGTGTCCATAGATCAAACAAACAGAACCTCACACCTTTTGCAGAGATTGAACCTGTGGCTATTCTTAATTCCTTAATTCAAGACTTAAGGAAATCAATCAAACTATTTCTATTGACTTTCCCAACAAATTAATCATATTTTTATGCACAAAGTAATATTTTTTTTTCTGTGAGGGGGAGTAAATGGTGTGCTTCCTGCAAAATGACCTGAGGTAATAGATGCTGTACAGATCCAGTGAGAGGAAGCAGGGCAGGGTTTGGGAGGGTTGAGGAACAGGAGGAAATGCTAGCTAAGAAATTAGTTATAAAAATCACCTTTTTTAATTAGATATTTTCCAAATCATATTATGATGAATTAAAAAGGTAACAAAAGAGATTAGGAAAAAATAATCGGTACGTTATCTGCTAAAAAGTGTAGACTGGTAGCTCTGGGCAAAATGCATCCTTTCTCCTTGCTGTCACCCCCACCTCCAGCAGAGCTCTGTTCTGTACCATTTGAACAACATACTAACTTTTCTGCACATACATAAAATGCACAAAGGGTTCCTCAGTTGATACTTAGCTGGGTCTTGTGAGTGCTACCCAAATTACAAGAAGAATGTCCTATGAAATGTACTGTCTACAGTACTATGTAAAGTTCATTATAAAAGTAATCCTGCATTTTTCATCCAATGTAATATTTAAGGATGTTTATCCAAATGTTTTTTCTCGGTATACCTAGTCTATCAAAACTCAGGTGAAACCTCTGTGTATGAACATTTCTACTGAACAGGATTTAATGTGCTGAAATTATTGTCATGCACAATTGTTTCCAGAATCAAAGAAAGAGAAGTAAAATAATGCCTCATACAAAAAACATAGCTAATCAATTTTGAACAGTTTCTGACCATCAGCTTTCCTCAAAAGCCTGAGAGCGTTCTTTTGTGCCTTAAAAAGCATACAAAATGTGCTCTGTTTGAGTTTGAAGTTAATGAGGTCTTATTGTTCTGTAAAACAGAAACAAGGAGACTGAAGAAAATCACACAGGAAAGTGAAATTTCTAACAAAAATTACATGCAGAAACTCTGTGAATATCAAACATACCAGTAATTCAGACTTTTTATTTCTTTTTTTTTTCTTTCTAATTAATAACTACTACCTATATTCCAGAGGTTAGGAAGATGAAGCAAAGTCACACGATTTTCTTCAGAACTGTAACATCAGTTGGAGATTGAGCAGCATGCTGCCTGTCAGGACTACTAGATAAAACCTGGTATTAAGAAATGGCAGCACAGTAGAAAAAAGATTGTTTAAATTTTGTTTTCTTTCAGCTTACAGAGAGTGACTGGGGGATATGTAATGCTCCATATACATTCTCCATTTATGTAAACTTGAGAAAACCTGTCTTAGACTGGCATGGAATATACATATTAGAATTGAAAGGTAGGAGGACAAATGATATTTGTTCCCTGATAATTAGTTTTTCAAAAACACTGAACCCATTTCCAAGTTGCATGTCTATTTTATCGGAGAAAAAAAATCTGGAAAATTTTTATAACCAAAATACACATTGTGCTAGCACCTTGTTGAAGTTGAAGTGCTTTACATTGTGTTGGAGATAAGTAAACTTCTATTTTATTATATGGAGAAGTCAAAGATTGGAAGCAACTTTTTAAAAGGCATCACCTTTTATTTCTGTCTCAGATATTAATTACAGTAAGAATATGGCTAAGAATAATTCTGTGGCCATCCTGTTAGTAAAGTAAAAAGCAAAAGTAAATGGACTACAGTTCTGCTGGAGAGAGTTTGTCATCTGCTGAAGGCAAGCAGAAAGAAACAGTTACATGCAACAGATGAATAATACATTCAAATACCCTGATGATAGGCATTCTTATTCAAACAGGATTTTAAAACAGTAGCAAAAAAGAAATAGATAAAATTTGCTTCTGAAAGTCATAACTTTGTTCTCTTAACCTTACTGGGTTACTCCAGTGCTCATGAATACATGTTTTGATTTCCATAAAGACTCCTGACAGATTGAGTCCTTTTAGAACATTGTTAGCCCATCTACCACTTCTTTTTTTTCAAACTGAGAAATAGACTGAAGAAGAAACCTGCATGCGTGCACCATTCTTTAGCTGTATACTCAGGGGTAGGGAAAGCTTAGTGATCATACTCCAAGGAAGGAAAGATTAGTGTTTGGATCATTTTGACTATATTGTCATGATCAATAATAGTTTTGCCTGTCTGCAAAATGTACACAAATAAATATGGTATAAACGTTCGTAAAGAAAAGACTGCTGCATGAAATAATATGACCTTGCTACCTTTTAGTTGCAGTATTAGAGTACAAACTTATTTTAATTAGCAGTCAACAACCAGACTGTAACTTCACTGAAGGAGCATTGAAGAATCACTGCCTATTAACAACCCAGCGGTAAGTAAGCCAGTACAAATACTTATAACCAAATAGTGTACATTTCAGGAGTGGAGAGTATTACCTATTGGGCACACAACACAGTGGAGGAAATTGCTTTATTCCCAGTACTGCTGGGTACCAGGAGGCAATCACTATGCCTCTAGCCCATTAACAGCATTTGGAGTGTTGCTTCCCATAGAAGGGGTTATTGGCTAACCACTGGGTGACCAATTAAAAGCTATGAATAAGTCCCAAACCAAACAGCATGAGGCCTGTTTGTAGCACAGTGGTATCATTACTAAAGTGAAAAACTTGATGAGAAAGGAGCATATTTAATTATAGAACTATACAAATGGCTAATTAGGACTATAAAGTGAAATGAATGACTTTCCAGTGGATTTTTGAACGTTACTGATAACTGCTCAGCTTCTTTGGAGACCATGAAAATGATCTAGAGTGCTAAGCCTGTGTGTTACAGTAATGAATGGATCTTCATTACTGGGGACATGTTTGACCTGGTTGCTCAGGTAGCATGGGCAGTCCTCAATTCTGCTCCCTGCAAGGGCTCTGGCACAGTCCCCGGTCTGCTGTGAGCTTCACTTGCTTTCACCCCATTCTCACAGGTTTAGAGGCAAAAGCATTAGCTGCAATTGAAAGCCCCTCTCACTTTGAAGTCAAGTGTCTCACTAATTTTGCAGAAGCTTAGACCCATGCTTAGATTTGGCCTTTAAAATCACTAATGGCTTTGAAAAAAAATCTTTCCCCTTCATATCCCTCCCCAGGATCTTACAAACTCCTGCACCTGTACCAGTTATTTTAATCTTTACTGCACAAAGTAGAGATTCCTTTAAATTACTTAGTCTAGCTTCCAAAAGAGACCCCAGAGCCCAATGATTTCCTAATGAGTAGTGAACTTTTCATTTCTTCGCTACATGTATCCTCAAAATGAGGAGAGGAATGTTTCTACTTCACAAAAATAAAGAGACTTGATTTTTTAACTGAGCTTTTTTTCCAGCTGTGTAAGCACTCTGAGGCCTAGAGAGGATGCTTATCCAGGCAAACAACCCATGCAATTATTTATTGACTCGATTAGTGGCAACATGAAAAGGAGAGGCTGAATTTTAGTTAGTGTAATGGGCATATTCTACAGCTGCATGTATAATATGTGTTACAATATATCCATACCACATAAAGCAGTAAAGACAGAGCAAAGCCTGGCCATTGGAGTCCCTCAGTCCAAAAAAAAACCCTTGCAAATAATAGTTTTTAGTTGTACAAAGTTGTGCTGACATTTGTTTAGACATTTGTTTTGTCCCTAGATTCACTGATAATGGGGGCCTTGCACATTCAACGCACACAAAGACCGTGGAAGGCCTGGGAGAAATTTGTGGGCACGCATCCCTAACCAGTCTCGTTACTGCTCAGTTTTACTTTTGCTGAGCTTTGTCTGCATTTCTCAGTCTGCAAAAGAAAATTGTCTCTCCTTCCTGATTACCAGTCTTTTTCACCCTAAATGGCCAATGCTAAAGGCTTGAAAGATTTGAGATCACTCTCAATGCTTTGCGGCCTCACTTTCATTGCATCCATTATCATGTAAGCGCACACCAACTTTTCTGTCATAACATGAAGAAATTAATGCAGTTCCTTCTTGGCAAATAGAAAATCAATCATGTTTCCAATAAATAACACTCTCATTTAGATCAACTCGCTTAAGATGCCTTTCTGCCCTAATCAAGCCATGAGACTCCATGAGTCCTATTATGATTTAACAATGCACCATAAAGATGACAAAATACTTCACTGAGGTTTAATTTGAAGTTTGGTTAACTCATCCTTTGAATCTTTTTCAAAGTGACATAAACAACTTTCTTAGCTTTGATACTTCGTGAAATATGAAGTAAGTAAGACTAGGCTATAAAAATATCAGTTGGGGTTGGTGTTTTACTTTTTGGGGAAGGTTGTTTTTCCTTTTTGGGTGGAGGGGTTTGTTGCATGTGGTTTTGGTTTTTTTTTTCACCAAGACAAAGCTTGCCAACAGATGGTAGTGGATCTGCTGTTTTATAAGCCTATAAAAGACAGCAATCTCAGCAAAAGACCTTCTGGCTTTACCTACAGTGTCCAAAGCCCTTGTCTCAAGAATTAAGAAACTTCTCAAAAGCAGCAGAAAATTATCATCAGAACCCATATGATGCATATCTCATTACAAACAACAATTTCTAGGATATTTCAGATTCTGAGTTTTCCCCTGAAAAATCTACCACATTGTTATCTGAAAAAAAAAATTGCAGAAAATTGTTATTTATAGGGAGAGGATATAAAGAATATACTTCTTTGAAAGTTTTATATGGAGTAAATCATAAAGCTGGCATGTGATTGATTAGTACATGATGATATTGGAGAGAGAAGCACCAGAAAAAGAATTATTGTGATTCTTTCAATACACTTCTGAATCTGATGTTTATCCACAGATGCTTATATTACAGATGCTAATATTAATGAAAAAGGCTCTTTTCATAGAATCAAGTTATTTTCTTCATGTTTTACTTCTGAAGACACAATGATGCTGAAAGAGTATTTTGCACTAATCATAAGTGCTATTTTTCTCTAAATCACACTATTCAGCAGAAATCACTATAAACATTTTTCATGTTTGATATCAAACTAGCAAAAGATCCATTTTCAGGGATGAAATATGGTTTACAAATATTTCTTCTATTGATTTCATTTTTTAATTGATATGCAGTGAAAAGCAGACAATAAAGCTGTGAAGTAACTAAAATTCAGAGAAAGTGTGGAAATATTTCACCTTATCATCTACACAGGAAACTCTATTCTAGTAGTGTGACTGTGATTGAGGGAAGAGTGTACAAAATGATAAATGATCAGCTCTTTAAAAATTACAGTTCCAGCTATGGTGAGCAGAATACTTTATTTCTGCCTAAAGGAAAGATCACAACTGTGAGTTGTTCTAAATGTTCTCATTAACTTTTCATTGCTGGTATGTCCAGTAGTCTGTAACTCCCCCAGTCATTGATAAAAAAAAATTGCTATGATTGTATTCTAACATGGACTGTACCATTTCACATTATCAGAAATTTTTCATTTTAATTACGAGACTGTCTTGGTTTTGAAAGAAGACAGGTATCTGCTAAAGAGGGGCAGGGCTTCTCTTGGAATGGATAATTCAAATCCCCTCCCGTCAAAGGATTATAATTTAGAAAAATTAAAATGGCTTTCAGGCAGAGATATGGGGATAGGAATAACAGTTCTTTACTAATAGGTATAACAAGGCAAATAAACAACAACTACAGCAATTAATAGCGAACAGAACCAGGGACCTTGATGGAGCTTGGTCCCACAAAACCCGGGGCAGTCTGGTCTCTTGGGACTCTGAAAAAAAAGCACCAAGCTGGAACGGTGAGGGATCCCGGGCTGGTGGATCGGATAAAATCCAGAGCTCTGTAAGTGGTCACTGGAGGGCAGGGATGTCTGGCAGGGAGGGCACTGTGGGGTTGCAGTGCAGAACAGCCTCAAAGCAGCAGCAGTGGGACAGGGCCGGGCCAGCACCAGCAGGGCAGCTAAAGGAGAGCTCAGGAGTTTTCTTGGGCACACAAGCAGAATGATGGTAGCTTTCCTCAGGATCAGATCTGGGTGGTGCCAGTGAAAAACTCCCGCATCAACAGCAGCCTCTGTCCTCTCCTGATGCAGAGCACACCAAAAGTGAAGCTGCCCCCAGCCCCGTCTTTTTCCCTGCCCCCACCCCTCCCCCCCCCCCCCCCCCCCCCCCCCGAGAGAAACTCCCAGAGACAAAGAGTGTCGCCAAAGTGCCCTGCTCCATCCTTTTGTTTCACCTGAGCACCAATAAGTAATCAGTAGTTAGTTGCCTTGCAACCCTTGGGAAAAAATTCTGTAGGTGAGAAAAAACAAGAAACAAGCCTAACCCCCAAGAGAGACTAAAAAGGGTTCCTTTTTATGCTGAGCAACTATAGTAAAAGATCAGACTGTATAAAGTACAAATTCTTAAAAGCAGCAATGGCAGCAAGCATAACAATATGATTTGTTGTTCTACACTAATTTGAACACCTAGACATGATTTACTGATGTGCTACCATGCACAACTTAATGTATAATAGAACTCTAGCAAAAAACTCTATTCAACGCCCTTGTTGTCTGGGTAAGTTAAAGCTGGCTAAGTTAATTTTCAAAAAAGGGGTAGAAAGATATATAGTGACCACCCATGGATCCAGCAATGAGACAATTGTTGCAGTCTCAGTGTTTAGTGGTCAAGACAATGATTGCGGTCTTAATCTATTGGGGCTGGAAGAAAACCACAAAACACAAAGTTCGGTAGGTTAATTTAAGCTCAGGCTAGGTGGGAACACCCAAGTACCTCCCCTGGGGTGGGGAATTCTACACTGTATGATTTAATGCTGTGGGTCATGGGGAACTCTGAGGGTCTCTTATGGTTTATGACACCTTCTAACACATGACAGTGGCCTCTGACGTCAGCATAGTTGACCCAATTATGCCCATTAGAAGAGATTATTACCTTCAGGCCAACTGTTAATGTGCCAGAACTTCCCAGGGGAAGTTTGCACACCTGAGCCAGTTACATAAGGGAAAACAGTGGCATTGACACCAGCTTGTAGCATCTGGTGTCTGGTGTGCAACCCCCTCTGCACCAAGGCAGTTGCATTGCATATCTTCAGAAAAACACCCACTGCTTTTGCAAATGGCCAAGTGTTTGGAGTCATTCGTCATTTACATTCCAGTCTCCTACACTTTCTTCTCTCTTGTATATTCAAGCAGAACACCGTATGTGATAAAGGTTTTCTTGAAGAAGGACTGATAGACTGAATTTGATTCTAACTTAGTGGAAGGTAGATTGCCACAAATTGTAAATTTTGCCTTTGTTGTACCCAACTCCTTATGAATGTTCCTCTTGCTTCACATGATGAAAATACTTGCCACTTTAGTCCTATGCAGTTGAAAAGCCTAATCTATATACTATTCTTTTAATTTACCATGTTTGTTGATATTCTATTCTTTCATTAGAATGAAAGGGATGGCAAATATGCAGTTTCTTTCTTAAGAACATTCATGTAAACTGAGCCTCCAGTGTTGAAACTATGCATAAAAAGATGTGGCTAAGCTGACATACAGCAAAAAAATTGAAATTCTGTCTCCCTCAAAATGCAGTGTGGTGGGTTGGCCTTGGCTGTCGTCCAGGTGCACCATCAAGATACTTTATCAATCCCTTTCTGGACAGAGGAAAAATATGAACACAGGCTCTGGGGTTGAGGTAAGGATCAGAAGAGATCAGTCACTTGTTACTGTTGAGGGAAAAATATTCAGCTTGGGGAAAAGAATATAATTTATTGCAAATCAAATCAAATTAGGAAAGTAAGAAGAAGGAATAAATATTTTAGCACCTTTTCCCCACCCCTCCCCTCTTCCTGAACTCAACTTCACCCCAAATTTTCTAATTCTTCCCCCTCCAATGCTGTAGGGGGGCATGGAATGGGAGCTGCAGTCTCTTCATCACATATTGTCTCTGCCACTCCCTCCCTCCTGCCTTGTCCTCCTGCCCAAGGGTCAGGTTCCTCCCACAGCATATAGTCTTCCATGAACCTCTCTAAAGTGAGTCCTTTCCACAGGCCACAGTTCTTCGCAAACTTCCTAAGCATGTGTCCCTTCCATGGGATCAGTCCTCCAGGCATAGCCTACTCCAGTGTGGCTCCCCATGAGACAAGTCCTGCCAGCAAACCGGCTCCTGTGTGGGCTCTTTTCCCCACAGAACCACAGATCCCTAACAGCAATATGCTCCAGCATGGACTTCCTGCAGGGTCACAGCCTCCTTTAGGCATCTACCTGCTTTGGGTCCTGTATGGGCTGCCTCACCATGGTCCTGCATGGACCTCTGCGTCCCCAGGGGCCTCCATGGGTTGCCTTATCATGGTCCGCATTACAGGCTGCAGGGAAATCTCTGCCTTGGCACGTGGAGCACTTGCTCCCTCTCATTCTCCACTGACCCTCTTGTCTGAAGAGTTCTTCCTCTCCCATGTTCTCCCTCCTTTTTCAGAGTTGCAGTTGTACAGCTCTTTTTTTTTTCTTATTAAATACTTTATTCCAGAGGTGTTACCACTATTGCTGACTGGCTCAGCCTTGGCCAGTGGTGGGGCTGTCTTGGAGCCAGCTGACACTGGTACTCTCTGATATGAGGGGATGCTTCTGGCATTTTGTTACAGAAGACACCCCTGTAGTCCCCCCCACTACTTAAAACGTTCACATAACCCAAATATACAGAGCTCTTTTCAACCAGCAAGAAACAGTGGAGGTTATAATATTGAGAGGACTGGAGAGGGTTCTGGAAAGAGACATGAATAAAACCTAGTAGTTGCCAAATTCCTGTAAATAGGTTTAAATTTTGGGAATTACAAAAGAAATTACAATGCAAAAACCTAGTATCTATAGGAATTCATGTTGGTCTAAATCTTGGAATGGTGGGAAGAAAATGAATGAAATAGACATCATCCTTAGAAGCTTAGTTTACACAAGCATTTCTAGTGTGGGCATTTGCTGCTGAATAGTTGGATGTGAGATAGATGATAAAATAAATCAGTGAATCAATGGCTGAGCCCTGTTGAAAAGTGAGAAATGCTAGCTTGGACACATTTAACATGATGCAACTAGATGTCTTCTAGACAGAAACATGATCAAGCCTGTACACCTTGAAGTGAAAGTTCACAATTCTCTCTTGGACTGAAGATTTTTGACACATTTAAAATTTTGAAGTTATATTTTTGTCTGATGAGATTAGCTTACACAGAACAATGAAACAACTTGATTATTAGCTAAATGGCTGCCTACCTATGACTTCTTGTCTGTGTTTGGGGTTTATTTTGACCTAAAATTATCCAAGATTACTTTAAGGAAGACGGTTAGCAACAATTTTCTCTCCATAAACAAGTATTTAATAGAAGTAATTTATGAATTACTTAATAATAATAATTTATGAATTATTTATGAAATGGTTTATACTTTTGAATTTATTACAAATGCTTTTTACCTGTACCTGAGGCCTACTTTAAAAAAAAAAACACATTGTACTCATTGCCTTCATTATTTAGTTCCCTTGTCTCTTAATGTGCTAAAGAATTAATTTTTATTTTGTTTCCAAAAATGTGCTAATAATATTAAAGATGCAGACCAAAAGCTGAAACTTGCAGAGGAACTACAAACTACAGCTGGCTTTCATGTCAAGCTACTGTCATTCTCATAAATGTACTACTATGTGATAGTCAAAATATTTCTTTCAAGCAAATTCAAATTATTATAATGAATTTTCAGTTGGGTCTTCAACATTTTCAGCATTTTTTCTGCTGATTTTCTTTGGAGGTGGCAGTTTTCTCACATGGTTCATTTTCTAACACCTGCCAGAAATCATCTTCAGTAGTCTGAGAGGGAAGGAATCTTCAAAGACAAGCACAACACCTTCCCATCCCTGTGTGTATACAAGCTCTTGCAAACTATGCTCAGTGATTGACATCTTTCTTTGTTTACTATGATATCTTGTCAAAAGTGATGGAATACTGCTGTGGGTTTTTTTGTTTGTTTGTTTGATTCCCTTTGAAAATCTAATTTTGTCTTTAAATTGTAAGTAGCACAATCAACTTGGAATATCCCATCTAATATAGTTACAGTTCGACCTGAAAATAATGACTGTGACTCATAAGATAAACTGAATAGCAAGGGTGACAAAAGTGAGATTTCCATCAGTTTACTGTTGCCTCAATTTTCACAATGATTGCATGAGAAATGGTTTTATTTTTGGTCTTTAAAAATATCAAAGAGCTTTGTTTCTTATAGAGAGAAATATGAAATGTCTTTTAATATTTGATATATATTTGGAAAATATTTTTATGTTATTTCATGTCAAAGAAATTTTCATTTTGGTGTTGATACAGTGTTGTTTCATGAAAGAGTAATGTTGGCATATTGCCTTTTTTTCAGATGAAGTGGTCGTGTTTCATTTTTTGGCATCCATGATAAGTGCAAATAAACAAATGGGTTCGTTTTGAAAATCAAGGCACTGATACTTTAAAGGGTAATTTTGTTCTGTCCAATTATCTCAGGAATTGCTTGCTTTGGCCAACATCTCTATGTTAGGGCATTTGACATTTCTGACAAAATATTTGGCATTTGACAGCCAGAATAAAAAGGACAAGGTATCATTTCCCCCTTAAACTTTCATTCAGGTACAGATATTTCAACATATATCTTTATTTTAAACATCAGATTTGTACCTAATATAGGAGTATTCCTTTAATACCTAGCCATGAAATAATGTTAATGGCCTAACATTGGGATAACCATGTAAAAGGAAGTAGTAGGGTTTCTGTTCTCTTTAAGGCAACTTCACAGACTGTGGTAACCTAAAACAAAAAAAAAATTTACCTCTGAAAAAGAAAACAGACAATTTCAAGCTACTATGCCTGTTAGGGGAAGCTTAATGGCAGTCCATAACATTCACACTTCACAAAGAAATTTAATTTTCTGTGTCCTCAAATCAAGGCTAAAAGTTAGAAAAACCTCAATTTTCCAGGCCAGAAGCTCTAACTGACAAAACACCTTTTCCTTTGCAATACAGTGAGACTCTGCTTTGCCTTCAAACGACAAAAGTCACCTTCAGTTCAATGCAGAAAACAGAGCAGTCAGAAAAATTCCAGGTAGAGGAAACAGGATTCATCACACAGGTCAGTCCTTCAGAGTTCTGAAGCTTGCAGATATTATAAGATTTTTCTTGTATAGAGTATGGGCTATTAATTCAGGAACTTTATTCAAATTTAAGAAATCTGCACTTTCTGAGTCCTAACGGAAAAGGGAAGAAACCACAAGATTTCTATCTATACTGCTTTAAATGAGTTTAAAGACTGTGGGGCAAGAACAGGGAACCAGAGAGCAAAAGGACTGTGAGTACTCCTTCTCCTTGTTTTCACAAGACCTAGAATCTTTCTGCTACTTCTGAAAAAACATTGATATAAGTATTGTGGGGATACCTTATTTACATTAAATGCTCTGGTGTAGACAAACTGTTCTGTAAAATACATCTCAGTAACAAGTCGCTCAGGCATTGGTAACAAGTATCAGTAAAGTGCTGCTTTCATTTGAATCCATGCGTTGGGGAATTACACTGGCTAAAAATGGCCTATGATGTCCTGTGGGCTATGTCAGAGGCATCCACAACACTTCTTTCAGCCTGAACTCCAGGAGAAAGAATTTAATTTGCTTTAGCTATCAGCCAAGACTGATTAAATTCATACTCTGTTTGCAGACAATAGAAGCAAGAGACAGGCAAAAGGTCACTGGACAAGGCACAATATTTTCACCAAAGTCATGCTTGGAAACCATTGTAAACAAAAATGCCTCATCTATGATTTTTGTCTGTGCTTATGACAACAGGACCTTGTATACAAATAATGAAACCATAAAACAAAGTAAAATTAATGGACCTTCTTGAACATGTGGCAATCTTCAGAATTACAATCCTGGATCACTTCTTGAGAAATATGTGACAAAAACAACTTGTAATACTTGTAGAATTGGGTGGTCAGGAAGCCAATGCACTTAGGATGTAGGCATTTAGTTACATGTGCAATTAGAGCAGTTAGTCACAGCAAATTTGTCATGAGTTAAGCTATGAAAGGTTTTATCCCCTGAAAACAAATTTGATGAAGGTCTGGAGTAGTACAACTATATTAAGGCCTTCACATACATTCTGCAAGTAATATCTGGCTAATAAGAAAAGCATGCTGCTAGTAATTGAAAGATTGCATCATCATTTGTTTTTATTCTTGCCTGTCCTCCTGTTCTGTTCACCTGAATGCAAATGAAAAAGATATAAATCAATTAAAGTAAAAATCATACAATGGCTAACAAAATGCATAAATACAAACAAAATGAAAGGCTATATAGTTTATAAAAATGAAGAAATATATTACTGCTCAGATGCAGTATAAAACATATTAAATAATGTCATAAATGTGAACTTAGGTTGGAAATTTGCATACATGATCATCTGTAAATTAGCATGTATAAGAGTGAAATGAACTCAATTTTGAAAGTTGTCATTTTCATATGAAGAGCTGGAATTCTAGAGCTATGCTGAAAACGCCACTGCAACAGTAGACTCAAAACAGAAAAGGGGACTGAAAGCTGGAGTCCAAAGAAATGTAGTTAGTATTTGTCAATGCAGATGTTCTGCTCTTTTTATGACCTACCTTAGATCCTTAGGAAAGACCTATTCTAGAACATAGGAATTTTTTGAGTTATTATGTTAATATCAAGGAACATGCCTAGGAAAGAAATATACCAAGAAGTGGTATATGCTTGTTCTGATATTCTCCCAAGGAAAAGGGATTAACTTTGCTGTAGTCCTAAATTTCCATTTTGCCTGAGAAAAAAATGATTACCAGATGGCACATGGCTATTTTTACATATTGCATGGCAAGATTCCAGCTGATAATTATGACATTACACCAACAGTCTATGTTTTGTGTTATGAATATTTGGCACTTAGCTTAGTAATCACTCCTTAGAAGTGATTTCTTATCTCCTCTCTTTTCTCCTCTGCCTCTCTCTCCTCTCTTCCCTTCTTTGCCTCTATCATGTTCAGCTGAGGCAGAAACAAAATTCAGGAAACTACCTAAGAATGCAATAATTTTTATGGAGTCTGTACTTAAGGCAGGAAAACCAGAAAACTTGCAACAAAAAATCTCTTCCAGTAAACCCTTCTCACTTCCAAAAATTGTGTAATTTCTGGTTTTGTATTATTAATTTCTTTTTTGATGTCTTAGACTCTATCAAGGGTAAATCAGGAGAAATTCTCATTCATTGAACATCAGAAGAACCACATATTCAGTAGTGAATTTGCTGCTTATATTTTCAGGTCTGTCATATGACAACTATGTTACAGCATTCACTCACCGATTTTATTAGTTATTTTCCTTTTAAACCTCCCAGGGAGGCTGTGTGGGAGAGGGAGAAGCTGAAAGCAAAGGTAATTGGAATTATAGCAATTTTGTACTGTTATGTAGGAGCAATAAATCAAGAATTGCAATGGAATACTGGAGTAGAGATGAGTCTTAACGAATACTGGAATTAAGAGCTGTACCTTGTTAATGAGACAACTTACATGCATTGAAACCAGGAAAACACTACAATATATTTTACTTCAAATGTAGAAGCCTGTCTTAATTACTTTAACTCTTCTGAAGATCATGTACTTTACCTCGAATTTCCTGCCTGCCTCTGTCATTCATTTAACACTCTTCAAAACGATTTTTTAAGGAAACAGATCCACAAAGGCAATAAATATGTTTGTATATACAGCATAAGCAAGAAGGGGGGGGGGGGGGGGAACATAACAAGAAAATGGAACGTAAGTAGTTTTTAGGATAGATTCTACAGAACCAATTTTTTAAAATTGTAACTCATGATTCATATATATTTGTCAGTTTGTTTCTAAGTTTCAACGCTTTAAAAAAATTGCTATGTGGTTTAAATGAGAACTAGTTCTTGTGAATAACGAAAGACTTGGTCAAAAGCTGTGCATTTACAAACTGTATTGCTCTACCTAGACAATGTGAATGGGAATCATGCACAATTTGGCACTGTTGCTTCTCTATTTGTTTACCTTTAGCATATACTTTAGGCTAATTACTCATGTAGATCACCCTTTACTATTCTCCACCCCAAATAAATTAACAATTTGCTTTCTAGAAATGAAATTTTCTCTGAGTGAATTCAACAAAGCAAAATGAAACATAAAAAAGTAACATTTGAAGATTGCTTACTCAAAGCAATACTAACACACTACTAAAAAGAAAAAAAAATTCAAAGTAGCAAAACTCCACACTTCTCTGAACTTTCTGGTATTTTGGGAGGTCAGGGGAGCAGAGGGGAAGTGTAGCATCATCCAGTAGCAAACTGCATATGCCCAATCCAATTTGTAAATGCATTGGCCAGACATGGAGTATAATTCTGAGGGGAATCAGGAGCTCTAGTTCTATTTCTTACAGAAAGCAGGAAAAAACAAGTTTCAGAATGAGGCGATCTTTTCAAACATTCAAAAGGAAAAAAACCAGAAGAATAATAGGAAGAAACTATGCAGTCAGATTCATTTTCTCGTTAAAACTAACCAACCAACCAGCCAAAAAAAACCCAAAAACAACAACAACAACAAAAAAATAAATAAATAAATAAAAAAACACCACCACCCAAAAAAAAACCACCACACCCAAAACAAAAACAAACAAAAACAACCAAACCAACTACACAAAACAAAACAGCCCTGGTGTCTGTATAAACTGAAGCTACAATGCAAGTATCTGCAGAAAATTGAGATCTTTATTAACAACTTAATAAGAATAAAATGAAAATATATATGACGGAACAATTATCCAAAATTCTTGTCTTAATGAAAATTTTAAAGTAAAAGCATTTACACATGCCCAACATCTCATGTCAATGGACTCTGTATTGCCTTTAATGATTGATCTCATTACAATTGAATGTGGCTTTAATCCCCTTGTACTTTGCTGCACTGAATTTGAAGATTAGCATTCTGAGAGACTGAATCCTCAGGTTATCCTGAATAAGTTGCTATCAGTGACTTTGAGACAAGTTCTGATCAGTGCAATACAAGGTTAAGGTAATACTTGCACTTCTTGACATTTTGCCTCTCATTCTCAGTTAGAGAGACAATCAGCTGGCTGTGAAAGATTTCACAAGTAAAGGTGTTTTAAAGTATTTTCTAAAACCAAATTAATGGCACAAAATAATGGGGAACCAACCCATTACAAGGCCTAATTTAAACATATTTTACCAAATTGAAGTATAGCCTTTCACCTGTAGTGCTCAACATGCTATCCACATTTGTCTTTTCATTTAATTTCTGCAGAACAGCTCAGTCTTCCACTTCCAAAGTGGAAGTCATGTAAGCCTAATACCAGGCCATAATTTTTTTCTAGTAGCATACTACCTTACTGGAGAGCTGTGGAGGAAGTTCATGTTGTTTTAGCTTTCAAGGTGAGAGAGACTTAAACAGTGATTGTTTATGCAATATCTCTGCTTACCAAGATTTGTTTTCCAAATCAAAGGCCATTTCTCATCCTGATGTTTAAAAGTTGAATCTACTTTTATACCTTAACACTAAGAAATTGCTTTCAGGAAAAGATTTCATCTCTTGGCTTTGTTATACTCAAAGTATTTCACATGTTGATTTTTTCTGAGCATTGCTTCTTGTTGTATTTACATCCTGATCCTTTGCCAGAGAGTTTTTGTAGGCTCCAATATTTTTAATTTTAATTTTTTAGTTGATGCCCCTGCTCACTGTGTAGTTGATTGGTTGATTTCTCTCCTGGAAAAGACTTTCCATTTTCTTGGTTCTTTTCTTTGGTGTCGATAAAAGAATTGTTATCTCTGTTTTTCAATAAGTATCATAACTGCACACCTATATTTTGACTATATTTATATATATGCAGATAACTCTGTGCAAATTAGTTCCTTATACTTTCTTAGAAGGTATCATGATAGATGAAGGGATGAGTGTATTCATGCTCTCAGTTTTTATATGTAAGTAACCAGCTATTATTCAAAAAGAAACCTCTTAAAAATAAAAGCTATCCTAATGACATGTTTCATATAGGAATATTCATCTACTGCTCTATAGTATTATACAAGAGCATTACATATAAATGTACATTGAAGATTACACTCCATATGGATATGTTTTCAAAACTAGTAATGGATACATTGATTAGATAAAACATCAAAGACAAGTTTGAATCAAAATGTAATTTTACTGAGAATTAATCTCTTCAAAGCTTAAGTGGATCTTCGTTTTTTCACATTCTTGAGTTATTTTTTCTAGTCTGATATCCAGCATTGGAAATTAGAAGACCTAGTGAAGAGCTAGATACTGGCAATAACATTTTTATTTTACAGATTTTTCTTCTCCAGAATTGCAAAATTATTAACATTGTTTTAAGTTACTGAAGAGAAGAAAAATAGTAGTTAGATAAAAATTTTAAAGAGAATATATTCTGCAAGGAAAACTCAACAGAAAACAGCAGTACAATATACACATCACAGATGTGCTCTGTCTCTCAAGGATTTCTTATTACAAAAACTTATTTGACAATGAAGGTAATTTCACAGCTCTTAACTGGAAAAGGCTGCTTTAAAATAATTTCTTAAGGTATTGAAAAATCTTTGAAACTTCTAAAATATTTGCTTTTCGTGGTTTGGGGGTTTGTTAAAATTGTTTCCTACATTAGAACTAGATATTAATTACATTTAAAAAAAAACAACCCTGAAATAGTTAAAAAAAAAAAAAAAGCCCTTTTGAAAATCAAACTAAATTCTTTATATTTTTTCATTTATAAATTTCAGGTGTTCAACTTTTCAGCTTAACTGAAGAAGATTTTTTGGAAAATCTCACATAGCGGAAATTTTGTCTCCTTTATCTCATAAATCTGACTTTTCACTGTGAGGATGTTCATAATGTTAAATTTACAGACACTGCCTCTCTCATGATTGTCTATAACTGACTCAATTGTCATCAACTCCGACAGTTGTAGCTGAGAGATACATCAGATATTTAATCATAAAATCTTGGCTAGTAATAATGGTTTTCTCCTTAAGCATTTAGGGTTGTTTGCATATGATACAGAACAAGACTTTCATGGCAAAACACTTACTCTTTTTCTCTTAAACAGATAGTGAGAGAACTTCTATAAGGAAAAGCTCTATATGATTTCGTGAGGCAGATGCCTATGCTGTTGAGTTTATACAGATGCTATACTGAGCTTTTTTGATTGTCTCATCCAGAATTTTCTGTTTCTTGAATCATCAACTGTGTTGACACCAGATAATTTCACAATAAAACAAGGCATGTAACCAAGCAAAATATTAAATCCATATAACTGAGATATACGTGTATTAACCTTTATATTGGTCTTCTATTGTTCTATGCTTCTTTTCCACCTTTTATCATCCTGTTCTCTGTGATTAGTTGGTCAAATAGTTTTTAATAATGTTTAATGGCATATGCAATGACACTCCCAATTATTTAACAATTATTTCCCTGATTTCTGTGATCTATTATGTCAGAACACACTGTGTGAATGTCAGTTACATATACTTATGTCATTATTTGAAGCTTTTGCTTTGTTTGTGCATGAGCCTTTTTGTTTGTTACATTTTTATTCTCAATATTCATAAAGCAATGTGTGTGTGTGTGTGTGTATGTAAGTGTGTGTATGTGTGTGTACCTTCATATTCCACTCAAAACTGCAGTGGGATTTCTACTCTTCTTAAGTGTTATCACATATACTGAAATGAATTAACTTTATGGCAGAAACCTGGGCAGAGTGCCACTCCTGTTTTAATATATTTGCTGCTAATTTAAAATTTCTCAATTGTTCTTTAACTGTCTTTCAAATGTGCTGTCCCTAGGAAAAACGGTTTATATTTTGGTCCCTGCTGGTGCACATGTGGGTGCTTCAGATTAAAGGGCAGCATATAGAAAACCCACTTTAGTGTCAGCTGAGTCTATCAAAATTTCATTCTTTTGCATTTCTAGGACTGAGAATGGGACAAGTTATGAAACAAAGATCACCAGTAAACTGTACCAAATGCAGTATTTTAAAGCTAAGTAATTCCTGAGTGTAATGAGGGGCGAGTTGTTTCTTATAGCCTGTACAGAGACTGGCCTGAACAGTGTCTACAAAAACATGCAAACACATGCAGGCTGAAATTGTATATGATTCTCATCATTTCCACCTCTCTTTACACACCTACATGGACAAGTCATGTTATAATGCATAACAAGCCAAAGTTACCCTCATACAACTGTATATATATATATATATACACATATATATATGCAAACACTTATATACTTATGCATATAAATAAAGATAAATGAATAAAGAGACAAATAATTAATATTTGTCTGTGTATAATGTCTCTGTGTAAATGTCTCTGTGTGAGCATCTGTGTTTCTATATGCAACTCTGTGTTTATAAAATTATCACCTATCTAGCTGCCATACCATGGGCCCTACATATATGACTAAAGGAAAAAAAGTCCCTTTGTTTTTCAGAAATTATACATTCAGTACCATAGAATCAGTCAGGTTGGATGAAGCTACAGGGGGTCATCTGCTCCAATCTCACTGCTCAGGCAGGGTCATCTTTGAGTGCATAGCCTAGGATTGCATCCAGACAGTTCTTGAATACCCCCAGTGAGGGAAACTCCTCAGCTTCTCTCATCAATCTCTTCCAATGTTTGGTCACTCTCACAGTAAAGAAGTTCTTCCTCATATTCTTGTGGAATTTCCTGTGAATCAGTTTCTGTCCATTGCATCCTGTCCTATTGCTTGGTACCACCAAGCAGAGCCTAGCTCAATCTTCCTGGCACCACACCCCTTTAAATATTTGTACATATTGATGAGCTTCTGTCTCAGTTGTCTCTAACTGAGGCTGAATAGGCCTAGCTCCCTCAACCCTTCCCTGTAGGAGAAATTCTCCAATCCCTTAATCATCTTTGTTGTCCTCACTGTCCACTCATCCAACCCATACTTCCTGAGTTTGCCTACAAGGATGCTGTGAGACACAGTGTTGAAAGCCTTGCTGAAGTCAAGAAAGACAGTGTCTTTCTGTTGCTCTCCCTTCATCCATCTGGGTAGTTGTTTCATTGGAGAAGGCAATCAGGTTGGTGAAATACGACTTATCGTCAGTGAAGCCACGCTGACTGCTCCTGGTCACCTTTATGTCTTCCATGTTGGCAGAGATGGCCTCCAGAATGAGGTTCTCCATCACCTTTCCAAGGACTGAGGTGAGGCTCACTAAAGGGTAATTTCCTGGGTCCTCCTACATGCCCTTTTCGATGACTGGTGACATTTGCTTTCTTCCAGCCCTCAGGCACCTCTCCAAAATTCCATGACCCTTTAAAGATGATTGTGAGTGGCCTGGCTACAATGCCTGCCAGCTTTCTCAGCCCTCATGGATGTATCCCATCAGGGTTCATGGGCTTTTGAACGTAGAGTTTGTTTAGGTGTTTTCCAGCCCAATACTCCTTCATCAAAGGAAGGTCTTCCCCCAACATTCATTTAGTCTGGTCTCCTGGATCAGAGATTTCCGAGGAGTGGTCTTATTTATAAAGTCTGATGCAAAAAAAAGGCATTTAATAACTCTTCTTTTTCTGTATTCTCTGTTACCAGGTTCCCATCTCTGTTAACTAATAGGCCAATATTATCCTTTCTTTTTCTTTTGTTATTTGTGTATTTGAAAAAGCCCTTTTCTTTCTCTTTGACATCCTTGGCCAGATTTTGTTCTAGAAAATCATCCTTGGCCTTTCTAGTCCCAACATTGTTACTCTGTCCACCTGGTTTAGATTGCAATGTAAGACCAATGTAACCAAAAGTATGTATTCTATTACCATCTGTTAAAACCAGGTGGAACAGTGTTTATCTTTTCCATGACCCATCCCTAATAACTCCTGGGGGAATGTCTTCTGTTAATCGGCCAGCTGTTAAAACCAGGTGGGGCAGTGTTCTTTATCTCTTCCACAACCCATCCTCCCCCCAGGGGATATCTTCTGTTAATGGGTCATTGTGTCTCACTGAATGACTGATAAAATTACATCATCCCACTGGGAGACGATCCATCCAGGGCAGGAGCCAAGCAATCCTACCTGGATATAATCTGAGGATTGGAACACCCCAGTCAGCCTTTTTCCACTGGATTCCCAGAGGAAGACCAGACCCATCTACAGCACCACTGGACCTTCAGAGGAAAACTACACCCTTCTATGGGATCACTGCTTCAACAGAACCACATCTATCATTCCAAGAGGACTGCAGGCACCATTTAATAGGACTGTTACGAACACCATGACTGACATGGTGTCAGGTTTTTGTACTATTGCATTTATTTTATTTTTCCTATTAAATTGTATTTCTGACTTGGAGTCTTTAACTGCTTTGCTTTCAAACTAGTGCACCACATCTCTAATATTCATTCCAAGTAGCCTGATTCCACATCTACACGTCCTGTGTATTTCTTGCCTGTGCTTGGGTAATGCAGGAGTTCTTTATTCGTCCTCAGAGATTTTTTGCACCCTTGACCTGATTTGTTCCTTATTGGGATGCATCATTCTTGGGTCTGAAAGAAATGAACCTTTAATGTTGACCAACATTATTGGACCTCTCTTCCCTGCATCTTTCCCCTTTTCCAGTCACCTGGGACTTCACCCAGCTGCCATTATGTTTTAAATACCATAGAGAGTGTTTTGGTTACTACATCAGCCAAATCCCTCAGGGCTCTGGGATGCATCTCATTGGTTTCCATGGACTTTCAGGTTCTTCAGGTGGTCACAAAACTGGTCTTCTCTTACAGTGGGAGAAACTCTGCTCCCCCAGTCCCAGTCCTGCTGTTCATCCACTTGAGACATGTGAGAAGAGAAACTGCCATTGAAAACTGAGGCAAATATATATTCAGCCTTCTCCTAATCCACTGTTACCACGTCATGGTAGACAGGTCATGGTCTTATGCTACAGAGAAAAGCCCAGTGACTACAGCAACAGAATGATTTGGTCCTTTCAGGTAGTTTAGAAAAAATAAAATTTCCCATTTAATTGTGTGGACTCAGAATCAGTTTTACAACTGATGGATAGCTAAATATACAAGTGGGGGTTTTTTTATATAGGAGGAAAATATCTGTCCCATTCGTTTTCTTATGGGTGTCCAGGCATTCAAGCTTTAATAAAAATTATAGTTCAAATATTTTATAAGCACTATTTTTGAATGTGTTAATATACATCCTAAGTATTGGAGTTTGATTTAAAAATTATTAATTCTTCTATGGTTATCTGTGATTTATGAGTTGTGTTTAGTGCTATTAATTCCCTATGTTTTATGACAACTGTAGAAGTAAGTAGTAGGGAGCAGATCTTACTTTATGCTGAATGGAAATCTGGAGTCTTTTCTCTTCCTACAAGTCTGTTTTACCTTATGAATAGGGCAATAAAATTGAAGGGACTATTCATGAAATGGTACACCTCTTTACACAATTAGCAGCTAATGCATGGCCTCTTCCTACCACAATAAAATTAGTTGAGTTACCTGTGTGATGATGTAAAAATACTGACTTAAAACCAGATATGAACAGCCCTGCATGTTCAGGGAGGAAACATCTAAATGAACCATCAGGAAAGAATAATAAAGATTTATTTTTTGAAACTTCATCTCTCTCTGGAACGAAAACACTTTTTTCAAGATTACAGTGAAGGTGCCAATCTCTACATAGAATTTCTACCTCTGATTCCCTGCTACTATGTCAAACTCCACATCCATTTGCAAAGTAGAAAAACAATTAACTAGGGCTTTTTTGTATCTTTTATCTCCCACCATCCAAAGCAAAGAAACGATTTTCTGTTTCTTTGCTTCGGATTCCAAAGACACTGTATAGAAACACAAATGAATTTGAATGGCTCTTGAGAATACTGCTGAAGTATTTTGAAAAAAAACCCTTTTAAATTCTTACTTAATTCATACCTAAATTCTCTTCTTTAGATGATTTTGGTTTTAGTCCATACATCTATTCCTAAAATTCATTATTTTCAATAAATACAGCTTTTCTCTGTGTTGATTATCTGTTGTACTCCCATGACCTAGCTGGATTTTGCTTCTTATGAGGACTGCCTTTTCTTCTATTGGTTTAAACTGTAACAGACCCATCTCTTTCCCAATTGTTAAATACATTCTAGAACAAGATAGCATATGGATGCAAACTGTAAAGACTGTTCTTACACTGGAAAGGCATGGATTATATAAAAGAATTAAAATAAATGTCAACTCTAAAAATGTTTCATTTTGCTTCTAAGTCCAACATTATAATTTATCTAATTTATTATAAAACCTATCAAATCTATGTGAGATACTTCAGCTTCCTGGGCTACAAGCATTCATTGCTGGCTTACATTAATTTTTCCTCTAACAATATCCCCAGGCCCTTCCCTGCAGCACTACTCTCAATCCAGTCATCACAGAGCCTCTACTGATATTGGGGACTGACCTCACCTAGGTCCTTGCAAGACCTTGAAATTGGCTTTGTTGGTCTTCAGGAGGGTCACATAGGCCCACTTCTCAGACATTTCAAGGTCTCTCTGGAGGGCATCCTTTCCCTCCTACATATCAACTACACCACTTAGCTTGATGTGATCCACAAACTTGCTGAACATGCATTCATACCATTTTCTGTGTAATTGATCAGGTTAAGTGAAAATTATTGGTTCCAGTATGGACACCTGAGTGACACCAGTCCTTACTGGTTTCCACCTTAAGATACAGATATTTAGTTTGGATGTGGTCATCCATCAATCACATATCTCTCCAGTTCAGAGGTAGGGACCATGTCCAAGGCCTAGCAGAAGTCCACGTAGATGACATCTATAGGAATTCAGTTGTCCTCTAATGCAATCACTCCAATATAGAAGGCCACCGGATTAGTCGAGCACAATTAGCCTGCAGTGAAGCCATGCTGTCTATCTCCTGTCTTTCATATGCATTGACATATCTTCCAGCAAGATCTGTTTCATGATCTTAATGGCCACAGAGGGGAGGCTGATTGGTCAGTGTTCCTATCGTCCTCCTTTCTCCTCTTTCAAAAATAAGTGTGATGGTTCCCTCGTTCAGATCACTGGTGATTTCACCTAACTGCCTTAATAGTAACAACACCTTTGTCCATGTCATATTCCCATATTTTGAGTAACAAAAAAGAGTAGTTGATCACTCAGATTGTCTGGAGAACTGAGGACAAGGAAATAAGTGTTAAGGATTGGCCTGCTTTAAAAAAAAAAACAAACCCAAACATGAAAATAAAAATCTAAATAAAACCCTAATAAAGAATTAGTAATTCTTTTCCAGTTAGACTTGTGAATGTATACAGTCTTAAACAAAGTAAAGCAATTATTATTGTCAATCCAATCAGTGAAAACAAAGGTACACATACATTTTATACACACACACACATAATTCTATAAACAGAAAGGAGCACAGCAACTCCCTGCTACTTTGGACAGCATAGCCTTGTTCAGCACCAAGCAGCAAATCCATGTATGTGAGTTTGCTGAACTGTGCCCAAGGGCCACTCACATACAGTACTGCAGCATTTTTTTCATTTTCTGCAGTAAACAATACACAGTCAGATTCTGTTCAGTTAGAGCTGGGATTTCCTGGTCTTAGTTGTCTCTAGATTATATCACTTGGAATCTCTCAGAAAAGCATATGGAATAAAATTATGTCTACCTACATCATGCTCATTAAACATGTACTTTACTTGACTTCTCATTTTTGTATTCTAATTTTACTTTAATATTCCAGAAATGCAAACAAAATTAAAGTTTTGTATCTGTTCAATAAAACCTAATTGGTATGAATCATAGAAATTCAGTCTATTTGAACTTAGTGCATCTAAATTTTTACCTTTGTGTATTTTTTAATTGTCTTGGATGATAGCTGAGTGACATTTTCATCTTCTTGATTACTTTTGCTTATTAGACACTCACATGACAAACACAACTAACAAGAAAAGCATATAGATTGCAGTTAGAATGGGTACATGCATTTGGGGGGTGTCCAAGAAACACACTGTGACTTGGCACGACTGTTCTTTGTGGTATTTTACAAAGTGTAGCTCAATGCTCCCTAGAGGATTGCAAAGGTATGGAAAAGCAGCCCCAAAGTATTAACCAGTAGCCATTAGTGGAAAAAGATTGTTTTGTCTAACTAAACTGTGAGGAGAACTTTCTAACACTTTATATAAAGTGTTATATACTAATGAGATATATACAGAGAATAATATACAGAGTTATATACTAATGCAGTACAGAATCTGGATAATATGAAAGCTAAAACTTAAGAAATCACATTGCCATTCCATTTCTATGCTTTTGGTCTCACAAGTCCAAAACTAGTCCTTTTTCTCCTCCCTGCATAGCTTTAGCTTTTGTTGGGTTTGTTTTTTTTTTTTAATTTCATATGAATTACAGATTTCCATTTTCACTTTTGTCTGCCTTGTTATTTCTTTCCATATGCACAGCAAGGTAAGGCCTGCCATGTTTCTTTCAGCCAGAAGAATTAATCCATTAAGCCTTTTTGACAATATATTTCTAATCCCACTGGTTCTCTTTCATCCTTCTTCACAACACATATCTTGATTATTTTGTCAGAGCATGTTAAGGATTTGCTAAGGACAGCTGTTTATGAATGCTTAGACTTTAGATGGTAACATTTTGAAAAAATATTTGTAGGAGAGCTACTACACGGGAGTACAATATGTGGTTTACTCCAGAGGGTAATACTTCTCTTTCTTTAGATTACTTAAGGTAATGAAGACATATATGACCTTATCTTGTCACAAGAAAATTTTTGGTTTTCTTAACAATATTGCTGAGGAATATGAAGTTCTGCCTCTCATCAGTGTCAGTCCAAAATACTGTTTAGTGTTATTCTTGTTTGCCTGTGTTCTAGTGGGTTTAGTTTATGTTGTTGCTTCAGAAGATTTCTCATCCCATAACAATAAATTAGCTTGTTTTGGTCTGCCTTTGTCTAGAGCACAGAAGGTTAAGGTCATGTGTAAAACCTGTGTGGAAATATCCAGTCCTCATAGTCATCTAATTTATCTCTTTGCTTTATCTAAGTCATTATGTGTAATGAGTGTTTACAATAAGACACTAATTTCTGCAATCACCTGAAATGGGGAAAAATACAATATTATTACATACTACATTTTCAAACTTTTGAGAAAGATAAAATATATGCCTAAACAAAAGATGGCTTCAAATCATTATATATGAGTCTGAAACAATAGTGAAAGCCATGATGTTTGTTTTAGTTAATTTGAAAAAGTTTATTTCAGAGAGAAGTGCTGTAGACAAAATCTGTGACCATATAGAAGCATGCTTTGTTGGTCTCCTGCCTTTCAAGAAAAATGTCATGAACAGATGGTCTGGAAGAGCAATAGGGAAAAAAAAAGGCTGAAGTAGGACAGAAAAAAAGCAGTGGGCTGAACAGGTTTGTGAGTAAAATGAGCTAGTACCGATTTACTAAGCAGAAGACTTCATATAGAATCACAGAATCATAGAATCATTTAGGTTGGAATAGACCCCTACTGCCATTGGATCCAACCATTAACCTAACACTGCCATGTGAATTGGAGGGGACACAGCCAGGATAGGTGGCTCAAACTGAACAACATGTTGTATATGTCTGCTCAGCAAAAAACAAAACCTTAAGAGAAAGAAGGAGGAAGACACAAAAATTTGTTATTTACAGTGTTTGTCGTCTAACATCTGCTTCCCAGGATATGGCCCTCTGCTGATAGAAAGTGGAAAATATTTTTTTTTCTTTTGCTTCTGCATGTAGCCTTTGCTTTTACTTCATTAAATTGCTTTTATTTTGACCTACAAGGCTTTATTCCATTTTATTTTCTCCTCTCTGTACTGCTAAGAAAAGGAGTAACAGTACATCTTGGTGGGCAGCAACCAAGGTCAACCCACCATAGAAGTCAATTTATGTGGTAATTTCTGAGTCAGTGGAAAACACTGTGGAGTCATACAAAAACAATCCCTTTTTTGTTATTACTTGAGTTTGTGGGATATTTATTTTGTCCCTTGTTGATCAACATATTGACCTCTAACTTCAGAGGGAACTAAACAAGGTACAACCTTATGGTCTGATGTCACTTTGGTTTACCTCAGTGACCACTTACTTCAGGGAAGAAAGGAGAGGTCAAGAAATTCTGCCCTCAATCACTGGGGAGGTGAGGCACTTTCCACTGCAGAAAGCAGAGGCATATCTATTTAAATACAAACAAAATGTAATTACATATACGGTAATCAGTGTTGGTGCAGGTGTTGCTGGCGTAAGATTTAAGTAGATTAATTATTTACACAGATTATGTCTATGATTTGCAATGGACTTATGGGAGGCTTCCTGGCAAGGATGGAAGGAGGTTTGTTTGTGATTAACTTAAAAGCAAGGATAAAGCAATGCTATTATTAAGTAAATACTGCAGTCTGAATCAACATTTACTAACTGTTTGATAAGCCTTGCATGCTGATTGTCTTCCTCAGGCAGCCTGAAGACAAGGCAGAAGAAGTGTGGGTGGCAGTAAGGTGCAAGAGAGGAATGCTGTGAATATACTCAAATTTTGTGTTTGTGTTTTTGTACACACTGCCTAAGAATGACTGTCTAGCAGTGAGAGAGTGGGAATGAATTAGAAATCTCTAAACACTGAGATTCTACTGCCATAAAGTGCTTATAGGTATTATAGTGGAAGTGAGTATCTGGAGGCAGATTGAAAGACTTGACCTAATGCCCTTATCCCTCAGTCCTCCAACTCTAATCTAGTGAACATATACCCATAAATTTCTCAAATAGTTTTTATCTAATTTTAAAGTGGCTAATTTATAACACTTGTAGAAAAATTCTCTAAGTTTTATTAAAATGTTCAGCATTAGGAGAGCTTTGAGCAGAATATATTTCTTTACTGTTCTATGAAGTCATACATATTTATATTATTAAACAACTGAAGAGTCTTTAATATTATAAATATTATAATATTATAATATAATATAATAATATATAATAATATAATAATAATAATAATATATAATAATATAATAATATAATAATAATGCTCAGTGGCAGCACTGAGCATTCAGAAAAGAAAGAGAGGGAGAGGGAGAGGGAGAGGGAGGAGAGGAGAGGAGAGGAGAGGAGAGGAGAGGAGAGGAGAGGAGAGGAGAGGAGAGGAGAGGAGAGGAGAGGAGAGGAGAGGAGAGGAGAGGAGAGGAGAGGAGAGGAGAGGAGAGGAGAGGAGAGGAGAGGAGAGGAGAGGAGAGGAGAGGAGAGGAGAGGAGAGGAGAGGAGAGGAGAGGAGAGGAGAGGAGAGGAGAGGAGAGGAGAGGAGAGGAGAGGAGAGGAGAGGAGAGGAGAGGAGAGGAGAGGAGAGGAGAGGAGAGGAGAGGAGAGGAGAGGAGAGGAGAGGAGAGGAGAGGAGAGGAGAGGAGAGGAGAGGAGAGGAGAGGTAGAGGAGAGGAGAGGAGAGGTAGAGGAGAGGAGAGCCTAAGCAGGTATACATTTCTTCAACAACAGAAACTCATGAAATTCTAGGTTTAAAGTGCACACACAAAAAAGTGCCTTGCAGTAAGTTTTGAAACACCGTCTACAGACAGAAACTTCAGAAAATTCTGATTCAAAATTAAATTTCATCGTTGCATCAGCATGGTTGTGTTTCGACTGAAATCTCTGTCAGTTCACTGTGTATCTACTGGGATGTGTAAATGTGGTTGTGTCTGTGCCTAGGTAGGTAGTTTTACCACATCTCTGCATATGGCCAAATGAAAGGTGGGGAAAGGAATCTGGGAAGTGGGATTTTTATTACCAAAAAGTTAAATATTTGTTACGTGGCTTATTTCAGTTTGTTTTGTTTTTTAAGAATGTGAGTCTACAATATTTTGACAATGCTGTAGAATGACTACAAAAAAAATTGTGGACAGTATGAAGTCAGAAAGCAAGAAGACCTGTGTAGAATAATCCTTACAGAAAACAGAAAGTTAGAAGAAGGATTATGCTACTTGGCAGTAGGCACAGCAGGAGTAAAAAGATCTTCAATATTTTGCTTCACAAAGGGATTAAAGGAAACAAATCAGTCTAGCACAAATATAAAATATTAAAGTAGGATGATGAGAGTATAGACATCCCATGAATATTCATATAAGTGTATGTCCGCCCCTCATCCAGATATCAGTTTATTTAGACATGAACAGGGCACCATAAGTTAAAAATGCAAGAAATTTTGAAAATGTTTAAATGTTTAAAACACAATTCACTAAAAAAGATGAGTCAGCAGTGAACCATGTTTATGTCAAAAAAAAAAAAAGAAAACACACTTAGATTCACAGATAATATTTCAAAAGGAATGCAAATTTTTGTTCTTCCTCCACTTTCTGTAAGAATGAAATTACTGAGCAGTTTTACACAGCGTGCTTGTCTCTTCTGACAAAATGTGGACGCTTGATAGAAAACTGTTAATTTTATTGTGAAATGTCAGTGCAATAGAACTAGGATTTTCTTAGCAGAAGAGAAAGAATTAAGAATAATTTTTCAGTTGGAGAAATTTTAAGTAACATTTTCTCCAAATAGCTTTTCTAAAATTAAAAATTAGGATTTTATAACTTAAAAGTACATTAATCTTAAACTACTCTATTTTAAATATTCAATCTAAAACTAGGAAAAATCTAAATGAAAAATTTCTCAGATGTTAAAAATGGAAAAGAAATGGAAAGCAATAAAATTGTTTTCTTTCCATGTGCTAAACCTCCATGGTTTGTAGTCTTCTTTTTTCTGAAACAATGTTAATCATAACAACCTGTCTCATGAATTTAAGTTAGGAAGTTTTTAGACTGAAAACTTTGGGGGCTTCTTTAGACTCATATTTTTACACAAACAAAAAATTACTTTTGCTCATCCCTAACCTCCACTCACTGTCGTGAAAAGACCAACTGTTAACAGCGATAGCAAGAGAACCACAAAGGGGAAATTTAATATATAATAACGCATACACCTATGCTGCAAGATATAAATAAAAATCCTCCTTTAGAAAAGTAGGGGATAATTTTTTATTATGAGTTATTAAAAAATGCATTTGTTGAAAAGTCAGAATTTTGGGGGAAAATATAAGACATGTTTTTTCTGGGCAGGACAATGGACATTTTCCTTTGGTTTCTTTCTTTCTTTCATCAACCCCAAATATGTCACAAAAAATGCAGCTCTCAAGCAGAAGTGCAGCATTATGGAAAAGCAAAAAGGTTTACAGATAGTGTGGTGGAATTGACAAATCATTAAGAATCTGTTTTGAACAGGTAATGTCAAAACATGAAATATCTTTTTTTTTAAACCATAGGAATTTTTCATCTTAACAAAACTAATTCAATATTTTTGTAATCTAAAGTTAAGACAAATTAAATGTTGAATAGCAGATATTGCACAAAATTGATGGTTGCGATAAGGAATGTGTCCGTGGAGTATTGATGTCAATTATCTTTGCCATTTAGGATTAAAAATAAAAGAGGTAGATTTTTGAGAGCTTTACTTCAGGTGTTCTATAAATAGATAGAAACATTATCACAGTCAACATTGTACAATTAATTACCAAATCAGAACAAGCCCAAAATGATGCAGCACTTTCCATAAAGAGTCTCCAAGTAGAATTTCTCAAGGAAATGATAACTGTGGATAGAAGAATCAAAAGTTAGTGTTTCATATATTCAAAGTGCAGTACAAACTTTAAGTACTATAATAAAAGAGAAGACAGCATCAACAGAAATTTCTAGTAATGTTCTTTGCCTAGGAAAATCAGAAGTAGTAGAACTGACCACGTATAACATGGTGATGCCCAATGCCCAATATTTTTAAAGAATTGCAAAAACTTTGGCTTTATGTAGATCATTCAGGTCTGTACATTTATCTCAAAGCAGCTTATGGTGTAATGATGAATCAAAACCAATGTAATGCAGAATCTCTTTGAGTAAACAAAGTCTTAGTGGGAGCAGGACAAATATATAGAGAGATTTATGCAAGTAGGCAGCCCATCAAGCTAACCGACTAATCCATATTTGTGTTGTGCTTAACTTACTTCTTTCACCCCCCACCCCCTCCATGCTCATTGTTTTGACATCTGGATATAGCACAAATATATGTAGCAGTACAAAAAACTGGAGGACTGTTCAGAAAACAGTGGAGTGCTAAATTACTATTTCCATTACCTCAGAAAGACAAAACACCTGTCATAAAATCTTTATATAAAGCCCTGTTGATACTAACAGAGATGAAACCAAGTACCTTCATTTCTACCTGTTCACTAGAGTCATGTAGTGGAGAAGAGATGTTGCAGATGAAGACTTCTGAAAGTCTCTTTTTGTCATAACTTTATTAAGAGCAACCAAGACAGGAGGCTCCTTGTATGCTAAGATGTTTTGTCAAACATGAGGGCTTTTTCATATGTTTTGCTTTGCTGAACTGATGCAAACAAGAATCCGCCTCTGATTCTGGTATTGCAGTTTCATTGTCAGCTTTTTTTCTGTAAGAGATGAAAAAGAAAATACACTTTTATTCATTGTTGAAAGAAGTTAAAAATATCTGAATTAAGACACACACAGAGCATAGATCTTAGCAGAATGAGGTCTTAATTAGGCCCATGTAAAATCCTGAAGGAAGAGAACTAGACTGCCACTACGGCACTGTTTGAGATAATAATTTACACAAAACTAGAGCTAATAGATAGATCTAAAAGAAGGGATTAATCTATAAGCAGTTCAGACAGAATTTCTTTATGCAGAGGATTACTGAATAATGGAACAAATTGTCAAAGGCAGTGATAGAAGCAAATGTGAATTATTCTGACACATTTCTGGATGAGAGAATTGGAAAGTGCAGTCATGGGCTAGATTTCCAAGATAAATGATGATATAAGGATTGCTTGCATTTCAAGTTGATGAGGCTAAGGGAGCCAACCTGTATTAAAAAGTCACAAGGTTAGTTACAGGAGATCCTAACGAGCCATGCTTTCCTCCTGATTTCCTTAAAAGTTCCTTTATGGTATTATTTAAGGCAAAGTTTTACGTAATTGATAATGAAATGGCCTAGATTGAAAGAGGGGAACAAACTACTTATTGATAAACTTATGAAAGATTAAAGGATCACAAAATATTTATTTGCTTTTCTTTGTATAAACTCTTTTGAATGACAGGGCTTTTTAGGTATGATTTGACAATTTCAAGAACACAAACAGTGTTCTTGAAACAAGTGAAAACCTTGCATTAAAACCAAGTCCCTCTAGTCAGTAAAGGCTTTACACAAATCTCTCAAATGTAGCATGTGTGGTCATATGGTCACTTGTGCCAAAGCCCCTGACACAATCACTAATAAACTTGCAAGTACTCTTAACACTGTAAGACATTGTGCACAAAAAGGCCTAGAACATTTCATTTCAAAAAAGAACACACTAATATTTAAAGCTAAAACAGGAGCACTATGGGTTAATCACTTTCATACACAGATTGGTGAAGGAGCCTAAAATGGGACAATCATTTTGCTCCTTTCCTCTGAAAGTTCACATAATGAAAACTTTAGATGGAAGAAAATAAAAGCTGAATACTTTGCTTAGAAATAAATAAAGATTTCACATGCACCTTGCAGGAAGTAACTGCCTTCCTTTTCAACCCCTGACTTTAAATAATGCTTCATAATACAGTTCTGCACAATAAAGAGCACCTATGATGCATATATCATATTAAACCATGGAAGAAAACTGTGACATAAACAACTTGTTCATCTATTGTAATGTCTTCTTAAAATAGTTGTGCTAGTGTTGATTTTTTAGGGTATTTCTGGCATTTAGCTCCAATTATGGGAAGAAGGTATATCAACACAGACATGTCACTGCTACAATTTCTGTGAAAATAAGTATGATTTTAGTCATATGACAGGTTTATGACCTTTGACTTTGGGTAATACCAAGGTATTATCCAAATGCTATTGACATATTAGTGGGAGAATGCATTCTTCTGTTGAATTTATATAAAATCCAGTGTGGCCTAATTTCTTAACAGAAAATTAAAATCATGACTCAGTTGAGGGATATATATATATATATATTTGCTGGGGTTTTTATTTGGTTTAGTAAAATGTCATAAAATGCTTTGAAACAGGCAAAATAAATATGCAACCAACCTATACTCATTAAGAAATAAAATTGTTCACTAAATTTAGCAATCCAGAAAACTATCCTCCAAATTACTATGGGAGACTACTTTGTTTAATCAAAAGGAATGTGGAATAAAATTACCATCTAAGTGAACTAATGCATCCCAGATTACACAAGAAGCAGATTGCCCAAACCTCTGTTTGAACTGTCTCAAGAGCAATCTTCAGTGATAGAGATGGGGAAAAAGGGCTTTGGGACTTCTCTATGGTCTTATACAAGTTTTAACCAATCTGAGACAGGTTTAATGAGGCAGGCTCACAAGTTAGGGCAGCTAACGAGGACAGTGATTGTTATAAGGAGAGCTAAGAATTAATTCATGCCTGTGATAATATTTTAAAAGTTAAGTGTATTAAACATATTCTACACTCCTTGCTCTTGTAAAAGTTAGATTGCAAAACCCAAACTCGGGAAAACTTCATTAGCATTTGAAGGCTCAGGGCAAAGTAACACCTTCTGGAGCGGGGCAATGCCATAACGACCCAGATAAGGACGATGACAAGACCATGATACCATCTGGACGACATCACCGGGCCCGGTGATGGAAATTCAAAGGGTTTCCCCGTAAGCCCAGGAAGATTACCATCTGTGCCAGGAAGGACTATTCAACGCAAGGAGAGAAGAATAGAAACCGGCCATGAACACTGATAGTTGAATAGATTTGCATTACCGAATCCAGCCTGAGGGCACAAAAACTGTATGAAACCCAGGCTTTGGCCGCAGTATATTGTGAACTAGGAGAGAGAGCTGTTGGCTAGAGAGAACGCTGCCTCTGTTCACCAGTGTCGACCCCCGGGCTCGGCATCTCTTTTTTTATTATTTTTATTTTGGTGGTGGATTTTATTTCTTTATAGCCAAATTGTTATTAATAAATTTCTTTATATAAAACAATCCAGCTAATTCGTTCATAACAGTGATCATCAAACAGAATTCTGAAGACTTAAATTTTTTTCCCACCTAAATTTGTTCCATTACTGGAAAAATTTGCTTTTTAGTAAAATGTAATTTTTTGTCCTAAAACTCATTTCATAACAGGTGCTACTGGATCACCTGACATAAGTGAGATATTCTGCCATCCTGAGGCTGGCACACGCACTGCCAGGCAAAGGCAAATTTCTAGAGTGTATCTAACACAATAGGCTGTCAGATGCTCAAGAGTCTATTGGACAAGCACTAATAAGGTGAAAGCACTCAACAAAAGATGAATAAAATTAGATATCGTGGGGAGGCATCTCCATTAAATGTCAACAGTGTCTCTTGATTATTCTTGTGTTCTACATGGATACATGGAATTCCTACTACTTTTTTATTCTTTCCATCACCCAATGAAGCAAATAAAACCACTAGTTGCTCCTCTAACAACATTAACGCCTAAGGAGACATCCAGGTGACAGGAGTCAAATATTTTTTGTCCTTACAGCCTGGCTTGGTAAGGTAAGCCTGTTGGATAGCAACACCAAGGATATGGAAAAGAAAAACAGGTTGAGGCTGCCCTTCTCTGACCCCATTCACACAGGTTTTTGCTCTCTTCATGGAATATATTTCCATATCCCAGTGAAACCCATTATATAGTCATTATTAATCATATCAAAAATTCCTCTTTTATTTCTACTTCAATAGATTCTCTTCCTTTTTTTTTTTTCACACCCTCCACCCCTCCTCTCTGTTTTTACAAAATTATATAATCTTTAGGGAAAAGGGAAGCTGTTTATAGTTTGTAATCACTGTACTAAAAAAGAAATCAAACCACAAATTCATTGCAGAGTGTTTGATTCAGAATATTGTTAGAAACATAATTAATAGCTGAAATTATTTGAAACAACAGTCCTCAACTTAGTTGTCAGACACACAGAAAAATACAAGCGCCAAGCTTTTCAGAATTTAATATTCAGGTATTTGTTTTTCATTTCAGTATTTGAAAAATTAATTTGGTGGATCATTTCATTAATGGAAAACAGAAAATATCCCCACTTTTTAATCTCAAAACATTGTACTTGTTTAAGGGTTGTTAGTAAACATGTTGAACTTCAAACCCAGAAAATACAAAGGGAACAAAACACAGGCTGGGATCACCCACTGAGCAGTGAGTTACATACCTAAACAGGGTTCAAAGACATAGCAGAACCATCATGTTTAATATATTTTTCTGGCTGGTGTAAAGCAATTCAGGTCTTGATTTCTGCAGTACAGTGTCTACTTATGGGTCTTTGGAACCAGGGAGAATGTTTTTCCTCATGGTTTTCTTCAAAGTCTCTCCTTTGTTGGTTTCCACAATTTTTGCTGTACATAGTCCAAAAAAAATTTAATTATTATGGACCATTAAGCTTCCTACTGTTAATCATTGCTCATCTATTCATACTCTGTTATTTTTACTAATATTTTTCATTTTTATTTTGTTTTCTTTCATTTTGAATTCAGACTACATACAAGTGTGTTCATTTCAACAACCCTCAGTCATTCAGCGGGATTATTTTCTGCCCTTTTACTTTCCTTCTTTTGCTCTTACTTTCTTTGGTTTACTCATGTTACAGTAATAACCTCCTCCTGGGTGAAGACCTCAATGCACACAAGAAAAGTGTCTTAGTCCATGAATCAATACCTCTTAGGTATGAGTAACTTAGGTTTGCACTTGTTATGTTTGTGAAGGCATAATGTTGCCAAAAGTATACTGACAAGGCTGGGAAATGTCTGCGTTTTTGCAGTACTGGAGAACAGAAGCAGGCGAAAGACTGGGCACAGTGTTCAGTCACAGCAGCCAGGCTGAAAGCTTTAAACATGGAGTAAGATCTAGAGCAGCTTTCATGGGCCCACATACAATGGATTCGCACTCAAAATAGAGGAAGACACTGGTTTTTCCTTCCTGTGACACCCATGTCTAATGATGTTTCTAAGGCAATGGCATTTATCTGGCCTATACAGTGTTGTTCCACCATTGCAAGAGGACCATATGCAAAAGACTATCTCTTTTGGCCCATGCAGGAACCATACCTTGGGAAAACAGTTTTCCAAATGGCTACTCTGTGCAGGTCTGTCTGTCTGCTGCTGCTTTTGACATCCTTTCAGGATTGTCTCTGTAGCATAGATATCAGCTCAGCATTTATCAATTTTCAAATATTTTAAGTCTGAATTAAAAAAACACAGGAGAGGAGAGCTAAAAAATCTAAATACTCTAAATAAATTTACTTTAGTTTTGAAATATATTCTGTCAGTGCTTTTAGTAGTATTCTTAATAGATGTGTTTCTTCTCAAAAAATTTTTATGGTCTTGTGTCATTGTTTTTTTAACTTACAGATTAAAGATTCTATGGATACTGGTCCAACTGATATCACCTTTCTAGCTCATTTCCATTTCAGTTTATATCAAAATTTCCCTTATACCGGGAGGATTTAAAAACTGATGTTGTTTAGGCTGGACTTATCTTAATTAAGTACATGAAAGCACAATAATTTGTGAATTTTGTATCCTATAAACCAGCCAAATTTCAACCATCATATGCTGAGCATAACCAGTAAGTCTTAAAAAGCAGATCCCTCTTGTCTTTCTCAGAATGCTTTATTTCAGTGTATCACAAATAAAGATACTGTAAAAGGTCAAATTATAGTTAAAATTTAGTTGCCAGACAAGTTTTTGTCTGATACAAGTGTGTTAACGATGATCTTGTGTGTGGAAGTAATAATGATTCAAGTGTTCCATCAGGATTTTATGAAAACCTATGGCTGAATGGTCTTCTACTCATGCAGCAAACTGATGGGAAGTGTTCCTGTTATATTGTTATATAGCAGATATTGTTGTACAATAAAGGCAGGAGTCAGGTTACTTTCTGTTGCTGCCTTTCACCACACAAGAAAGCAGGAAAACAGCAAGTGCCTCCCAGCACCATTGTCTGTTAAACAGAAAAGCTGGAGTCTAAACATCCTGATGTCTCAGTAAAACACTAAGAAGTGTCTAAACCAATTAGTAAGAATGTCCAGCTGGTATCTTTACTAATTCTAGTCCAGACTCTGTCTGTCTGTACTGGAAGCAACAGAGAAAATCCCACAAGCTTGTTAAGTGTCTTCTGTGGAGGTCAGCCATACATCCGATACCATGCAGATATTTTGATAAGCTGTTGCAATAAATAAAATAATATAGTTGACTACTATAAGAATATACATTCCTTGACCTCCACCTTTCATGGAACCCTGATGTCAATGGGGGAAGAGTTTTTCCCACGGTTTTTATACAAGTGGTTTTAATCACAACCTGAAAGAAACTATGAGTCCTAGACCTTCCAGAGTTATGATCTACACCTGGTAAAAAGTTCCAGCTGGCTGGGGAAATTATTAATAAGGTGATAAATAAATTGTTTTCTTGTCCTTTTTAAAAGATATTCCTTAATGAATGAGCGTGTTTGGAGAACGATTTGGGCTAACAAAATCCCTGACATCTAAGAAATACCAAAAATATATTCCTCTTTTCTTATTTAATGACCCCGTTATCCTTTCAGCACAGGTACTCATGTCATTGTAGCTAGATGCTCTCTAGTGGTTGCTGTCTAGAGTACACCATGGAGATGAGCTGGATGATTTGCCATAGCACCCAAGACTTGAAGCAATTCTGTCCCCTCCATCCTTTTTTTGCTTTGCTTGCTTTCAATTATAATTTGTGCATTATCCATGCATGGTGACCTTTCAACCAGAAAGCATCTGCTATCAGACTTGTGAATAGAACACAAACTATATGCAGCCAGCAGCATTTTGGACCAATAACTCTTAATCTAAGAGGTTTGCAAGATGCATGGATATGATCACTATAAAACTGTTTTGCCAGAGTAGTTTTCAGCATGAGGACTACTGTCCAACCTTGCAAGCCACTGCCTACCTAATGCTCCTATTGATCCAAATAATCCTGAGAGCACTGAAAATTTTCTATATAAATGACACTCAAAGCTATGTTCTTCTAGATTATTCCATTCCTTTTCACTGCACAAGTTTTTTCTCTATTTTTGACTTGCACGCTCTCATCTGTGTGAGTCCAATATTTCTTCATTGGCTACCTCAACTCCCTCATAATGTACCAAATCTTCTGTAAACTTACTCAGGCTGGGGGCAGGGGGAGATTAAGGGGGCAAAAGAGAAGCAGGAGCATGGACAATATGAAAATGGCATGCAAATAGTAGGAAGTATGTTTGCTCCCAGTAGTTTCAATGAGAAAATTCTATCTACTCCTAGTCTTTGTTTCAGCTTCTAATATATTAGGTATATCTCTCTCTCTGGTTCTGTAATCAAAAACAGATTTGTAAGTTGCTGTATGTCCCCTTAAGTTCTTGAAGGACTTTGTCTGTCTTTATTATGAACATATTACTTGCCATTTAAAATGGAGCATCACCTTAACTCAAGCAAAGAACTTTTGATAGTCTCAATCCTCCAAACAGATATGGTTTGGAATATTTCCCAGGGAAAAAAGTGCTTTATTTTTTCCTTAGATTGTAGTTATAAGAGTTATGCTGATCTGTGTATAAACAGCATGAAAATTAGATTCTTCATTTTTTTATTTTCCTAAAATCTTTACTGCCAAAAACATTTTAAGGAATATGTGATGAGACCCATCCTAGACCTTCAAAAGTACATGACGGTTTTGAATCTACTGGCTTTGAACAGGAATATGATCTTCAAAAACATTTCTCTAAGCTTTTCTGCAGGCCAGTCGTTTTACACAAGAAAAAATCTACCTCCTCTCTACAATTAAGTCTGTTTTTCCAGGTGCTTCATATTTTACACGGTCCACTATGCATTTTAGAGGGAAAGAATGGAACATATGAAGTGCTTTACCCAGCAGAAAGATAAATAATTAATGAAAAGAAATGCAGAGTATAGCTCCTCTGTATCTTAAAAACACAAAGATCCTAAAGCAACTGATTTCATTGGATAAATGGAACTAAATACCACATTTACAAAAAGGATTGAAAAATATACAGAACAAATATTCCATGGTAATAACTAGGGAAGGAAGATTCTCAGATGTAGCTGGATTTGAGGAGATGTGTAATATTTCCCTGTCCTAAAATATTTGTTATGGAGTATATTGACACAAAATATAAAATTTTCTCTCTCTTCTTCAAGCTTATATATCCATTACTATCAAATTTGCAGCACTGCTGGTTAGAATTTTATGAAGTTGTCCAGCTTGCTTAGCTTGAAATTTTACCGTGTCTGAACAGCTTCACTGATAGCAGGCTGATAACTCTTTATGAAGCTGTTTTTACTAATGCTTTCATGTGTCTGGTTTATGACGTTATCAAAGTCATCTTTTGTCATATTAGAAAGAGAAGTGTTCTCAAAATAAGCCAAGCAGCAATTTATTGTAGCTTTTAATGTCAGCAGAAATTCCTGTATTACAAAACTTACTCAAAATATTAACAGTGTTGTTTGCATTCCCAAATACACATTTCATCTTAATAAGTATGGCATATCCCTTAGGCTAGCAAAAATGTCCATTGTCGGAAAGTCAGAGGCAATTTGGTTGTACTTTAGATATGTGATTCTGGGGCACAATTCATTGAACAGGAAAATTATTAATTTGATGATAGTGGTGTAGATAAAGTAGATACCAATATGAAAAGCTCAGATTTTCAACACTTAACAGTTCTCTTGAGGATATTCAAATCAGGTCATGCAGTCTAAACTTGCAGCCAAATATACATTGCCATGATACTCTGATCCTGGTTTATAACTAATTCTGAGAAAAAATGGAAGGCCTTATAGCACAGAATTAAAAATTATTCTGTGTTGGTTTATTCTGATAAAGTTCTATTACTGTACCAGATGTTAATCTTTTTTTCTAATAAGAAACTTGGTGGATCTAAGCTTGTTTTTTAATGGGTATTACGTACAGTATCAATATTCTGTCTTCTTTGTTAGACTGATATCAGAAGGCCGATGAAGTGTCATGCATAACAGGATGATCTCATGCTTGCAGAAGAAATAGATGTTGAACAACAGTACTTTTTATTGCTAAAGTTGTTTGCTATACTATTTTCATGAAAAAGAAATCCTTAAAAGCAGACCGGATGATAATATCATCCTGATCTGGGGGAAGAAAAATACAAGCTACAGACCTGTGGAAAGCAGCAGCTGCAGCTGTACAAGGCACTTTACTCATCTGTACTGTAACTTAGATTAAGGAGCTTGCCGTGTATTGGATGAGAGAAGTGTAAATAACCAGAGAGTACGACATCCTGTATCTTGTCATTCTCCTTCATATTATGTGGCATAGCTCAGTATTTCATGTTAACTTTTTATTGACAGTTTTATTATTAATTAAAGCTTGTTTGTATTCTCACTTTTAGAACAGTTAAGTTATTCCCAAGTTTTATAGTGTTTTGATGTTTTTAAAAATGCACTGGAAAATATGTGTTACCCTCATTTCAAGTTTAAAAGGTTTCAGTGAACAGATGATTATACTTAAATCCAGCAAAACCTCTCAGCTCTTGATAGTCCACAGTATTTACACTACTTGCTTTTTACAGAACCATCTTCACCAAAGGAAATCTTTACACAAACTGAGTAGTTACCTCTAAGGTCATTCATGTCTTTGTATAACATTACACAAAGCCTCCACAGAACACCATAACATTAACTATAAAATTCACATGTACTGTATGTTGTTAATTCTACATAATCTTTCATATTACTGAGACCTGCTCCACATTCTTTTCTCTGAGCTTGACAAATAGCACTTTATGATAAAGACTTTTCAGCTAATTTCTGTCGTGACAGGAATGTAGAAATGTTTAGAGGAAAAACTTGTATCAATATTTTCAGACATGTAATATATGAAATAGAACTTATGGTATCAGACTGCTTATAATGAAAAACTATCCTCTTCAGAAAAGATGTTTTGTCACAGAGGACTCCAATTTTACCTTGCGTATTTTTCACAAAATTATATGTGAAGGAACTACAGTAATGTCCAATCTGCAATCTGGGCATTGGTAAAAACACTATTGCATGAAAGGGGTAATGATTATCTAGATTAGACATAAGGGATCAAAATTTGAACCAGGAGTAAAAGTTTTCTGCAGGATAAGCAACAATTGTTCAAGATGTTCTCTATCAGTTCAGATTGTAAAATCTGAATAGAGGGCATCAAAAACAAATTTTGGAAATTATCTTGCTGGATTTTTAAATAAAATTAAAAGGTAGATGTATCAGGATACATAGAAAGAACTGGATTATAGATAGATATAGATATAGATATAGATATAGATATAGATATAGATATAGATATAGATATAGATATAGATATAGATATAGATATAGATATAGATATAGATATAGATATAGATATAGATATAGATATAGATATAGATATAGATATAGATTAGATATCGATATAGATATAGATATAGATATAGATATAGATATAGTTATAGATATAGATATAGATATAGATATAGATATAGATATAGATATAGATATAGATATAGATATAGATATAGATATAGATATAGATATAGATATAGATATAGATATAGATATAGATATAGATATAGATATAGATATAGATTAGATATCGATATAGATATAGATATAGATATAGATATAGATATAGATTAGATATCGATATAGATATAGATATAGATATAGATATAGATATAGTTATAGATATAGATATAGATATAGATATAGATATAGATATAGATATAGATATAGATATAGATATAGATATAGATATAGATATAGATATAGATAGATAGAAAGATACAGATATCTGCAAGGCACAGAATCTTTTGGACAAGATAATATCTCTAGAAAACAAAACCAAAGACACATTGTGGGATTTTGGGGAAGAATTTCTTCATTGGTATGTTATTGGGGAAAAAGTTTATTTACAAAAAATTATCAGCTTAAAATGCTTTTTGATCAGCAAAAACAAACAACATATTTTGATGTGTTTCTTCTCACCTATTTCAAAATCACAACTTTTTGCAGGCATGCTGAATAAAATTTATACCACTGCTTGGAGATGCAGAAGTAATCAAGTCATAGGCACATAGTCCTTATGCATGTTTATGCTCACTGTTTCACTTAAACTGGGAGGGCTTGTGTACAGAGATGCATTACCTTCCCCAGTCTTTTCTTCTGTGTTATGTGCTCTGCAATCTGTGAAATCGGTACGTGGTGCTCTTTGCTAAAAATTGTGATTCCTAATGCGTATTGCACATGAAATAATTTCTAATTCACTCTGTGGTGAAGCTCAGAGAGATAATTTGGAATCTTCTGACTTTTGTGCATTTAAAAATTGGCTGGCATGCAAAATATGCAGTTGTTACATGTTGGGCTTTCTTTTTTTTTTTTTTTTTCTTCTTTTATTCATAAAACACTTTTTACCTCTCCTCACTATGGAAAAACAAAAATAGCTCCTACATCTCTCAAGATGTTTTGCAATATACAAACAAAATTATTTCAACTTAACCAAGGTTTAGGCTGATGGAGAACTCTGTAAACACATTTTGGGAATTCCACATGTTATGCAATTTTTTTCAAGTGCCATTTTCAAACTGAATGTTACTATGCCTTCTCATTTCTTTTGTAACAACCTTTGAATAAATTATCAAGTACATGTTCAAGGTTTTTTGACACAATTGTTAAAATGAATACATATAAAACATTACACAGTACACTAAGAAAAAGCTATTTTGTATTGTGTAGTAGAAGATGACAATGAGAACATTCTTCTGCTTTGATAGATAAAAATAATAAAAATGGCAATAGCAGGATGAGGCTAGCAAAGAAATAGAATAAATCAAAATGTTTCTTCTGCTGTCATCTCTAACTTGATTCCTCTCTGATTTTTCCCTGTAATCTCAAGAGAAATTAGTCACTGAACTTATTACCAAAACAATCAATATATTTTCTGAAATGTGGACAGGTTTTGAAAGAAGCCAAGAATTTACTTCAAAGGCCCCTTTGCAGTCCAAGCACTGCTGCAAGCGGTCTAGACAAAGAAGGAATCCTTTCTCCAGTGCCAAGAGAGGTGGTCTCACAGCCAGAGTACTGATGTGAGATAGAGGAGATGGGAACTTCCAGAAGCTGAAATCAGACATGAAGATGAAGGTTAAGGAATCCACAGCTATCTAAATGAACAGTGGCTTTCAGTGTAGCTTCACTATTTTGCAGCAGATGAGACTGGCACAACACTTAGAGGAGATAACTTAATTAAAGGTAGGAGGGTCAAAAAAGGAAGGGCTAAACAGTATCGCCCAAGGATAATGTTGGAATCTGAATAATTCTTCTCAATTCTCCTGTGTTACAAAATCATTTTTTGAGGGAAAAGGAGGAAGTTGAAGTGTGAAGCAAGAAACAGTGGTCAGACTGAATTCAGGAATATGTGATACATTTTTGTTCCAAGAAATAATGAATAATTTCAAATCTACCCAACTTCCAACTTCTGCATGAATAAAGTGCTATTTCAGTTGTAAGGTTTCAATGTACGAAACTGGAAGGTTAGAGCTAAGCATCTGCATTGAGCCATTTAGTTCCATACAATATAGTCTCAAATTGTATATTAAAGTCAGAGAATTAGAGTAAGACATGAGTGAGTGATGTACATATTGGGTCTTCAGTACCTCCTTAATCTAGCAGCCTGTGGCAGCTATGGGTTGGCTATCTCTAAACAGCAAAAAATATTACCTTTCATAACAAACTACTTGAAGGCATTTCATTTCACTGGCCACAGAATACTTAACCTGTTAGTCAAAGTTAAGAGAAGAGACAGTTGAAAAATCTATCTATGGCAAATATAATAATTGAAACAATGAAACAGATTTCTGTCATTGAATTTCTTTTTGTTCCTGCTGCTGCTCTGTAATTCACAATATCCAAATCCACTTAAAATTATTCAGCCTGCAGCTTACTCTGTAAAGGACAGTCAGTCCTCAGTCGCAGAGCTAAGCTGCTGAGTAGTGCTGAGGGGGGTGATGTAGCCTGGAGAGAAACTCTTGTCTGCAGGAGTGGCTGTGCCTCGGCAGAGGTGAAATGTGGCTCTGGGTGAGTTTCAACATGCATGTCACCTGGCAACCTGTGAGTGAAAGCAGAGAGGGCTGTGTTCAGATGCCAAGACTGCCCAAAGCTCCTTGGGTCAGAGGGTAGGATCACTGAGTGTCATCATATGAACTGTGTGAATACACTCAGGATGTCTTTTTTTTTTTTTTTAGTTTAAAAGGAACACTATTTGTACAGTTAATGAGAAATCCTTTACAGAATATTAACATTATGAATGGTACAATCCCTTTTGTTGTGTACAGACAGTCAATAATGACTACACTCAGATCAAAATCAAATTAAGTTATGCACCACTTCCCCAGGGAGCTTGTGCTCTAGTTCAAATACAAAGTGTTTCAGGCACAGGCGGTACATGGTCTGCCAGTGCAAGGTGTTTTGAGGTAAAGTAGGAGCTGACCTGTTCTCCTTGTTCTAGCTAAGATAAATGTTCTCTGTGTACTCTAATTTCCTTATTAGTACTGAAAGAGACTCAAAGAAAGGATGGATTGGTGGTTCTTTTTGGTTTTTTTTATTTTTAATTACAGAGCCGTAAGAAATATCTCAGTTGCAGAGAGAACATGAGCTGATCAGCTGCTGATCAGCATGATGGTGTAGCTAGCTGCAGAAAACAGCAATGCATTCCTATGCAAACTTTTCTCAGTAAATTCATGCAGTTAAGTGAATGCCAGATTTCTAGTTGCAGCAACTGAATGGTCGCTTTAAAGGCAGGTTCAGTACATGGATGAAGTTCTCCATCTGGTTTTAGGAATGGTGATATCTCACTAAATTAGAAGAGATATCGAAGTTAAGACAAAGTGTAGCAGTGTATAGAGTATTTAAACAAAATTATGTACCCGACACTCTTCTAATTTTTATAAATCATAATTTCTCATATCCTTAATCTATTTTATTAATAAAACACTGTGCTTGGAAAGGCAATCTTTTCTTAAAAGATAAATTGGGACTTAAATATGGGAAGATGTAACACATCTTACACAAACTTGGTTTCATCCACAGGTCTCCAAAATGCCTAGCAAAAAAGATAAGACCATGAAAATTAATACGAACAAGAATCTTTATTTTCCTCTAATCTAATATTATGGTTGATACTAAGATAAAGGTTTTGGCTATATCTTGAAAATTCACTTGAGCTGTGACAAATCCTGCATTCATTTGAATATATTCTTTTGTTTGAATAGAAACTGTTAAGATGGATTTATGAGTATTAGCTCTTGTCCTTCTATCACAATAAGGGAAACAAAATATATCAGAGATAATAATGGTAAACTCCTTCCTTTAAGTTTGTATTTTTCCTTTTAGAAGGAGACATACATAGAACCTGTAAGCCCCTTTACAAGTGTACTTTCAAACAAGCCTTGATAGAGCTTGTATTTATTGTCAATGGATCCCAATAGGGAAAAGAGCAGTTCAGTAGAGCTACTCTATTTATAAAACAGAAAAAAAAGGCAACAAAACCAAGTAAAACAAGTTGCAGTTATACAACATATATTTTTGGCTAAAATGGTGTGAGGTGTGAATGCTGCTTCAATTACAGGCAGTAAAAAATAACTTGGTAAAATCACACAGGAAGTCCTTATTCAACACTTTGCTTTGCTCTTTCCATTTCTTTGAGCAAATCTGACATTATAAGCACAACTGACTCTCTAAGGAACTCTTAAATAATTTAAAGATGCTGAGCCTCATATTCTACAGGCAAAAGATGCTGACATTATTTTAAATTAGTTTTTTATACTTAAAATATATTGAAGTGCATTTTGGGAAAACGAAGTTTTGCTACCTGTGCTTTTTCTGAGAGCTACTATGTGCAGAACAATACTGATACTGTGGGTAGAATAATGTTCACATGCACTTTTCAAAAATATTATTAAGCACAATACTCATTTTTCAAATATGAACTTAATATATCCATGCAATCCTCTGGAAAGGTACTAGGTCACATAGGGGTTTTTGCAAGTGATTGTACCTGATAAATGTAGACAGTGTTTAATTTTGTGAATAACTAAAAATACACACCAGGTAAAGTTGTACACTGGCCTTTTTGAGAGGTGCTTTAATTGATGCAGTGAAAGTCCAATTTTCTCCTTTTTTTGTTAATAGCTTGAACATAGTAGCCTCATTGTTATTTTTACTTCTAACTCTTGATGCTTTAAGTTATTTGCCGCAAGCAGCTGGCTCTGTCTTACTCCTCCACACTGTTCTCAGATGTCCAAGTCAAAAACCAAGTGAGAACATGCTAAGAAGAGACTCATGGATAAACAAAATTTCATCTTTAAAATATGGGGAACACTGAGACAAAGATTTGACATTTGTGTAACTTGTTTGTGAATTTTATTTTTATCTTCTTACAGCTGTTGGGTAATACTAGTTTAATGAACAGAACCCAATAAACCTCTAAACCAAAACCAAAAGTGACCCCAAATTGTTCTGACAGTGCTGCTTGCTGAAACCTAATGCATGCTGGGATTAGGAATTTGCCAGTTAGCTTATTGATCATGTCTGATAGTGCAGACATGATCAATAATGCCAAAAGTCATGTATCTCCGTACCAATTGCCATTGCATCATCTGTGAAACCCTAGAGATGAAAGCATAGCACAAAAGGAGCATCCTATGCTCCCTCTCACATTTGGCTTTCAGCTTAAAATAAGAAGCTTTTAAAATCATAGCAAAGACAGCATTACTGTAAATGCCATCTGATTTTGGAGCCATTGAACTCTACTTGCTTTACATTTTCAACCTCTGCTCTGAAACCTGAGCAGCTAAAATTGTCTTTTCTTTCTTTATGAAGTGGTACAACTCTCTTGGATTCATTGCCTGAACAGGAAAGACACAGGAAATAGTTCTATCACTCTGATGTCCACATTGCAGGAGCGAGGAAGAATCGATTGTCCACCTGAAACTCCTCTGTTACATTATGGAATAACATCATTAATTTCTTACTGGCTACTTTGGGAAATGAAATTCAGAGTAGCAAAGGTTTCTGTTGGGCAGAAGTTGCTCTCCATCTCCAGTTACTGCTCAGCGCTACTCCAGCTACCGTCAACTAATGGGCAGCCATGGTATAGGCTGTGACTAGCAGGAAAAGCAAACATGTGAGAGAGAGGGAAGTAAAGTTCAACATCGTTTCAGAGGCTTTGAAAATACCCCACCCATATTTCATCAGTTTAGTCAGTTTTCTTGTACATCTCAGTGAAATCCAATTCTATTTTTCTCAAGGATGGTAAAGCACTCACAACCAAAGAGCTCAGTACATCCCTGTTGATGAATTTGGCAGATAAGGTAATGGCTTTTTTTTTTTCTTCAAACAGGATGCCCCTGACAAAAGGCACATTTTTTCCTAATGGTAATGGCAGGAAGTTAACAGAAAATACAATATGAATTCTCATACTGACCAATGACTTTGTGTTCAGTCAATTCTAGATGACCTTAATGATGGCTGTCACTTATTAAAGAGTTTGGAAAAGGGAATTATTTCCATCATAGCCCAAAATATGCCATGCCTGCATGGCACATTTCCACACTGAATAGAATTGAACTAAACAGAATAAAGAAAAAGGTTTGAAGGTTGTAAGCTCAGTGACCTGTAAGCTGCAGCTTTCTGAAGTTATGCAAGAGGGTCTTCCACTCTGGTCAGTGCAGTAGACCTGCGATTATAAAGTCCTAAATGGAACTCTTTTTTTTTTTTTTGTGGTAAGTAGACAAATAACTCATATATATGCTCATACTTGGACTGACGTACACAGATAACATTATCAGTGGTAGACATTCATCCTGCATGCATCAACTGGTGAAATGGGATGGGAAGCAATCGGTACTTTTGCATAAGACTGAACTTATGGCAAAGACTGTCAAACCAAGAGGCTGTGCTGAAAATTTGGCTGAAAGTCTTGGAAGTCCAGACAGGAAGGCCAAAAAATAAATTATTGGATACTTCTGTCCTTTGTTAAAGTCAGTACCAGAGATGGGAGTGAGAAAAAAAAAATCATTGCCTTAGGCATGCTTTCAGTGTACATTTATTTTGTTGTTGCTGCATGTTTCATTGAGCTGGTTTGTCTTTAATGGTTCACTAAGCTTTGACTACTGTAGAGATTATGGTAATTTATTTTACTGTAGTAGCATCCTGGACTGGAGCATATATTGGTGCTTTCAAAGTACCAAATTAGGTAAATATCAATAATGTAAAAAGTTCTCCTAGCTGAGGTTAACTCCTGGACTCCAAAATCACAACATTGATAAGTGAAAGATGTCAGTCCAGGAGAGCAAGGCATACAGTTTGTTGGTTTGTTTTGAATATTTAGTGTTTCAGATACCTTGACTTGAGATTTAAGTAATATAAAATGCAGAGATTTTCTGGAATGAGAATTAAAATGCAGAGAAAATGTTATCTGAAGCCACCAAACTCTCAAGTTTTTAAAGCTAAATTATGTTCACAGACATTTCTCTTAGGAGTAGAGAGACCAAGTGTGTTGCCTCTCCTGTTTCCAAAAAGGTTTTTATGATGAAATTATTACAGTTATTAGAGAGGCACTTCTTTACAAATTTAGGTACAAGTGAGACCACATGTTGAAGTCAATAATGTGGACTTTATTTAATAGTAAATCTGAGATAGAGAGATAGCAAGAAACAGGAAAAATAGAGATGCAGGAAGAGAAAGAGAGTGACAGAGACAGATTAAATGGAAAGATACCACCACCCCTGTGGATCCAGGCGTGTCCCATTAGTCCTCTTCTTCTGGTCTTCTGGTAGTAGGGGTCCCATGAAACACGGAGTTCAGCGGGTTAATGTATGTTCAGGTATGAGAATGCCCAAGCTTCTCCTCAGGGTGGGAGGAAGTTTTACACTGTCTTTTGCAAGACTGTGGATCTGTTGGATCATGCATAGCCCTCTAGTGGAAGGCCTCAGGAATGAGTCTGGGGGGCACTTTGGGCTTCTCCAGTGGGTTATGATGCCTTCTAAGATGTGCCAACTGCCTCCTATGTGAATGTTCAGTGTGAATATGACCTTCCCAGGGCAGTTGTGAGTTTTACAGCTGAGCCAGTTTTTTGTAAGGGGGGACATCTAGCATCTTTTAAAAGCTCCATTCCAACCCACAGTGTCTGCTTGCAGCCTCCAGGGGTGGGTTTTCATCTTCTCTGTCTTATGCAGACCAGAGGCTTCACCATCACACACCTAAAAATTCTCCTCCCCAGCTCAACTGTGGGGGAGTGTGTGTGCAAACCTGGCCTCTGCAAATGAGCCTGTGGGCCATGGCCTCCCCTACCCAGATCCAGCCAGAACTGATTTTCAACACATCTGCAGTGTTTGGCTTTTCTTGTGAATACATTCCTCTTCCCCAAGGAGCTATATCACCATAGATACAAGATAACCGGACAACTGTCCCACCTTTCTCACATCTCAGATTCTCACATGATTTAACACCCAGTCTAATTTCCTGAAATCCAGAAGCATTTTTGGAAATGTGGACTTCAGTGATGCAGATGAGCACTTGCTTCTTTGCACACTTTGCTACTATGTGCCCATGTGGGTGACCAAACATTGGTCCAGGTTGCCCAGAGTTGTTGCCTAGTCTCCATCCCTGGAGATAGTAAAAATCACCTGGACATGGACCTGGACTAACAGCTCTCATTTACCACTCTTGAACAGGGGGACTGGACCAGGTGACTTAAAGAGATCCCTTCAAACCTCAAAAATCTTATAATCCTTCTCTCTGTGCTCAGATGGGAAGGTTGGCTGAGAGATTTGGAACACATTGAGAACAAATTACTGAGGTGGTCCTGTGTATTGCCATCATTAAGCAATGACTTTTTCAAACACAGCCTGACTTGAAGGGTGGCAGCAGAAAAGACAGTATGTTGAGATACTATCAAGTTCTGTGACCTATGGTTTCAATTTAGGCAAGTCTAGAGGAATTCTTTCACACTTCAAAATTGCAAAAATCTTACTGCCCCAGAAATGGTAATTTGGTGGGGTCATTTCCATTGACATCATTAAAGATCCCATATAGCAAATAATTTAAATAAGATAAGCTTCTGATGGTGATGAAATCATGGAGTAAGTGGCACACAGAATCCCAGTATTCTCGAAGGCCCATCACATTTCCTATTCTACTCTAGCCAATTAACATACATGTATTCTTGGTTCCATCTGAGTATTGTTGGTTTTTCTCATAATGATAATTGTTATTTACAATGAGTAGAAGTAGGGTAAGTTTTGTTTAATATTATATTTGTTTCTACCCTACAGCTCTACAGTATCCTAGGCCCACTGACTGCTTGTAAACTCCAATTTTTACAAACCATACCTTTTTGTGCAGAAATTATGAAAAAGAATAAGATTAATCACCTGAAAAGAGCTAATTTTTGTGTCATCCCTGCAAAGACATTATCACATCTTTAATTTGCTGTAAACATTGAAATCAATTTCCTCTAAAATTAGTATGGTAGATAATATTGTTCGTTCTGACCAATGCACTTCAAAATATTTGTAAGTAAGTTGTCCTGACTAGACAAAAATGTCACCTAGGAAAAAAAAGTTCTAATAAAATCAACTTCAAAACAAAATTTTAACTCTTTCAAGACCTGCACCAAAAATATGACTCAATATGTGGCATGCTTGTTAGTGACTATTATTGTACTGCTATTGTCTCAAAATGTGTTTCCTACCCTAACTGAGTACAATTGTCCCAAGGGAAAAGTAACAGCAAGACAGTTTTCTAAATCCCAAGATCCCCAAAAATTCCATGGAAGCATAAAGAAATAAACAGAATAAAATCTATGCTATTTTTGATATCTCGCATTTTTCCCACCTGCTTCACCACTACCCCTACAGTTCTGTCACAATGGGTTTTGGATGTCATAATTGCTGCCCTTGTACCATTTTAGCCTTTAGTTCAATAAAAAAGAAGCTACAACTGGGAGGCTACATCTTCTTGTTTTGTATTTAGAAGTACAGTTCTAAAACAGTAGGCAGAAGAAATGAGTTTTGAAGTTGTAACAGTGTTGATATTAGATCCTCTGAAATTATCTTGAAAGATCTCCAAAATTAGGGTTTTTTTCAGGAGTTAAATCTGTCTCTAAATCATTCTCTTTTATTTCAAATCCAGTTTTTGTTGGAAAGATGTAGTGTTCATTAATTAAATGATTTGTGCACTGATTCATTCTTTCTGCTCAAACAGGAATGAATTTCAATACACCACAGTCATGCAGACTTTCTGCTCTTCCTATTCTTCAAGCCTACACTTAACATTCCAACTTAACAGCCTCACTAACACACCTCAAGAGTGTACAACTAAAAAAGAAGGCAGAGTCAGGAAATATTTTGCATTAGTTCTTTTTTTCTTAAGAAACTCATTAAGAAGTATTGAAAATTACAAATTATTTCTGACAAGGGCAGAAACAAAGTTTGTAGTCCTTTTAAGCACTGACACGACTCTTAGTGCTTCTCTTCTTCCAGTAGAGATGTGAGATAACTGCCTGGCTAGTGCTTTGAAATAGTTACCAGTGCTACACACAAAGCTGTGTGTTGCTGTTCTTTCTCTTCACTGTTCTTTCTTTATATCATTTCTGTTTTACACTGAGTCAGATCTTAGTCCTAGTGATGTCTTGCACCTGATCCCATTTAAATCATCTTGCAATGATTTAAATGGAATCAGAAATTTCCCCAGAGTTTTCCATATATGATTTGGTGAAAGAGAACATCTAGTTGTCTGGTAAATGCCTCTGTACCCTATTCCAAGCCCTCTGGAGCCAATTTTCTCATTGACTTCTGCAGGAACTGAACAAGGCCATAGTTTTGACTGCATCAAACTCACAGACTATAAAAATATAGATTAGATACCTAAAGGCTAAAAGTACTTGCACACAAAATAGTGCAAAAGCAAAAGGCTCTAAGGCTGGCAGGCAAAAAAGTAAACCAGCTATATCCAACAAAAAGTTTTTTATTTTTCTGAAAAACAGCCTTTCATTCGCAGTATTAATTAATAAACCTCCTAGTTCCTAGACTGAGTTGTGACATATATCTACATGCAAATTAAGTTTTCCACAATTTCTAAAGAAGGTCACAACTAAGCACAAAGCTCTAATAAGACCACAGGACTATATGGCTAAATTTGTGTCTTCCAGTCATTACCAGTAGCAAAGTTTCAAAGTCAACACACGACCTCAAATAAACAGAAAATTCATCTCCTCTTAGAAGGACATCCTCTTTCACAGTTTGCATTTTCCTGGACTAGATGAGATAATATTTGATGAGTGATTCTCCATGGAAGATTCTGTCATGTTATCATAAGCTTGGCAGCCCCCAAATGAAAAGCTAGGTGTTATACAGGTCCAGCTGTATTTCTACTTCTTTTTTTCATCAGTTTTGTCTCTTCCAAACTTATGAGGTGTAAAACAGGACACACAGAAGGAAAGTTATTCCCTAGAACAGAAAAGCAGTATAATTATACTTACTGTTGTAGTATTCCAGTGGAGATAGTTCTTGTACTCACCCTCAGTGCAAATGCCAAAGCAGCCTATAAGCTTTGTGCACATGTACTATAACAGAGCACAGCCTTTTTGCTGTTATAGAATGCAGCTACCTGTCTCAAAAAACTGTTAAAGACACAGAAGCGACTTCCCATAAGATAACTACCAGACAAAGAATTCCCATTGTGAGAACTTGAGGCAAATATAGGTGGCAAAACCAGGAAAATGCTAATTTCTGGGCTGGTGAGGCAGATGTGGGTAACCTATCCTGACAAAAGTTCACACAGTGGCAAACTGTGGGGAAGGAAACGAGTCCTTGTATGCATGCCAGCCCAAGCTATGGGAACAGTATCTATGCCCCATAGATACCTGGGCCTTATACTGTATAAATGTGGTGCCTTCAAAAGAGCAACTCTGGAAACCTCATCAGTGAGAAGACCTGGGTGAAGAAGGATCAGCCGGATACCATGGAATTCACGAGGTGGTGACTGTCTTTCTCCCTAATCTCTCTCACACTCTCCTTCCCAGCCCCCTGCACCTGTCTTCCTATTTCTTTCTCTCTATCTCTTTCACCTTTTATATCCTTCTGGATTACAAAAGTTAATAGAGCTAATTAGTCTACTGAAGTGGTATGGTAATCAGGAACATTTCTATCTAGAATTTGTCCATTTTACTCTAAAAATTATTTTAATACAGTAGGAACATTGTGGGAAAAGTTAAACAATAAACAATATTAAACCCATTAAAAATAGGTCTTGTCAATCTATTTTTTGTACCTGTACAATGAGACTGCTGTTTTGGTTCTGGCCAGAACAGGGTCAATTTTTGCAGTAGCCAAAGGCAGGAGGGGGCATGGCTAGGACACAGAGTTTATTCTGTTCCACCTCACAATATTGTCAGAGGCAGGGGAAGGGATTCTCCGGCTTCTTCCAGTCAAGCAAGCATGGTTGACAGAGCAGTAAGGGTAGCAGGGCACTGGTCCCAAGCCAGAGGGAATAGTGGGGTGGCATGGCTATGGCTGGGTCGAGATCAGTGAGAATTCTTGTGGGAATCACTCTCTTTTTGTACACTTTTGTTATTAATATTGTAGTCACTGTTTACTTTCTTATCTAATTGCTGTTTACAGTAAATTGTTCTTATCTTGATGTGTGATCTTTGCTTTTTGGAGGAAAAAATGGAGAGAACCATTCTTAAACCAAGACAATCTCTCAGTGTAACAATAATAAAAATCTCTTCCCTCTACAGACACACACACAGAGGCATACAGATACATATATTTTTAGCAAGAAGCTGTTAGAGTTCTAATTTTCAAAAAATTCCTTTTACTTTTCAGCAAAGCTGAACAATCTTTCAAAAGGCATCTAGATTTTACTTTTTTTCATCAGAGGTATTAAGGAATAAATTTCTTGGAGATCAAATGTATTCTACTACATGAGAAAGATTGTGATATAAACTTATTAAGGCATTACATGAAAGAGGTAGAGAAGTATTTCAATTCAAAAAGAGACCAGATGCCATAGGTAATTATCTCCTTGCTTCCAGGTAGAGTGGAAGATGTAAATGTCAAGATGAATATGACAAAATGTGTACTTCCCCAACAAAATTAATAGGGTACAGAAAAATCTGGTATCTTTTTGTCTCCTTTTGCACAGGATGAGCAAGTACAAAGAAATTGTTAATGAATGCCAATATTTTTCTGATACAGCCACATGACCTATACAGACCATTTGCTTTCTCTCTCATTATTTATTCTAATACCAGATACCATAAGCTGTGTACAAGCACATCCATAGCCTGGCAATGAATATCATATTTATTCAGACAGATACTAAGCATATTCTCATCATGGTCCTGCCTTCTGTGACAGTCAGAGTCCTCTATGCCACTTCAGTGGCATGCCCTCACACTGGAAAACATTAGCCCTCTACCCATGTTACTCAGTTTGAGGGTGAATCAGCTGATGTTTTTAGCATGACTAGGTTGTCACCATTACTTCCCATTTAAAATAATCTCCATTAATTGCCATCGATACCATCCTTATGATATCGTTACAAGTGTCGCCTAAAATAATTTACACCTCACATTTTTATGTGACATGATTTTAGCAATGTCTGCAACATGGATACAAAGGTGAACTTGAAACTAAATCTGCTGCTTCATTTATTATTTGGTGTTAAATTTAATCTAACAAAAAATATTCATGGAATCATTAAGGTTGGAAAAACCTCAAAGATCATCAAGTCCAATATTGCAGACTAGAATTTGTTTGCATGTTTTAGTTTTTCTCATTTTTTTTCTCATTAACATTTATCATTCTTTTAAGATAGCAGCCTGATTTAGCCGGTATTAGTAATCTAGTTGATTCCAGATAAATCAGTTTCAATAATCCATTGTTTTATTGCTTCATAAGTAAAGAGAGGAAAAAAAAAGATGAGACTTCTTAAAATCCTACAGTTCCTCTGTAACTTCTTGGTTGTGGAGCTCCATAGATTTCAGATTAATCACTTTTAGAGTTATCCATTTGATTTTGTAAAACTAGGATAATATGCAGACTGCATGGTCCAGTGTTCCAAAAACTTAAGTCAACAGGCTTGAGAGAAAACAGGCTCTTTAAACAAATACACTGAATTCAGTGGGAATATGTGATCATACTTGAGAAATGGCCCCAGTCTTTCCCTGTACCTATTTTTCATCTCTAAAATGGGGATTAGTTGCCTGTCCCCAGCTCACAGGTCTTCTATAGAGTAAATTATTTGAATGTAGAAGCACAAAGTCACACTCTTCTCTCTTCTCATCTCACTGGCTCCACAGAATTCCCACCACTTCTAACCAGTTTCACATATTTTAATTCCAAGATAGTTTGGTGGTGGGCCACAACACCTTGACCATTCCAAAATAGATTAGATGCTTAGCCATGCATTAGTCTGGAAAAACACATAGCTAAAAATTGATACATTTTGACCTACACATACAGGAATATTCATAGAGAAAATAATTCTAAATACCTTACAGTGGCTATAGATCTCTTGTTACAGGAACTTTTGGAGACTTGTTATATGAAGGGAATTTTGAAAAGAACAGCTTGAAGATCAGCAGGACAAAAAGAGGAGGACTACAAGGGAGAATTGACAAGCTGCTTGTATATAGCTTGACTGAATAAGTGCCAAATGATAAAAAACCCAAACCATTTGTCACTAATTGATATTGTAACTACTGTCACAGAACTGAGGTTGTTACTCACAGGTGTTGAATCATAACTAATTTAAGGGTATTAGAATAAAGCTGGAAGAAGGCTCAGGATCAGGAACACTACTTTGGAAGTGATATCTGGTGGATTGCAAGTCTCCCAAGTGTATGGAAGAGTTTTCAACGTATAAATCATTTAATATAGAACCAGCGAGGTTCTCAAGAATCTTGTCATATTGTATTAGCACAGAGAAAGGCTGGATAATCTTACAGAGTTTTTTCACTATGCTAATGTAAGATAATATAGGATTACTTTTTCAAATACACCTTGAAGCATATTCCATTAGGAAATGATGGCTATGTAACTCCCATTTTGAACAAATCTCTTAGCAAACAAGTCTCTGTTAAAGTTCACCCTCATATGTTAAATTTCACTCTCCTATGTACTACATGTAATTATATTTCCTATGTTGTAACAAAACCTCTGTTCAATGTAGTCTAACAAATTCATCAAATTTCAAGTGTAAAACTTACAGAGCATACTAAATTTCATATGTGTGACTTCTGAAAGATACTGGAACTGTATGATGAAAACAGGAAAACAGAAAGATAATATAATGAGAATGACAGTTTGTAGAATTCATCTCCGAAAACAAAAAAAAGCATGACTTTACTGCAGAAGAAATTACTGGTTCTTGTCTGTCTCCTATGTGATTAGCTACAATTTCAATTGACCACAAGGTCCACATTCAGAGCTGACTTGTGACAATATTTGACTAGTTAACCATATGGTAAGATTTCACTGCTAAGACAAAGCAGACCCTTTGCTCTGCACTTGCCAGCTAGCACACCTTTCCTGGACTTTCTTCTTTGTGCTCTCCATTGGGCATTTATTGTCACTGTGTCTGTAGGTAGAGAATGTGCCAGTACATTGTCCAGAACAGATAGCACTTAAAGGCCTTTGCAGTTTTGTAGTAGCTTTTTCTGTGAAAAGCTAGTGTTAGCTTTAGCACCCTTGAAGGTAAATCCAGTGCAATAAGTAAATATTGCAAGCTTTGTGAGACAGATTTTTGTGTTAAAGCAACATTTTCCAATAATAAGTTTCTTTTTAATGTTTTATCAATATAGGGAGTTTTTAGGCTTTCTATTTTAAGAATTTGTGAGAAAAAGCCTTCAACACATTGAAAGAGAAATTACATCATAACGTTTGACTGAATTCTTTTAAAAATTGCATGCACCGTCCAGATGGAGGGATGGTCTTGGGCGAAACAGATGTTCTTGCTAGGACACTCAAAGCATAGAATCCCTACCTGTGCTCAATTATCCCAAGATCTCTGGTTGCAACTAGTCTAGGTTTCCTTACATGCACTTTTGCCAGTGTTTTGGGGTTTTTTTTTAACATTTTACATTGCTGTACATTTCATTTTGCATGACACTGTCCAACCAACCTCAAAGACAACCTGTCTTTCTGTCATGAGTCATAGACAAGGAAAATAGAAAATAAAAATTTAATTATTGGGCATAATAATTTGTATTTGACTGAAAAGCCAAAATTCTGTATCAGTGCATTATGTGCAAAAGCTTCAGGTTTTCACAGGAATCTAAAATTATGAAAGTTATTATCTAGTAATGTCATTTACTTTAGCATCAGCAGTGTCATGGTGCTTGGTACCAGCACTTCGGAACAGCTTTACAGTGATGTGGATGGAAATTTTCATAGACTGTGATGTTCCTTCTTTTTCCCAAACAGATGTGCATACTGAATGGCTGCTTTTCTCTCTTAGAAAGAATACTTTCAAGGCTGAAGTTATTTTCAAAAGAAGGGAATATACTGAAGAGTATGTCAAAGGTATAAAACGCATATGGGTCAATATCTAATGTTCCAAATAAAGCAACTCCATTATGGGGTCAGTCAGATCAGTGCATTGATTTTGAAGCTTGCAGTCTCTGCAAAAGTGGTCAACACCAGCTGGTGTGACAGTGTTAGGATTCTACATCTGAATTCTTGTTTGATTTTTATACGTGTTTCAAATTAATTAGCCAACACTTCTGCTGCTTATAATGAATGAGATTTGAACTGTGAAGTGCTCCTTACAAGATAAAACTTGTGAATAATGATCTGTCTTAAGGTTAATTTTGTTCTGCCCTTCGTTCTTCATCTATTCCTTTGCTGGAGTACTGTCAGACAGACAGAGAAAGGGAGTTATTTGTGAAAAGGTCCCTGAGTATGGCTATATTGCACTTGTAGAGCATGCAGAACTGTAAATGCTGCATAGCCATGCACAATTTGCTGAAAACAAAGCATTTTAGTAAAGAGTGCCTGTGGACATTTCTCCCTGCAGCAGCACAGTGTATTGTGGACTACTCCAAACATATTCAGCTTATGTGATCAGTAAATCTCCATGTGTTTATCAAAGCTATGCAATTTAGTTGACACTGAGTAAAGAGTCCTAAAAGTTTGGAGAGTTTGCCCTACTAATTTTATGGTCAGAAAATTCATTGATTCTACCCTGTAGCTAAAGAAATAGAAGCTGGTTTTTAGCACACTGCACATCTTGCACTAGCCACCATTGCCTTTGCATGGATACAGTTTGGAGAAGGTCAAAGCTATTCCAGAGTGTATGTTTCCTGGGAAAGGGGATGCCAACAATGCATTAATACATAGTCTGATTCATGCTGAATCAATTAAGTAATTTCACTATTGTGAGCCCACACAATAGTGAAATAAGTGGGCCAATGATACATAAATCCACACATGGTGCCTCAAAACATTCATGCTCATACTCTGTCAACATGATCTCCACTGAATTTTCCTTACTTATTGTCATCCTTTTCAGGACTGTTTGATGATTTGTCTAGTGTAACTAACGAGAAAACATTTTCCCTAAAGATAGTCCTCTCCAGACAACAAAACAACATATCATCAGTTTCTTACTGAGAAAATATGGGCATTCATAAGTTACAGTTTGTTGATTTTAGCCACAGAGTGGTGGTTTGGCAATTGGTTGTAAGCACTGAAAGGTCTGAGGTACAAAGTGCTGTGCAACTTTTTTTCAAGCTGTGTCTTGATGAGATGAATTCTAATGAATCCCTCCTCTACATGCCAAAGCTTAATCCCTATTCAGAAGGGATTAGTATTCAAATTTATCATGGAATCAAGACTGATTAGAGGTCTAACGCAAACAATATGTCGTGGAACATTCACTGGAAAGCTTGTGACATTTCTTGTTTATTTCTCAATTTTTATGATATTCCTACAGTTAGCAGGGTGGCCTTTCTCACTGTTGTCATTTGCCATTAGAAATTATTGATTAAAATGCTGCAAGGAGCTGATGGGGGAAACTTCAAGACTGCACTGAGTGACACTTTGCAGCTGTATGCAAATTACAAGAAAAGTTCTCCGTTTCCTGGGGGAAGGTCAGTATGAAATCTGGTTGGGTGCATTGGCTCACGAGATGTAGTTTTGATCCTGCCTGCCTAAAGAAGTTGCTACTGGGACATTTAATGACAGTCATGAGCTACAGTGGCTGACTTGTAATGGAGCATTTGACTGAAGAAATCTTGCAGATGGAGGGCACAGATAGTTAATCAAAGTACTATTTTAAAGCTCCTTTCTTAATAAAATGGAGCTAGGTTCCTTGCAAAACTTAGATAAGCCTGACTCATCTGAGGAATTTGATAGAACTAGTTGGAAGAAAACAGGAAAAGTAATACAACTAGGAATGTGAACCATCAATCAGTTCAAATTGGCAGTGGTTGCTGCTGTGAATCAAACAGCCCCAGAGTTCAGATTAACAATTTTTAAGCAAAATTTCATCACAGGTGCTTGTGTTCACTAATGTCTTCATAATGCGCTTCAAGATTTCAGATGTGCATTTCAAGAGAATCTTCCTGTCTCTTCCTTTTCCTCCACATTCCCCATAAAAGAAAGAGTAGGAAAAATGTTTTCTATTCTCTCAGGGAGATAGAGGTTATGGAACATAAACAAGAGCAACATTTCTTCCCATCTCTATTAAAATTTAAATGTGTGTTTTATGACACACTTGTGATAATTTTTTTTTTTTTTCATTCTATTCAAACTGTACTGAAATTGATGGAACTCTTCCTTTGATCTCAGTGTTTTGTGGGTCTTTCTGCTTAGGAATGCTGAATGAGAAGCAGAAGAATGGGGAAGGTTTTCAGGTCAGAAAAAAATGACAAACCACTTGATTAGTGTATATGTTGCTGGATTAAAAAGAAAAAAACCAATAATTGTATTGTTGATGTATGAAACAACAGCCCAATATTTATTACTTGCATATTGATACTATCAAGCAATTGCAACTCCATTTCTCTGCTGTACTATCATGCATAGATAACCACTCTGATCATGGAGGAGTCCAGTACTTTGCAGATATATGAAATATTTTATATAAATAAAATGTTGAGCAAGGGATAGTATAGAAGGGCATAGAAGCATAAATGTTTGTACCCACTTAAGCTGGAAATTTTGATCTGTCAGTAATATGATGCTACTTTACAATTTTTTATACATAACATTTGGTGTTGTGATCTTTCCTAATCTCAAATGCTAGGTGAATATGAATTCTTTGTCACTCATCACCACATTTTTAAGAGCTTCTGTCATATTGGCACTGTGCTTATAGGAGCAGTAAGAAATTAACTTAAAGCTTAAATTGTCCAATGTGTCACATAAGTACCTTAAAAATTTGGTTTGCAATATATACTTAATTTTTACTGACTCTTAAAGTGGTTGTAGGTAATGATCAAACTGAACTACAAGTTTATTTACAGAGAAGGAAATCATCCTCTTAGAAAGTTGCCATGAGTTTCAGCTCATTTTGTTATCTCACTGTATAATATCAGTGCTCTGAATGCAACACAGTACTACGAATCAGACTAATGATGTAAATTAATTTACATCAGCCAAGTGTCAGTATCATTGGCTGGCAATACCACCTCTGCAAATAGCTGATTATACTGAAGGAAACGGGCAGCCAGGCAAAATGAAAAGCCATAAAAGGGATGAGAAAAGCTCTGGAAGCCGTGACATTCCTATTATAACAAACCATGCTGTATCAACTCCCTTGGTCACACCAAGTCAAAGGTAAATGAGTGAAGACTAGGCATGTCCCCTCCCCCTGTACAGTCTCCTCTTACAGTCTCATTCAAAAGCTATGTTTAGTTAAATAAGAAATTGTACAGCTTAAGCTGGAGATTGGGAGCTATTCCCTACCACCAGCAAAAAGTCATTCCGTACCTCAGAGCATGGAATCTGATTACATTATTTCCTTAGTTTCCTGAGTGCTACTTTCAGGTTGTGAAAAGCCTCTGAAAAATCACCTGAGAGGAGAGTATTTCGAACTAAGGTTTCATTTATGGTGATGCTTTTTTTCTCTGGCCCTAGAATTATCCTAGAATTTTCTCTGGTCCTATAGCCAGACACAGTTAAGGGGATGAAAGGGGTTTTTCATGTAATAAGGATCTTTATAGTGCACAACTCAACAAGGTGGAAAATGCCGAATATGCAGCACGTGACACATATAAAATTTTTATAGACTTTGCAAATTAGCATATCTGACAAGGAATCCCCCAATGAGAAGCTTAATAGACAAAGTAATGTCCCCCTATTCTGGCAGCTTCTAGCATCTTCCCCCCTCAGATAAGGCTTGTATCCTGTTTATAAAAATACGTCCTACAGAGCTGGTTCCAACATTGGTTCCTACGGAGAACCAAGTTGGCATAAGGCTTCAGGCCTTCAGTGGGGAGACTTCTGGAAGATTTTGACTTCCTGCCTAGGGAAATACCAGAACTAAGTTACAATATCAAATATGTAAGCTAAACATACAGAGAATATATAAAAGGTATATAAAAGAAAAGGCAAAATATCACCACAGCATCAATGGAAGATTCCTGCTAAAAACAGTATGAGGAAACAAGGAATGTGAAGGGTCTAGAAGAGAGAGGACAATGAGGAATAATTACAAATGGCTTGGAAGACACTCTGAAAAGAGGTGAAAAAAAGCATTTTGGTTGGAAACACTGACCTTCAAGAGTAAAGACAGTTTCAGTAAGCCTCAGGAATGAAACAAAGGCCTGAATCACTTACAGTGACTGGTCTTACTATGGACAATGACATAGCTCAGCTACCCAGGGAAGGTGAGCTTCATCTTTGCTGTAGGAAAATACAGTTCAAAAAAGTCAGTGTAGTCCACGCTCATTTAATTGCACCTTTCTCCACAAACTGCAGTAGGAGTAGATATGTTGACCCATCTCATCATATGCATCACTTAAAAGAATATTTGTATTGAGTGAGTGGACTAGAAGCCCTAACAAGTTCGAAGCATGAGAACAAGCATACAATGTTGGCAAGACATGGGTAGAGAACTATGTAGTACTGTATGGTGAAAAAAAGGAAGGAGATCTCTGGCTCCTTTTTGAAAACTGCTTTTTGACTACAGTTTATGAACTTGGTTAAAACTACATCACTCCTGACTTAGTTAGATCACTTAGCAGCTTCATCCCTCTCACTGGAAGTTCATGCATAGCAAAATATCTTCTAAATGCCTGCTGTACTGACGTTTAGTATAAAAACAGCAAAAACAATATGCTGGCCTGTATGCCCTCAGAGCATTCTTTTGCAGGCAGAGTGTGTCAGTAATCACAAAATGGCAGAATATCCTGAGTTGGACAGGACGCATTAAGCCCAACTCCTGGCCCTGAGTAGGACACTGCAAGAATCACAGCATGTGACTGAGAGTGATATCCTTGAATTCAGACAGGCTTGGTGCTGTGACCAATTTCCTGTTCCAATGCTAAACAGCCCTCTGAGGGAAAAGCTTTTTCCTGATAGCCAACCTGAATCTCCCCAGACTCAGCTTCATGCCATTCATTCAAGTCCCACCACTGCTTACGAGAGTGAAGAGATCAGTGCTTGTCCCTCCATTTCGCCTCAATGAGGGTGTTGAAGACCACAACAAGGTCTCCCTTCAGTATTCTCTTCTCCAGGCTGGACAAACCAAGAGATTTCAGCCACTCCTCAAAAGACTTCCTCTCCAGATATTTCACTATCTTCTTGGCCCCCTTTTAGGTGCTCTCTCACAGTTTAATGTCTGTTTTAAAAACTGCACACAGGACTCAGGGTGAGGTTGCCCCAGTGCAGAGCAGAGCAGGACAATCCCCTCCTTTGCCCAGGTGGTGATGATGTGCCTGATGTTCCCCAGGACATCTTGGTAGTTTGAAGTCAGTATAGCTAAAAAGGGGGAGTAAAAGAAAAGCTTGTAGAAAAGTTTCTTCTATTTTTCCTTTATAATTTAAAATGAGAAAAAGAAATTAATAATTGTGTATTGCATAAGTTCAGAGAATTAAAACAATAGCTTCTCTGAGTCAGACCATGAAGTGGAGACTGGGAGATTTTATGTGTTAAACTCTGCTATATTCATTACCATACAATCAGAGAGTTTACTACAAACAGTATTGTTTTCTGTTCTCTTATATTTACATGGTTTAAGTGATAATCTTGTTCATTGCATAAGTGATACTGCTTCCGTCACAGATGCCTCACAATATTTGGAGCATGTTACCAAGGTCTTAGTTCCATTGCAGCCACATAATGCAACAGCTGGTTTTCTATGGATTGTACAGTCTCCATCTCCAGAAAAGGTATTTACAGAGTTTCCTCCACCCCTGATTAATGAGTATATAAAATACTCCACCTGCCACAGCAACAACAAAAACTGAATTAATGCGTAAGGAAAAAAGGGAAAACTAGTCTCAAGGCTTCAGTGTACAGAACAAGCAAGATCAGCTGCTTATTTGCCTCAGCTCCTAATGATGCTGTTTGTGAATGAGTTAGTTGCTTACTCATTTAGCCCACTGGCAGATAGTCATTCCAGAGAAAATTATGCATTACTATAATAAATATTATATGACATAAAAAACATCCTATCTGTCTTTAAGACTGTGATCTTCAGGAAAATCCCTCACTGTCATTATTCTCCATGTAGTATTTAAGAAGAGTAAATTGCCTGTTATTCCACAGAGTGGAATAAATGCATTGAGGGTTTTTGTATGCTGTAGAGAATGTGCATTGGATACAACTGACATATGTTTCCAATCTTTCTTGTAAAATGAAAAATATTTATTTATTTTACATTAAACAATTTAACAGCAGTAAACTTGGATCTAAACTGTGTGACTCTTGCAAGACATTGAGAAAATTTTTCAATATTTATTTCAAATATGTTAGTAATCTTGAAAGATATTATATGCAAACCATCACATCTTGATTTAAAAGTAGATCCATCCATTTCCCTGTTAAGTTTAAATTAATGTAAATCTTAGCAATTCATATCTAAACGGAATCCATGAGTGCTTTACTACTAAACCTTTGAAGTGGGGAAGGCTTTCAGCACACTCAGCAAAGTAATCGACTCAAACTGTTGAGCCAAAGGGAAGTCCAGAAGATAGTAACTGAAAATGCTGTCACCACATTTTTGCTTACAAAAGGAGTGTGTCTCAGCAGCCAGGTGGATGGAAATGTAAAGACTTTTACATTTTAAATGCTCCCATTTAAAAACTAGTTTATCAACTTTTTTTAAATCCACAGTTTGAAGATACCATTTGCAGCTGATTTTTTAAACCAACATTTGCAATTTTCAGCAGAGTGAAGAACTGACATCTGCAAGTGAGAGTTCTCACACTCAGCTACTGACTGCCAGCAGTCTTTCCACTTTCATTTCCATGGAAACCGGGCAAGAAAAGGTTGTATTTCTTATCTTTTTTTTTAATTCTTATTTTTATTCACCCAACCACTTAACTTGTAAGAAAGGGAATTAGCCCAGAGCATCTAGGGGAGTTTATATGTGACTGGTGCTTTTAGCAGATGTAGTCTAAAGCTGCCACCAGACCTAAGTTCATTGAGTGGAGCTGCTTCCTGTGACATTTTTTACCTTTTTTTTGGTTTCACTTACTGGTATGTCTCCAAAGCTCTGATGTTTCAGAAGCAGTTTTACTCTGTAGATGCATACCAAGCAAAGGGCTGATAGAAAGATGTAGATTTCTTCTGTAGAGTTTTACATGCAATTTCTAGACTCTAATAACTATATAGCTCTGAATCTGTACTTGTTACCCCTATTTATAGCTGAACACCACTGAAGATGTGTTCTGATTCTGAATTAATTTATTTCTTATTCAGCTTGAGCAGTCATATGTCTACACCGAGTTCCATTAATTAATCCCACATTTACCTGAAAACTAGATTTAGATCAATTCCATTTAAGAAGTGTGAATGTCAGTGCTTCGGAAACCACTTCAATTGCTAGTTGTCTCAATGACAATACTGAAAAATAATATTACCACAAGTTCTAGAAGCCTATCTTTTATAACCAAATTTACCTCTGTGAATCTAGTCTTATACAAGAGTGTTTACAAAAGGAAATATTTCTAAAAAAGAAATGTTATGCACTTTCTCTAACAGCCTTCATAGCAGTGCTGGATTTCATTAGTTTACTGGTTTTGTGGCCTAAACTGTTAAAAATTACAGAAGTGGCTGGATTAATCAGGTGTCATTCAATAATATGAGTAACGAAAAAAGAAACCAAGAACCTATGAAAGTATTCTAATGAAAACTTCAGGAATTATTGGATGATATTGTCAATAATTTAAAAAATTGAAATTTATTCCAGAAAAATGGCAAAAATTGTGTTATGAATAATTCATAATGAATAATTCATCCATCTCTACACTGTATAGAAATGTTCTTGGCATTCTGCACATACATTTATACCTTTACTTTAAAGCTTCACTTCCAGTGGCTTCAAGCACTGTTCAGCAGCTGAATAAATTTAGGACTCCAGCAACTTTACCATGCAAAACAGAAGACCAAATAAACAATGCTTGCTCGTGACAGCCCCAATGACACTTTCACCATGCTAGTCCAGACTGATCATGGGTGCACAGGAGCTGTTGAATATGCTCCCTTTTCAGTCCTGGTAGTTGGACTCTCCAGGAAGAGCTTCAGGCACAACTAATCACTAGATTTGTGAGGTTGCATTCCCTGTTCACATGAAGAAACATTTCTAAGACACCATTCTCCCCAGTTTTGACCTGCAGGGTTGTTTTTCCCCCCTTGGGAGACATTTCACTCTCTGTATCATATTGAATTCAAAAGGTTGTTATTATACACACCACCTTGTCTGTCTCTTTGAGCTGCTCCTGAAAACTCATAGGTCAGAAGCCCAGGAGCAATTCAGGAATGTGCTGGATGCAGTGTTTTCAAATATAGGTCTCCCACCAGCTATTGAACCCTGACATACTTTTCTCTGCTACAGCAGATTTTGGGCTGCCATTAAATCCATTAGCTATATTTTTTTTTAAATGAAAATATTTCAGAATTGCTTTATGATTGCTGCTACAGCTTCCACAGTTCCTACTCTAGGGAAGTTGTAGCTTGAATGTCTCTTTTGACAACAGCTGTGATCTCAAAGAATACTAAAAATTATTTTTACTTCAGCCCATTTTTTTTCATTACTATTACCAACCTACACATGAAGCTGCCCACATACAGTAGGGTAAAACATCATGAACATTTTCTTTACAGCGAAACATCTCAGTTAGTACATGTAGTGCATGCAGAGACTCTTTCCTGGATGCTGAACAACAGATAACAGAAGCCCACAGATACTTCCCTTCTGCACCAATTTTGATATTTCAGTTATTGTTTGGTGATTTGAATAATTATATTTTAGCAAGAAGGAAGTCTGGTCATTTTTATTTCCTTTCCTTTTTCAAAAATGTAAACTGCAATGGTGTTGTTCTCTATCAGATTTCCCTTTTATGTAATTTTGTAAGTTTATTGTGATGGTGTTCAAAAGGCTGTGCCTATAAAGTTCTATAACATATGGCATATATTTAACATTGCTTGTGAATTAAAAATAACAGCGTGCCATCTGCCTTTCTGAGCAAATTTTATCAAAGTCTAAATGAAAAGCTCAACAATGTGAATGTTGTCAATTAAAATATGAAACACTTAGGTTCATGACAGGGTAAAAGTGTTTAGACTTACCTTACTTGAACCTGAGTCACTAACAGCTTAGCCTCCATATTTGCGTAGTCACTTTACAGAGGAATAAAACATCATACTGAGCATCAAGAGCAAGTCCTGTTTTAAGAAAATATAAGCTTCAGAAGTCAGCCTATTGTCTGTTGGTTCATCACATATGAACTGTTTGAAAAAGTGTGATATTGATAAATTTCACTTATGCTAACTATTTAAATGAGCATTTCTCTAAAATCTCATCAAATCTTTTCAGCAACAATTAACTGATGGGTTTTTAGATTTTGCTGTATGAGACCAATACAGTGTCAGCAATACCTACCCCCAGTTTTCTCCACTTACTGAAGTTAGAACTGTTAATTATTGATCATTAGCTCATTTACGGCTTCAGGGTTGTTTGTTGGGGTATTTTTTCTAAGCTTTCTCCTTTTTTTTTTTTTTATGAGGTAAATGGCAATCCATTTTAAAACAGAAAATTTCTTTTGAAAGATATTTCCCACTCCCTCAATCTTACTAAATTTTTTAGCTAAAATTATATACTAACTTGTCAAGAAATATAATGGTAGCCTCACTGACAGTGTCATATGCCCATAACATTCTATATTTTTGTGACCTTCTGACTTTATTATAGCAACTTTTTACCCAAACTAGTTTCATCTGGTGTACAAGATGACAAGAGTTACAGTTTTGTCTTCCTCACTACCTGTTAAACCTAGAATATAACCCAAAACATAGACTGTAATAGTAACAGGACCAAAATTTTGCAGCCTCTGCCAGCTCAATCTGAGTATGTTTTCTGTTGTAGGTAAATACTTTTCCATTTTCATACTCCCTTTTAAATTCTTTACTCATTTTTTAAACTGATTAGGCTTTTTAATAAATTAAGAAGAGAGGAAGGAACCAGCAACTTTTGTTTCTACTTTCAGTACAGAACTGGACCTCAGATGTCATAGTGAAGCTGTACAGTATCTAAAAGTAACACCCATAATATATGTCACTGGAAAGAGATGAGCTAATCAATATTTCAGCCAGTTGCTCCATCCTTTGCTCATGTATGATACCAATCACACAAAAAGCTCCTACCTCAAGTGTAATAATCTAAAATTGCATATTTGGGTGGTGAGGAACCAATTTTTGTCACCTTTAGTTGCCCTGAACTGCTGTATGCTCTCTAAAAGAGGGATTCAAGAACAATGTCTGGAGTCTGCTGCACCAAAGTGTCTACTGTTGGGGAATCCAGCACTTCCCTTCAGAGATCATTCCAAATAGCTGATTGTTCTCATTGTGAAACAAATTTTCCTTTTGTGTCCAATCAGAATCTCCCCAGGAGTAATTTTTTACCCATCACCTCTCATCTTTTTTATGTGACTGCTTTTTAAAAGAGATTCTAGATAAGTTATTGAATAAGTAATTTGAATTCAGTGCTCAGTTTGCTTTCAGCATTTTTAGTAAAACTTCAGCGACTTCAAAGAATTTGATAAAACTAGGTTAATATAAAACAAGTGTAAGCAAGTTCCAGTTTTCACGCAGAAAAACCAAGTTACCTTTTGAGCACCACCATGAAATAAAGGGAGTTTTAAGTTGCAAGCAATATATAACCTAGTCAACCTAGATACCTTAAACGAGCCAAAACAGATTTGATTTAGATTTCACCAGGAAAGTGTTGGAGCAATTGTTATGATTTATTTACCTTAGAGAAAAGACAAGTCTTATAATCATATTCTCTGCAATATGTAGAGTTGAGAGCACAACTCTGAAAATGTATTGTTAGGGAAAAGTACAACTTCCTCATGAAAATGAGCTTTCTCTTTGTGAAGGTGGATTGGCATCAGAAAGTGTCTGGCGATGAACATATTTGAATTCACAAGAAAAAAAAGCTTCTTCAAAAATGAAGAAGTAACTCAATTAAGAGATGAATAAATAAAATCTTAATCAGGCACTCCAGAAAGCTCATAAAGTTGCAGGAGTTGTGACTCCTCACATGTTGTTTTGGAGTCCATTTTGATAAATACACTGGATCAGATGCATTAAAATTTCACATCACGCAAAGTTCAGTGTATCAGTGTTCTCTCAGAAACAATTAATTTGTCTAGCTGCAAACATTCGACAGCTTCTGTGTAGAATATCCTGAACTTTTGGAGTTTTACCATTTCTCTACCTTAGTCTTGTTTGAACATTTATCATCATCTTATTCCATTTCACCACCTAAGAAAATAAACAAAAGAAGAAGGAAAGCAGAACTATGTAATTTTTTGTCACAGACCTAGTGAAGCTTTTGTATAACTTCCTGTGCAAGTGAGGGAACAACAATTTGAGGCAAAGAGGACATTTGTAGTTAAAGCACAGGAGTGGCAGTCAGGAAATGGTCTTCCTTTCTCAGTTGCCATGGATGCTCCATGTGTTCACAAGCCTGGTTTCTGCATATTAATACTTGGACTTAGCATTGATTTGGATAAAAATAGAAGCAGAATCGTAATCTTTTTTGTCACCTGAGAAATGGGTATCCTCTTTGATCCCATAGAAAAGCCCGTGTTTCTCATAACTAAACTTGAAGAGCTCCTGGGAAGAAAAAACCATTTGTGATGATGTCTTGGTTTTGTAAGAAGACAAGTATCTGCTAAAGAGAGGCAGGGCTTCTCTTGGAATGGATAATTCAAATCTTCTTCCTTCAAATTATTATAATTTAGAAAATTAAAACGGCTCTCAGGCAGAGATATGGGGATAGGAATAACAGTTTTTTACTAATAGGTATAACAAGGCAAACAAGCAACAACAACTACAGCAATTAATAATGAAAACAGAACTACGGACTTTGACGGAGCTTGGTTTCACAAAACCCGGGGCAGTCTGGTCTCTGGAGACTCTAAAAAAAGGGTACTAAGCTGGAACGGTGGGGGATCTTGGGCTGGTGGATCGGATGAAATTCGGAGCTCTGTCGGTGGTCACTGGAGGGCAGGGATGTCTGGCAGGGAAGGCAGTGCGGGGCTGCGGTGCAGAGCAGCTTTAAAGCAGCGCTGAGGCAGTGGGACAGGGCTGAGCTAGCTCTAGCAGAGCAGCAAAAGGAGAAATCCGGATTTTCTTGGGCACACGAGCAGATGATGGTAGCTCTCTTCAGGATCAGATCTCGGTGGTGCTAGTGAAAAAACCACGCAGCAACGGCAGCCTCGTCTTCTCTCGACACAGATTACACTAAAAGTGAAGCTGCCCTCCAGCTCTCGTCTTTCTCTCCCCCCTCAGGAGAAACTCTTGGAGACAAAGGGTGTAGCCAAGTGCCAGCCTCTACTCAGCTTCTATGCTTTGTTGCACTTGAGCACTGATAAGTACTCAGCAATTAGTTGCCTTGCAACTCTTGGGAAAAAATTCTAGAGGTGAAAAAAGAAACAAGGCTAACCCCTAACAGATGACAAGTGGCTAGAGTATGTTATTAAGATTATAAAAGGTTGTACCTACACATATATAATCTGTAATTCATTCTGTACAGACCTAAGTAGATAACAAACCTTTGGGGAAAAAATGCACTACATTTACCTCCTAATTATCCTTCCTAATAATCTCTTTCACATTTACCTCTAAATAACATGCTTGGTTTGTTTCTCCATATTTTTGTTTGATTATACTGACAATATATGCTAGACTCTAAGAAGAAATTTGATATATATTTCCAAGCCACTTCTAGCCAGAGGAAAAAAAAAAAAAAAAAGCAAAACCAGTTGTAAACCCAGAAATATTTTACTTGGAAGTTCTATCCTTCATTTTCATATTTCTTATGATTTGCTGGGGAACTGGAAAAATAGTGTTTCTTAAGTTTCACTGCATGTCTCCTTCACCTGCACACTTCACAGAATCACAGAATTGTTAGGGTTGGAAAGGAACCCTAGAATTTATCTACTCCAACATCCCTGCTGTGACAGAGCCATGGTAGAGCAGGTTACACAGGAACGCATCCAGGTGGGTTTTGAATGTCTCAAGAGAGGGAGACTCCATGACCTCTCTTGGCCTATACCAGTGCTCTGCCACCTTCAAAATAAAGCAGCTCTTCCTCATGATCTGGAAGTTCCTGTGTTTTAATTTATGGCCTTTGCTCTTTGTCCTGTCACTGGGCCCCACCGAAAAGAATCCTGACACCAACCTTGGAGATATTTATTTACATTAATGCGCTCTTCTCAATTTTCTCTTTCCCAGACTAAACAGGCCCTGGTCCTACAGTCTCTTCTCACAAGAGAGATGCTCCATATCCTTTACTGTATTCATGGCCTCCACCGGACTCTTCTGTCGTTGCTTGTCTTCCTTGCACTGAGGAGCCCAGAACTGAACACAGGACTCCAGATATGGCCTCACTGGGATCGAGTAGAAGGGTAGGATCTATTCCCTTGACCTGCTGGCCACACTCTTCCCGATGCACCCCAGAATTCCATTGGCCATCCTAGCCAAAAGGGGCACAGTGCTAGTTCATATCAACTTGTCATCTGTGAAGGCTCCCTGGTCTTCTCGGCAGAGCTGTTCTCCAGCAGGTCTGCCCCTGACCTGTGCTGGTACTTAAGGTTATTCCTCATTAGGTGCAGCACCCAACCCTTGCCCTTATTTAACCTTATTAAGATTCTCTCCACCCAAACCTGCAGCCTGTCAAGGTCCCACTGAATGTCAGCACAGCCTTCAGGAGGATCAGTCACACCCCCAGTTCAGTATCATCAGCAAATTTGCTGGGGAGCATTTGATCCCTTCATCCAGGGATGAACATGACAACACTCGAGACAACAAAATCTGTTGGTATCTTCATTTCAAGATATACTTTTGATATGGCAATTTAAAAGGCCATACCAGCTGGAACAATCTTTCCCACACTAGGGTCCATGAAGAAAGTCTCAATGGCAAAGGTTCTGGAATAATACTACGAATCTGTATAAATCAGAGGCACCAGCTGTGTGATGTAATAGGTCCTCACCACTGGGAGCTAAGAGAGGTCCATTTTCTTAGTTACTTCCAAAAGGTTACTTCTAAGGTATTGTTTAAATGAGGAGGGGGAGGGGTATCATTTTTTTGGTTTGTGGTTTTTTTGTCTTGGTTCTTTATTCAGAATGTTGCCTACATTTCAGAAAGACCTCTGTCATAGGATTGAAAAGGAATCATCCACAACCATGTTTTTTAAATCACACTGAAATTTAAATATACTTAATAATTACTTCTGGTTACTTTGTAGTTAGGATTTAGAGAAAGAAGAAAAAAAATTCACAGAGGGAATCTTAAATGACAATGCAGCTATGGGCAAAAGAATGAAAGTTTTATTTTTATATATAATTATAGTTATTTTTATAGAAATAGTTATTTTAAAAAAGCAAAATATAAAAACACAAGAAAGCAAACAAACAAAAGCCTCCTCCAACCAAATAGCCCACTCTGGCAATCAGAAACAAAAGTTTTCATTTCAACTCCAATAGTTTCTGGGAACATATCTATCCAAAAAAAAAAAAAAAAAGGAATTCAAGCAGTCTTGGATCATCAGTAAGAACTTGTTTCAGGTTTCAACAGTCTCCCAAACAGCTCTTTCCCTTTCTCATGTCAAGGGTGTCGATTTTAGAGTGCCATGGAGAAGTGGGTCTCAGGTGGTGCCTGCTGAAAATTCCAGCCTAGTACCTCTGGTGACAACAGTAAGTTGTTAAACCAGAAAATACTTTCCAGGTCTAGGCTGAATTAAACTCTGTTGCCCATTAATGGAAACAAGCTGAGGTAGCTATATTCCTCATAATTCTAGAAGTGAAGAATATGGAGAAAAGAAAGAGCTCAGAGAATGATTCATCAATAGCCAGTGTCTGTTCTTAGTTTGTGCAGAGTCTACTAATGAATAAAAAAGCCTACATGAGTACTGAAGTCTAAATGCTAGGTCCTAAAAAAAAACCAACCAGAACCTAAAACCTAGAGATCAAACAGATTACATATAAATTCATATATAATGAAAGATCTAGATAGTCCTTCTCACTATATAAATATCTGTTCTTCTTTAGGAGAAGAATGCTCTAGAATGCTTAGAATTTGTCAGGAAAAGGATTTATGCATTTTTTCTGAAATGAAGATGCTACTATCCACTGACTATGACTCTTTCTTTAGCTAATCACTGAAAAAGAGAAATGAAAACATATCATTTAGTCAGTGTAATGGCATTAAATCTGTTTCCTGAAGCAGCGTAGTGGACATGAAGACTACAATGAGTATGGCCTCCAGCTTACTTTGTTTCTCTCAAGCACAAGAAGACAGTTCAACTGCTGCTGCTACCGGGAGAGCAGCTGAAGGTGCCATGAACCACAGGCCAACTCCACTTCTACCCATTCTGTTTCCCTGGTGATGCCTTTGCTTTCGCTATAGCAAGAGTAGCTCCAACCACATACCAGTCCCTTCACTTGAGCTGCCAGAATTCATTTCTCCAGAACTGAAAAACCCTGAGTTTACCATGAATCTCAATCATCAAATACATTGCATCTAAAGTATTTAAATGTAGTAGGTAATCCCAGCTAAATAATATATTATGAAATCAAAGTTTTTATTTTTGAAATTTATAATTTTTATGGTTTTTACTCTCAGTCTCACTTTTGTAGCAACAAGTATGTTCTCAGAAAAATGCTTCCTTTTCATTATTTAACTAAATTACCTTTTAGAGGAGGAAATTCTGACCAAAAAAACCTCACCAGATCCTAGCAGCACACAACAAAACACTTTGGGTCCAATAACAAACTAGGAAAGCCTCACTTCCTGTGTAAGTAAAAACAGCAAGCTACAAAAGCAGAATATTTCTATTTAAGGCAAGACATTGTTTATTACTACTATGATTTTGTCAAGCCTGCATTGCCAGTGCTAATGATTGCCAGCTGTAACAGTGTGATTTCTTTACTGCACTCATTTTACGTATTTGAGAAAATGACAACAATTCCTTTCATTCCAATTTTCCTTGCCTTTGTAGGCAATAGTATTAACAAGAATACTCATGTCTTCTGTTGGAGAATGAATTCTTACTTTTCTACGATTCCTGCTTTACAATATAGGTAACCTCTGATGGTTTTGGTAATTTGTACAGGAGGCAGAGGCCTACAGGACTCATGTTCCAATTACTGTGCCTTGTTAGAAGCACAGTATAGTGCCAGTCAGTAGCTCAGTAGATTTACAGTGTCCATGTCCCTGCAATACTTTGCAGTGTCAGGGTGCTGTGCTTGCAAACCTCTATAACCGCACAGAAAATGTAGGGACAGTGGGACATGACAGCTGGGTGACTCCAAAATTATAAATGGAAAGGATTTATTTAGGGATAACTGGGTAGTCAGCACTCTAGTCTCCGCTGAAGGAATGAAGAAGCAAAGCAGTGTGACCTGGGATGCAATCAGGATTTGGCAATTAGGACAACTGCTAAGCTATTTCCTTTCATCTTTAAAGGTGCCTGTGGGTTCCTAGCACATTACTGAAGCCAGAAATGGCTGCCAAGCATTACTGACAAACAGCTTCCGAAACTGCAGATCCCCATGCAGCAGCACCCACCCCACATGCCTACAGCTATTGTGCCAAGCAAATGATAATCCAGCCTCCAAACAGGGAACCAAGAAGCCAAGAATGCATGGCTTTACAACTGTGGGCAGAAAGCAAGTGCCAGCAATCTGAGATGAAAATAATAAAACATCTGGAGCTCAAGCCTTGAATCAAACTTCAAAAAAAAAGGAAGGAAAGAAATAATAATCCAAATGACACAATAAATCCTACTGGAAGTCAAAGATATGAAAAGATGTCAGAACTCCTACAGAGAAAGAGTAGTATAAAATACTGTGTCACCACCTGCTCTTGGTGTCATGTGTTATTGGTTGAATGGTACAGCCTAGTTATGCTGTGCCTGCTCTCTGTAATTTACCGGGACAAAAAAACAGGGAATTTTTTTGATCTGCTTAAAGTGGCATTGTAAAGGGACTTCTGAGAATGTTTGCATTGGTTTAAACCCTGTAGCCATTCTGACACAAATAAAAGATTAAGTGATTAAGAGATCAGTTACTAACAATAACAACAGACATTGTGGTTTGGCTGGGTAAAATGTTGTCTCTTTTTGAAGCAAAATTTACACCAAAAGATACACCTAAGTGTAATCTCCCCCAAGCTTTACAGTGGTAATAGGTAACTAGGTTTTAGGAAGAATTTTTTCTTGTATTTATTTTCCACAAAGATCTATTCAATAAATTATTTTTCATTTGCACTGGCTGAAAATACTAGGTGTATTTTCTGAAGGAAAAAACACTTTTCTCTGAGTAGTTTAAATGTCATTCAGTTTTCTCTACTGTTTAACAGTGATGAGCTTACTACAAGCACTAATGAAAATGCAACCCAAGAGTTTTGAACAATTCTTAGGAAGAATTAATGATTTCCTTTTTGAACATCTACTGCAAAACCTAAAGGATTTTGCAGTAGATGTAATTTTAAGTAATTGCTGTTTTATGCAGTATGTTCAAAATTCAAAGGCACAGAAATCTATGGCAGGCTTTAGCAGAAGCTGTGTAAGTCCTTCGCTATAATTCAGTATTGGTTTTGAGTGTTGCAAGATGAGGGACATATTAGGATTAGCCTTGGGCACTGAAAATTACTGGGGTTGTTATCCATCTGCCATATAGAGTGACAGAAATAACTTTTGCCAGCTACATGTAAGATACGTGCAAATTCCCTTTAAAGAAGTATTTGTTAAAGCTTTGTAGTGTAATGTTCCACAGAGGTAAATGCAATCCATATTGGTGGTGCTGGAAGAATGGAAACTAGATCCTAGGTCTCCTTAACTGTTCCTTAACTGTTAAATTCAATTTAAGCTTACAAAATTTCTCCTCCTAGAAGTACTAAAAGAAATTGCATTTTTTATTATTGTTTAGTTTCTACACAAAACTTTCTGTAAATATCAACTGAAAGAATCAACAGCCAGCAGAGGTTTAAACCAATTAGTAAATGTTTTTCCTATAAATAATATATACCTGTTTCTGCTGCTGGTGACCAGAGATAGGCAGACTCTAACCCACAAAAATTATGTTGAGGTATCTTCCAGTATGAAATTGTACAAGAATTCCATGGTGAGAGCACTAATTCCAGATTCTGTTGCTAGTTTGTTGTACAGGTGATGTACACTGCATTTCTCTTTTCAGACATAATCTTCACAATCCTATAGCCCTCAATTATTCTATGTGTCCCAGCAACGGCTAACAGGTGAACTTACAGTGTTATAAGTCCCATTAAAAATATAAGGAAAAAAATTACATGCAAAATATGCCTTCTTTACAAAAAGACAGAATGAAACACAAGCATAAGACATTTGAAGAATTAAATTTATTACATTTGCTCAGGAAATTAATGACATGAAACTGTTGCACAACCACTGTGCTGATATCCGCTTAAAATTCAGCAATATTTCCCTGCTGATGAACACAGACCAACAGAAAGTTTTAGCAGAAATGTCCACCACGGGCTTTATTAATGTGATTTAAGAGTGGCAGTACAATACCCTATGATCTGTGATTGGTATCTGACTTCAAGTTATATGGACATGACAGAGAAATGCAGTGCATTTCAGTAAAGTCACAATATAGCATTAATTTATTACAGAACACAGAAGCAATGCCACTGGTTAAGGATCAGATAAGATTCATACTGGACACTTGAGTCTTTTGAATCTGTTTTTCTGTGCTAAATAACTCCTGTGAGAAAGAAGTATGTCTGACCCAAAGGGGAAAATGAAAGTGATCTGTTTGACATTTATCTGAGTATGTCTCTTTTGTAAGACAGCGACATTTTTGTATTAAGAAAAAAAAAAAAAAAGTCAAGGAATCACAGAATCTTAGTATCATAGAACATCCAGATTTGAAAAGGATCCACAAGGGCCATTAAAGTCCACATCCTGGCCCAGACAGGACAACCCCAAAAATCACAATACATGCCTGACAGTGTTGCCCAAATGTTTCTGAACTCTGACAGGCTTGATGCTGTGACCGCTTCTCTGGGGAGCCTGTTCAGTGCTCAGTCATGCTCTGGATAAAGAATCTTTTTCTGATATCCAACCAAATGCCCTTGATGTAGCTTCATACCATTCTCTCAAGATCTATCACTGGTCACCTGAGAGAAGGGATTGATCCCTGCCACTCCATTTCCCTCATGAGGAAGTTGAAGACTGTGATGAGGCCTCCACTGAGTCACCTCTTCTCCAGGTTGGACAAACCAAGGAATCTCAGCTGCCTCTCGTATGGCTTCCCCTCCAGACCCTTCAACATCCTGGTTTAGATGTTAACTGCTTAATGTCTATTTTATATTGTGGCACCCAGAAATGCCCCCCCAGAGCTTAAGGTGAGGCTGCCCTAGCTCAGAGCAAAGCAGGACTATCCCCTCCCTTGCCCGTCTGGTGATGCTGTGCCTAATGCACCCCCAAACAGGGTTGGGCCTCCTGGCTGCCAGGGCACTGCTGCCTCATGTTCAACTTGCCACTGACCAGGACTCCAGATCTCTTGCTGCCATCCTTCTCTCCAGCCTCTCATTCCCCAGCCTATACATACATTCACGGTTGCCTCATCCTAGGTGCAGAATCCAGTACTTGTCTTTGTTAAACTTTATATGGTTGGTGATTGTCCAGGCCTGTAATTTGTTGAGGTTTCTCTGCAGGGTCTCTCTGCCTTTGAGGGAGTGGGCAACTCCTCCCAATTTATTGTCCTCAGCAAATTTACTCTGTGAACTTTGGAGTCCTATATCCAAGTTGTTAATGAAGATGTGGAAAGAGAACTGGTGCTAGGATGGAGCCCTGGGGAGTCCCAGGTGACCAGTCAACAACCATCTCGTGTGGTAAATCCTGCACAAGTTCAGGAGTAACTGGGTGTTTATCATTCTCTCAGCTTCAGCTCGGGGTGTATCCCTCATGCGCTCACATCCTCCAGCTCAGTACACTGGGACTCCCACAGCCCATCCTTAGTTTTGAGGACTGAAGCAAAGAAAGTAATAAATATCAATGTCTCGTCCCTGTTTGTGAAGTCACCATCCTCATCCTCCTCAAACAGGACAAAGTCATTACTGAACTGCCTTTTGCTATTGACTTATTTTAAAAACCACTTTCTTTTGCCCCCCAGAGTACTGGCAAACTTCAATACCAGTTGAGCTTTGGTTGCATGAAGTTTCTCCCTACAGTGGCAAGCAGCATCTCTGTATTCCTCCCAGGTCACCTGACCTTGCCTCCACTGGCCATACATTCTGTTTTCTTACCTTGGCTCCAGAATATGCCTGCTCATCCAAGCCAGCCTTCTGCCTTGTCCTCTCGACTTCTGACATTTTGAAATCTCCTGCTCCTGTGCTCTTAGAGTGTGGGGCCTAAAAAGTGACCAGGATTGATGGATCCCAGCACCTTCAAAAACATTTTCCCAGGGGACATTATTAATTAGTTCCCTGAGTAACCTTAAGTCTGCTCTCCTAATATCCAGAGCTGAAGTTTTTCTGGCACTTTTCCTGTTGCCACCAGATATAAAAATGATTGCCTTATGACGTCTGTGGTCAGGATGGCCACCGTCATGGTTTGACCCGCCCTAGGAAGTGAGAGAGTGCTGTTACCCTGTGAGAGTTCAGTGGTTATTACCCTGTGAACCAATGAAAGGTCCTTTCATCTCTGTGAACACACACTTCAGGCTGGGAAGGCGGTGAAGTAGTTCTCTTTGTCTTCCGGCCTTCAGAGAGTGAACAGGCTCCTCAGGCTCCCCTCCTCCTCCTGGCTGTGGAGGGGAGGGGAGGCCTCCCCTGGCCAAGGCCGAGGCCTGCCAATGCGGCCTGGGCTGGGGTGAGCCTGGACAGCAGCGTTTGCCGGCTTGCTGGCACAGCTGTCTGAGCTTCCCTGCTGTTGGATCTGGGCCAGCACCGCTGTCTGAGCTTCCCTGCTGTTGGATCTGGGCCAGCACAGCTGTCTGTGAGCTCTGGCTTTGGCTGGGCCCCCTCCTTCAGACTGGAGAAAGGAGGGAATGGAATTGTGTAGCTCGCCAGGCCTACTGAAAATAGAGGGGTAGAAGATTTGTCACTGAGACATTTCTGCATCCTAAACTGCCCCCTTCCCAGAGAGTTTGACCAGCGCCACTTTAGATCTAAGATGTTTCTTCGGCTGCAGCTTCTGTAAGTGCTGAGAGAGAGAGAGCCTGGGACTTGTGATGCCAGCAGAAGATAAGAAGAAGAGATGATGGAGTGGCTTTTGGGCCGGACTTTCCTTTTAGTGGCTATAGAGACTGAATTAATGCTCCTGTAACTTACGGAAACTGTGTGTAGGGGGATGCAATTTGGGCACTGTGTAGTGAAAATGCCAGTGCCAGAGTGAGTGAACTGAGGATTGTGAGAGTGTAGTGGTGCCCTCAGAAGAGGCTTCTGTTCTCGGAACCCTTTGCCCCAATGGAGAAATGGGGGGGACTTGTGTCCCAAAGCATCCTTAAAAAGAATCCCTACAAGCAGTTTCCGGTCCATGGGTGGTGGTGAGAGCATCATCTGTGGAAGCAGGGTGGGTCATTTGTGAAGAATGCAGGCCACAAAAGACTGTGTTTCTTGTGGGAGTTTCTATAGGGCACAAGGAAGTCTCCCTTCCCTTAATATTTTGAGCTGGGAGTTCCAGGTTTTGTCTCAGAAAGTTTTGGTAAGAATTCTGGTGGGGGGAGGAGGAGTGGCTTAGGAGGTTCTTTCACTCTAGATTTTGTTCTTCCTTTTCTTTTTTTCCCTTTATAGTGTAAGTTAATAAAGTTTTTCTTTCTATTTCTAACTTGGAGCCTGCTCTGCTTTATTCCCAGTCTCTCTCACAGCATCATTTTAAAGAACTATATTCTCATGAGTGCGCTGGCATTAGGCCAGCAACTTAAACCCATGACAGCCACCAATAACCACTTGAGCCATAAGACCCTCTCTGTTAACAAATTAAATCAAAGCAACAAATCAATGAGGACACCTTTCCTAGTTGGTTCCTTTTGTACTTTCACCACCTGTACCATCCAGGTGTTTAGGAATATTTTAAGAATCTTCTGGACCTGTTCATGGTCCTAGAGACTTCCTGTGGGCAAACCACAATCTTACACCCTATCCATCTCCCTTGTTAGTATGCCAGTCCTTGTCAGAGAAAGCCCAAGGCAGAAAATAAGAAAGTACATAATATTCATCTGAAACTATAGGTATCAAAATATCTGAATAGGCATTTTGCCATAACACTTAATATGATGTCTCAGTGTAATAAGTAATGAATAAGGTTTGGATGCTTTTGAATGTTGACTTGTACACTGTGAACTGTACAGTTGATATCCACCAGTATAAATACAGGGTGTCTTCATCACAGACAAGAGGATCACTTTTCAAGAGGGTAACACAGTAGCATTTTTTCATAGCAACTCTATAAGTCTTTTCAATACAGAAAAACTTTTAAAAGCAAGCTTTTACTCATGTTTTGCAAAAGCTTTTGGCCATGCCCAGAAAAATTCATTCCCTCGCTGAAGGCAATGTCCTGCTGTTGGACAGCTATGTGGCAGATGAGGAAAGGACCAAGTATATCCAAACATGATAGGACAGACTGACCAGAAAATAAAGAACACCTAACAAGGTTATAGGAACATCACTGATAGTCATTTTAATTTGGACATTCTCCGTGAAGGAAGTCATCAAGTTATCTTGTTTAGTGTAAAAATGAATAATCCAAGCTTATGAAAAAATATCTCTTGTCTTCAAGAGATCATGACTTTATATAGAAATAAGAGACATATCCTATCCCTTAAACAAATACTTCCCACCATACATCTCTAGACTTAGGAAGGTGGCTTGCAGATTTCCTGCAATGCTGATGGCTAAAACAATCAGGAGTCAAGCTGCTGATGAACAAAGCAACCAACCAGGTGCAGAGGGCAGAACATACCCACCACCTCAGGCTACAAGCTAAATATTGAGCAAGATGAGGAAAGAACTCTGCAAGTGGGATATTATCTCTTTGTCCTTATGAAAGTGAGCTCAGCTGTGATAAATCCCCTACCAGAAAAGTACAGGGACATTCACTCATAGCCTGAAAATTTTTGACTCTGCTAATGGGCCATGATGGACCATGACTCAACTGCACTGATGTAAGCAGCTGGCCTTAGAAGGTGTCAAAGACTCTTAACATTACCTTACTCAGTATGAACTCCTCACCCCTCAGGGGAGGTACCTGGATATTCCTACCTGAACCTGAACACTGTTCAGGGGATTTCCTCCATCACCTTGACAGAACAAGACGACAACCATCAGACATTGAAATTTCAACGCCAAGCCTTGGTTCAAGATCCAATGAATGGTGACTATATACCTTTCTACTTTCATTCCTTCTCTTGCTTTTCCCTATTTCTATCTCCCTCTACCTCACTTTTACTGCTAAATAAAAATCCATGCTATTGACTTCAGCATATGGTCTTGTTTGCACCTCATTTTGGGCAGACGCATCTCTCTAATAATTTTAATATTTGGATCATAATATTATTAAAGTTATTTTAGAAGAGATAACTGTGGAGTTTTTACTATCATTTCATAAATTCCTTTGATAAGAAGAGTAAACAAGCAAGAAACTTAATCATTTTCTTATATCTGCAAGTCAACAATTAAGGAGTAAGGGTATATAACTGCCCAAGCTGATCAGTGTGTCCTACTCTGTACACTGAAAAAAACTCAATAGTCTTCTGTAAAGCTCCAGAGCTTACCAGTGAGAGCAAAAGACACTGATTTAAGAATACTGCTTTACATTCAGTCTCAGTTGTGGTCCTTCCCTGGCTCTTTGGCTGCACTCCAAAGTTTAGGTACAGTAAATATTGATCTCACTGCAAATTTAGGAATAGAAATTTGTAGACATACAGTAATTCTAATTTCCCTTTTTATTTTTTATGGGTTTAAATGATTTTCTTCCTTGACATAAAAAGCCTCCTTTAGGGCTTTTTATGTTTCCTCTGGCAAATGTAAAAATCAAATTTCCAGTCAAAATTAGTTGTGTCACCCATGGACTTGTTTCATGCCATTTTCATGAGCATTTTTCTCTCATCCCTTGTTTGCTTAATGCAGACACCTTGACAACATCAGTAGTGACAGTGTAGATGACCATGAGCAATTTCTAAATTTTGTGACAATAATTTGTTCCCATTGTGACAATATAATCTGTTATAAATAAGTCATGTTAATTCACGTTTTTCAGCAGCCTTAAGTGTAAGTTTAAAACCAAATAAGTTAAATGTATTCCTCAGTGCACCCCCCCCCCTTGCAGCAAAACTATTCACAGTTGGGTGGATAGGAGAAATGCCATTCTCAAAAATCAAAGCACTAAGGACAGTACAACGATGACAATAGAGGGTTGACCAACAAACCAGAGACCAAACCATCAGTGATAATGACTCAGCCATCAGGCCCAGATAACATCAGGATCAGCCATCAGGATGCCCACGCCTGAGTTTCGACCAAGAAAATTCAATCAGGACCGGACACTCGCTCCAAAACCTATTTCAACACACTTTTATTCCAGCCAAGAAGATTTAATCAAGACTGTATGCGCATCCCGGAATTCATTCCAACGCACCCACAGAAATAAAGGAAATCCAATCTGCATTTCCAAGACTGAATTGGACAAAGGACTGGACTGCCTCAGGGCAGCAAAACTGTATAAGGAAAGGCTCTGGTGTGAACCAGGGGGGAAACAGTGACTAGGCGAGGTCATGTTTCTGGGTTCACCCAGTTCTGAATCCCAGGCTAAGAACTGCCTTTTGATTGTGGGCTCTGTCTCATTTCACTTTCATTTTGCCATTTTCCAATAACCCACTAAAATGGAATATTGGAGAACTGTCATTTATAACATAATCCCTGTAGAGAAAGTGGAGAATAGAGAAGGATAGTAAATTTATAATGGTATCAAGTAATTTATAGGGGTATATATTTATCTCTAGTAAACTGTGACAAGCCTTTGACTGAAAAGACAAGTCTCTTTCCTGTCATGTGGCTTTAGATATGTAGCATGATAAATTAGAATTTACTGTGTTGGATTTTTTCCTTTTATCAGGATGTTTATTGTGGAGGACTCTTTTCTTTTTATCAAAGACTCCAGTTTCTGTATTGTAGCATACCTCTCCAAGTACTTGCATCTTAGTAACAAGAAAACACATTAGGCCAAAAACTGGTGTGGCAAAGTTTTGAATATACAGCTCTGTTCTTTAAAGCAGAATTCACTATTTTTATTTGGACATGAATTCTTATGTTCTTGTGGTGTCCTCATGGTTCCATACCTCTTGGCATAAGAGCTATGCCTTTCTACTAACAGAGTAGCAGGTTATACTGTGCTCACCCTTTTGTGCCTGAGCCCCTGAGTACCTCACTGACTTTACCTGGGAAGGTCCTCATGAGAGGCTGTGTGCAGATGTTCACAATGAGACCTCCAATAAATACCAGTAAAATTATAAGGGACAAAATTGTGACTGAAATGGGCATAGTGTGTGTTAAAAAAAATAGCAGAATGATGACATTTTTGAAGGGAGTTACAAGGAAATCAGAGCTGCTTTCTCTGCTTCTAGGCCACTAGATTATATTTGCAGTTTAATTCAGCTAAGCAAGTTCACACAACTGGGCGGATAGTCACACTTCAGTTATGCTGGTTTTTCTGCTAGATCTTGTGACCTATGTCACCAGTACAGCAAAAAGAGGTCTTCATTGAAGTCAAAAGACTCAGCGCGTAATGTTTTAGGAATCGGTGACAGCAATTCAACCACATTTGTGCTCTTAATTAAGTTAACTCTTTTAGAAACAAACAGAAGGTCTATAAGCAAAAGTAAGAAGTGCTGTGCTTCTGCTTTGTATATTGCAGTACTTGCAACATCCTTCGAAATGAGATGGCATGACAAAATTACTTAAGTAAATAAGACACAATAAATAAACCTTTCAACTTCTTAACTTCCTGTGGTCATCAGAGCTCTTTGTCCTGTACATACATGTGTTTTGGCCAAGGATGTGAGGGGACAGATCCCAGACATGCCTAGGTTCTTGTTCTGTATTACCCACATCATCACTTGTGGCGGGAGGCAGAAGTAAGGGATACTTACTTTTGAGAAGAAGGGGGTATAACTTTGGGTGGAGAAAAAAGGGGACTCATGGGGGATCTGTGGGCATTTTGCCTTTTTCTGGGGGACAGAATGGCAAGTGGAGCAGTTTGTCCAATCTTGTTTTTCATTGTTTGAGATTGGGAGGGAACAAGCATGCATGTGGAAGGCCTGGGGGTCATTCTGTTCTTTGTCTCAGAAGGTCACATGGCACCAGACCAGGTCGGATGGTTCCCTGAGCATTTTTTTCTGTGTAAATCACCCTCTTTTTTACTTTGTCACTAATAACAATGCTGTTACTTTCGTTTTTTCTCTTATTGTTATTTGCAGTAAATGGTTCTTATCTCACCTCTGGATCTCTGCCTTTTATCTCTTCCACTGGACTCCGGAGGGGGGAGGGGAGGGTAATTAGGCAGCTCCTGGGGTTTAAAGCATAACACTTTACATTTGTCTCCTAGACTTGATTGCAGGTAGTTGTAACTGATTCTCTGCCAGGTTCTTGACTGCATAAGAAAGGTTGCATGGAAATGAGCACTGGGATATCTGGCTTTCAGACAAAAAAAGTAACCTGTTGTTTAAAGTGAAGCTGTATATTTGATTAGCTTGCATGTCAGCCACTTATTTCATTGCTGACAATGTATCAGATAATACCAATCTTTTAGACGAACAACAGTCAGTGTTCTGCAGCTGGATGTCACCTGCAAAGTACAAAGCTTTGGTTAAAGTGCTCTCTGTATTTGTTATAAAGCAGAAAAACTTATTCGACAAGCATGATAACAGCAAGCAAACTGAATTTATTGCTTTACATGTTGAATATATCTGGGCACCATGAAATATTAAACAGTTAAAAAATCATATCCAGAATTAAACCGTTGCACTACTTTATGAGAACGTAAACCTCAATAAATACAATTGTGTGTGCTTTTTTACAGTGTTTAGTCCAGCCACAACCACGTATTGCTGGAGAGTCTAGCACATAAAAACATTTTACATTTTCTCAGGACATTTTCAACAAATGTACAGAAGACAATGATGATGGTTTATCCTGCCAATACACTGCCTGTTCAACATGTCATCAATAAAAGGGTGGTTTTTGGAAAGCATTGTAGCAAATACACAGACATCACCAAAAAAAGACTCATTCTTAAGCATTAATTTAATACAAAGTCTATTTTTCCAGAGGCATTAATGTCTTTAAACAAAACTAAACTGTCTTACAGGGTACTCCTTCTTTCCGGGACACTTCAAAGTAGGGGACTAACCTGGGCACTCCAGGTATTTGCCCTGAAGGAAGTCTTTTATCCCTCCAACAGAGTGGAAGAGAAAGAGGACGAAAATTGCCACTGGTAGGTCCATGTTGGTCTTAACTATCCTTAAAGCTTCAAAATATTTGCCTCTAAGACAAGACTACATAAGGTAGTTATATATGAAAGAAATAGTGAGTAAATGAACAGGGAAAATAAATGTGACCAAACAGAGAATCTGAAAGACTGATGTGATGAAAGCAGAAATTAAAACTGTTAGTTTGCTAGAGAAAGTATACCTTCAGAGAAAAGTTTTTCAGAATACATGAAGCATTCCATTTCATAGATACTTTCAAGCAGTATTGTTACCTAGCTGCTGAGCAATTGATTTTATCCTAAAATGTTCCTGACACCTAAAAGAAACTAAGAAAGCCACGTGAAAAATTCTATCTCCATCTAAGATATTTCTCATCTGAGAGTTCAGGGATTTTCAATTTATGGCTTCAAGCTTCTTTTGAAACACCTTCCCAAATGGTCCAGTTTCAATTTTCTCATTGAGCTTTTCATGTATAGACTGGGCTTTTTTATTGTAATGGATTTGAACTGCAAAGACAACAAACCAGGCAAATTCTAGAGTGAATATTTTCAAATGGCTTGGGGGACTTCTTTTTCCTCATTTAACCTCTTTTTCTTAGGCAAGGTTTGAAGTCAAGATTTAGCTATAAATCAAATGCTTCATGGACCTATCAGTACAATATATCACTGGATCTATTAGGAACTGATGAGATTTACTTTAAGTGTGACAGAATAAGTTCAGAGTTACTTGCTGAGTTTTGGTGCCTAAATATGTGGTTATTTTCCAGTATCAGATCTCCAGCAAAAAGAAATGCCTCTCCTAAGCTGGACTGGAAAAAGTGCTAGCTGCTAACAGTTTGAAAATTTTGTTGCTTCAACAGAAACACCAAAAAACATCCTCTCTGGATTACAACAATATTAAATACTGGTATTCGATTTGATGACATATAATTAGAACAGTAACTGTGTATATATATCCATGTACTTTTGTCACTAGGGAATAAAGTGCATTAGATTTGCCTTTTCAGCATTGTAATTTAATGCTGTTAAATAGTAAAAAATGCTTGCAACAGTATGTTATATAAAAATTAGTGTTTTAAATACCAGGTAAATAGCATGATTGGGTAAGAAGATGGTTATGTGCATGCCTCCTGCTATTTCTTAAAGGATACAAATATTTATGACATGTCAGTTAATTTATCAGCTAAGAGACATCTTATGAGAAATTCACTTGAAGAGTAAAATTTCTTTTTTTTTTTATCTAAAACTGTTGACTCACTGACTTCAGCTATGTGACCAAACATATTTGAGGGAGCCATGCATGGGAGAGATGTGAAGTTTTTACCTCCTTTACATCAGAAGAAAAGATGTGATTATGATTTCTTAAGAACTAAAGCATGTAAACGTCAAACAGGGAATTTCAGAGACACAGTCAAGTACATAGGTTTAAAAGCCAGTTGTTGTTTCATTGACATTTGGAACAGTATCAGACCTATTATACATGATAATTCTCCAATCTTTCATTTAGGAAATTTATTGGAAAATGACAAAATGAAAATCAAGCAGAGCCACAATCAAAAGGCAGTTCTGACCCTGGGATTGGAGCTGGGTGAACCACAGACACAGTCTCTCCAGTACCAATGTCCCCCACAGTTCACACCGGCAGTCTTCCAAAGCCAGTTCTTATACTGTTCTTTGTGTCCCGAGGCTGTCCATTGTTCAATCCAGGTTTTGGATATGCAGATGGATTCTTTTTTCTGAGGTTTGCTGGATGAACAGAGTTCCAGGAAGGTACATTGCCTTGATTTCATCTTCTTGGGCAGGGCATTTGGATGTATGTCCTTGATGAGTAGATATGATGCTTATCAGGTGTTGATGGCTGAGTCCTTGGCTTCCCCCAGCTCCATCTAAGTCCTGCTACACCCTGCACTGTGCTGCAAAATACCTTATCTTTTTGAGTTTCGGGAGGAGGATGGTATATAGTTCCTGCTCATTCAACCATGAACAAAATTTGTACAGGTGGGTAGCTAAGGGAAACAGTTTATTTTAACCATATACATAAATTGCTTTAATAAAACACAAATTAACCATACCTATACAAAAGACTAAAACCAGTTATAGAATGGTTCCTAATTTATGCTATGAAAGTGGGAAATAAAATAGGTCATATAGTTTTCATGCTTTTTCTTAACCTGGGTAAGACATGAGATATTCACTACTTATCAGGTCTCTGCACCTCCATCAGTTCTCCTACCCCCATGCTTTTTTTGCTCTGCTGTGTAATTTCAGTCAAACCTGACAGGTCTCACAGACAATTAATTTTCTCTGAATAGAGACAAAATCACTGAATGGTTAGACAGTAACACCCCTAGTTGGGTGAAAATCAGATATTGCATTCTCAATTTTCACCTTATTTTCTGCCTAGCCAGGCAAAACAAATACAGCACTGGAAACTCACCCAGCATGGCAAGTCACCTTGGTCATTGGCACTATCAGAAAAGATAGGAGGTTGCAAAGGACTGAAATACTGTGATAGAAACAGTGATATAAGGGTAAAAGGGCATAAAGTATGTGAAAATTTAATTTGTTCATGTGCTCTACTATGTTTCTTGGGCACAGAGACAAGGGTGTTGAGGGTTTCAGAGCTGTCTGTTCACGTACCACTCGTGTCACAGCCATTGGTGTGGTTCTGGCAGGGAAAATGTCGTGGCCGCAACCGAAAAGGGGTCCATTTTGTCTGGCTCACTGAAATGAAGGACAGACAGAAACACTGCACAACCAGCAGGTCTTTTCCCATTTCCAAGCTTTTCCAGGACACTTCTGCAAGACAAGGCAGCAAGGAGAGGCAGCAGGGCCATTCCCAAGCCAAATGGTGCTGAAGTGACAGCTCCAGAAATGCAGCTGGGACCAGTGGGGCAAGGGGTGCTGTACCTTGGGGACCAGCAAATCCATTTTCTTCCCACCATCCTCGCCATCTGGGCACTGGCCCAAGAATGCACTGATACCGAGTCCAGTGGGTGGTAGGAGGAAGCAGCCAGTGGCAGCACTGACCACACACACACAGTCATACACCCACATGCCACCACAGTTGCTGAAAGGAAGCAGAGTTGACATCAATAAGGACACTAGAACTAGTACAGAACAGCACAGCCTTGAAGAAATAGATCAAAGATGTAATTCAGGCAAATATGAGTCACAAAATGCAAGCAGGGTGCCAGCTCAGCTCCACAAGGCTGACAAAGCAGAAGTTATGCAAAACAGTGATACTGCACTAATGCAAAAATCAAGGAACAGCCACTTAAAAAGCCAGTAAACATTGAAGGCAGACCCCCAAAGAACCACATAAGGACTTTGATGAGGGGTGTGACTATGTAAAATAAAGCAATACATATACATCTAGTAAGTGGGGATAGCTGATGAGTACGACATCACTGTTTATGATAAAAGCTTTATTTACTTCATGCTGGGAGCACTCGATTTGAGGAAGGATCCTCTGAGTGACGAGAGTGCTTCAATAAAGAATGCCTGATTTCTAATATTCAAAAATGTGTTAAAAACTTTCTATTTGGCAGATTTTTGTACCAACACCACAGGGCTGAGGCTTTCCAGGCAATGACAGCAATTCCCATCTGCTCCCTGAACTCCTTTGTAAGCCCCTGCCCTCAGGGTTTTTTGCTCCAGGGGAAGGTTGAGCCAAGAGATGCTTCTCCACCATATTGTCTTTGTCTTCTGGTCCACGTCGTCTGCCAAAGTGACCACCATCTTGGGAAGAGGGTCATCTGCTCCATCTTGTTTTCTTAGCTCCCGGGGACCAGGTGACTGAAGACCTTTGTATCTAGTGGTTAAACTAAAGGGGATATATGAAAAGTCTTTGCCTCTTATAATTGTCTTAGACTAAGACACCATGTAACAAGTTATTAAATTACTATGGTAAGGAACAAGAGTTTAACTGATAACTAAAACAGGACATCCGCATTTTACCTTTCTTGGATTGAGAAGAAGGAGGAAAGAAGGAAGATAAAACTAAGAAGAGGAGGTACTTATACCCATGGGCCAATATTTTTAGCTGACTGTGATGGTTTCTTTTAATAGTTTTAGGGAGACTTCTGGAGTTACTATACTTCTACCTAGTATGGCTATACTCTAAAGTTTATACTTTCAGTAAGTGCCTGTGTGTTTAAGTAGAATAAATGTCAGAAACCTTATATGAATGAAATCTATGGTAACCTTGCTGGAGTGAAAGTAATAAGATTGACCATTTTTTCTTCAAAGGATGTCTTCACTTCCTCTTTCTTCAAAGAAATGAACAAAAACATATTTATGGTATCATCAGGAAACACAATGCTTAAAAGGAAGAGGATTTTGAATCTGTGTGAATCTGTAATTTATAGTTATGAAACAATTACACCTATATGAAAAGACATATTGTGGACATAATAAACAAAGCATTTCTTATACCAGGTCCAAAGAAATGTGTATCTGAGCCAAGCAAGTTAATAGTCCAACTCATGTTTTTTTAATTGTAAAGTTCAATTTTGGTTATAGTGAAGAAAAATATCTCTCATTACTTAACAAAACTGTATCAATTAACATCTTTATCTAAAGGGAGTACTGCTTGTTGTTAATGCAGCCATCATTGCTTCTTGTCAGAGTAATGGTGCATCCTTAACACAATAAGAGAAGTACTAAGCACTATTCATATTAAAATTGTGTCTATGTCATTGCATTTAAGATAGATCAATATAAGCCATTGAAGAGATTTCCTCTGTCTTTGTAGTCTCCTTGTAGAAACAATTAGTTTTAAGTTCCTAGTTCATTAGACTGCTGCTGAAAGACCAGAATATATGTGAAATTTGTGTTTATGATGATACATTGTAATGTAGAGCAGAATACGTAATTAGCTTGGTTTCAGATTTGGTTTAAGGAACTCAAAAAGGAAAGTTATGTCATGAAGACTATTATGACCTACTATGGAGTTGCCCTCTGTGTGATACACCACTTGGATTTAGTTCTGTCTCTGAAAGGCTAGTAGAGACCTGTAGCGGCGCGTTTTCTGGTTTTTACTTATTGCTAATAATCATTTGTTCTGTAATGGTTTTTCCCAAGTTCCCCCTGTACTTCTCCCCATCTGGTACAATCTCCCGCCTGGGAAATTCCCCATTCCCCTCTGTTGCAATACATTGTCAACCATCTGTTGCTCTCCTCCCAGTGCCTGCCCCCTCCGGGAGGCTTCTCCCCCTTATTCCGGAGAGTTCAGAGGGGCTCCATCCCTGATTGGGACAGGCTGGGAAGTTCCCCACCCCTCATTTCCTATTTGCTGTCTATGTGCCCTCCCCATTCCCCTGATTGGTTTTCCCTCTTGTGTCCACCCCCTCCCCCTGGTCCCTTATAAGCAATGAGCCCACCCCCAGCTCACTCACTCTCCTGAGATGTGTGGCTGCCTGCACCATGGGGTGCATGTGACAATAAACTCTATCTTGCCTTCTTCTTACCTTCGTCAAGCCTAACTAACAGCTCTCGTGTGGCTTCTGAACTACCAAGGAGGCAGTGGCCGCTAGCCACTGCCCAACTGGACTTGAAACAATTCCCAGCCAGGGCAGCCGGGATTAGCTGGAAAACCATCTCCAGTGGTCACGGGGAATTATTTCAGAGACCTTACAGGTTAGGACAAAAGGGGGGACTAGAAAAGGTGACATTGTTATGGGTGTGTGCTACAGCCTCCCTGATTAAGAGAATACAGTGGATGAGGCCTTCTACAGGCAGCTGAAAGTAGCCTCAAAGTCAGAGACACTGGTTCTTAACCACTCTTATACCTGCTGGACATAACGGTACACAGCAAAGCACAAGCAGTCCAGGAGGCTTCTGGAAAGCATTAAAGACAACTTCCTGTTTCAGGTATGGGAGAATCCCACCAGGAATTATGTGCTGCTCGACCTCATCTTAAGAAAGTGGGAAGGCCTTGTTGGAGAATCAGAGATTATTCTGAGTTGGAAGGGACACACAAGGATCATCAAGTCCTACTCTTAAGTAAATGGTCCTACTACGATTGAACCCACAGCCTTGGTGTTATTAGCACTGTGCTCCAACCAAATGAACTCAGTGTTTGGTGAAGACTGGGGGCAGATATGGGTGAAGGGACTATGAGAATGTGGAGTTCAGTATCAGATGAGAAGGAAGCAGGGCAGCAAGTAAGATCGTAACCATGAAGATTAGGAGAGCTATCTTCAGGAATCTCCTTGGAAGAATCCTATGGAACAACCTGCAGCTGACAACCTGCAGCTGACAGGGATCCAGAAGAGTTGGTTGATATCCAAAGATCACTTCCTGCAGGCTCAAGAATGATACATCCCAAAAACAAAGGGGGCAAGAGGCAAGAGTCATGAGTGGATGAACACAGCACCCCTGTCATTACTCAAGCATAAACAGAAAACACAGAGAAGATGGAAGCAGGGTCAGACCACTTGGAATGAATATGGAGAGGTTGTCAGAGTAAGTAGAAACATGACAAGGAAGGCCAAAACCCACCTGAAATAAAATCTAGCCAAAGGTATCCAAGACAACAAGAAGTGCTTTTCCAAGTACATCAACAATAAAAGGAAAAAAAGGAAAATGTGGGCCCATTACTAGTGGAGGAAGCCTGGCAAGAAAGGATGTAGAGAAGGCAGACTTACTGAACGCTTTCTTTACATCAATCTTCACTGACAATATCATCCCTCAGAAAACTCTACCCCAGGAGACCAGGGTAAATGAAACCTGGAAGACAGACAGGCTCTAACCCAATTCTCCTTGACTCCTAGTAGAGGAGACTCAGGCTAGAATCATCTAGGCAAACTTAACATCCACGAGTCCACAGGACCTGACAGGATGCATCCTTGAGTGCTGAGGGAGCTGGTGGAAATCATAGTGAGGTTGCTCACCATCATCTTTGAAAGGTCATGGTGTTCAGGAGAGGTGTCAAGGACTGGGAGAAAGCAAATGTCACTGGTCTTCAAAGAGGGCAAGGACTGCACAGAGAACTACCAATCATCTCAGCTCCTGGAAAGGCAATAAAGAACCTCATTCTGGAGGCCATCTCTATCCATGTGGACAAAGAGGTGATCAGGAGCAGTCAGAATGGAGTCACTAAAGGTAAATCATACTCAACCAACCTCACAGCTTCCTATGATGAAACAACTACCTCGATGATGAGGAGAGAGCAATGGATATTGTCTATCTTTAGAAAGGTTTTCAGCACAGTCTCTAACAAAATCCTCATAGAAAAACTCAGGGAGTGTGAATTGGGCAAGTGGGCAGTAGATGGAGAATTGGCTGGACATCAAATTCTCTAGCGTCCAAATCATTGTCACAGGGCCTAGTTGGGAGCCTGTCACTAGAGGTGTCCTCAAGGTTCCATACTGGCCCCAGTATTGTTTAACCTAATTGTTATTCACTTTGATGAAGGGGAAGATGCCTTCTCAGCAAGTTACCAAAGAGTACTGTGCAGCCCTTCAGAAGGACCTTGGCAGGCTGGAGAAATGGGGAGAGAAAACCTCCCTGAAGTTCTACAAAGGCAAATGCAGGGTCCTACAACTGGGGAAGGATAACCACAGACATCAGTATCACCTGGGGCCTGACCTGCTAGGAGCAGCTCTGCAGAGAAGGACCTGGGGGTCCTGGTGGACAACAAACTGTCCATGACAATTTCCTATGCCCAGAAATGGGCTCCCATGGCCAAGAAGGAAGAATAGGGCCAGCAGGTTGAGATCTTGCCCCTCTAGTCAGCCTAGTAGACAGGTCACATCAGAGGCCACATCTGGAGTGCTGTGTCCAGTTCTGGGCTCCTCAGTACAAGATGGACACAGAGCACCTGGCAGTCTAAAGGAGGGCTACAAAGATGATTAAGGGACTGGATCATCTTCTTTATGAAGAAAGGTTGAGAAAGCTGGGCTTGTTCAACCTCAAGAAGAGATAACTGAGAGGGGATCTCATCAGAGTAAACATCTGAAGGGAGGATGCCAGGAGGATGGAGCCTGGCTCTGCTTAGTGGTGACAAGCAATAGGACAAGAGGCAATGGGCAGAAAAATTATGCACAGGAAGTCCCATCTGAATAGGAGGACACATTTTTTCACCATGCAGGTGACTGTACACTGGAACAGATTGTCCAGAGAGAGTGTAGAGTCTTCCTCACTAGAGATAGTCAAGAGCCTGCTGTACACAATTCCGTGCAATATCCTCTAGAATGATCTTGCCTGAACAGGGAGGTTGGAGAAGATGATCTCCTGTGATCCCTACCAACCTTACCCATTCTGTGATACTATGATTCTGTGAAATGCTTTGCATGATAAATATCTTGCAGACAGCTGGAATTAATAAGGATAACACTAGAATATTTTTAGTAAAGGAACATAAATCCTCCTCTTGTGATACTCATTTTATTTAGAATATTCCTCTCCAATTAACCATGGGATTTTTCTTCAATATTAGCATTCTTCAAATTCTTTGAAATTAAATGTTTCACTTTGTTTTAAATCACCTATACAGTGATAATGAAAGATAATGAAGTTTTGTAGAATAGTGTCTGTTGAATGGGAAGGTGTAGAACTGTAGAAAGAGCACAGTTAACTAGAAGTCAAAAATAAAAAGATGACTAGTAGACCTGTAATTCAAAAAAGAAAAATAAAGTGACAAACAAATAAGAACAAATACTGCTAATGAAGATTAAGAAGTGGGTAATAGCAAAACCAGAAAATTTATATAAAAGATTCATACAGCAACATTCATATGAAACAGTAGCAAACACTTACTTGAAGGGCCACTTACATTTAAGAAAACTTTTTGGTATAAAATAGATAGCATGTACAGGTCCCTGAGGAGTCTACATGTTCAGCTTAGACATAAGAAACCTTTTGTAAGTCAAACAAACAAATGTAAGCAATTAAATTAAAACTTTGGTAGAAAAGCAGGCAGGAAACAAGGTACGAATTTTAAAACAACTTTTGTAAAGGCTGAATTTCATGTATGTTTATAATACCCTGATCTGAACTTTTTGGGGAAAAATATCCCCACTTCAAAATCATAAACCTTCAATCACAAATCATCCTTTTTGTAATGGTTGTTCTAGATGCAAGCATAAAAATTTTCTGTGAATATTCAGAATGCTTTTACAGTCTTCAGCATACAAAAAAACTTGCGCAAAAATGTATTCCCAAAATGTAAGCACTATGAATATTACAGCTATAATTGCTGATTTTGTTACTCAGAGAAAGAATGTTGTAGAAAATAAAGTTATGTTATGGCTGGAAATAAGCAATGAAATAAAATACACCAAAATATTTCCCAAAAATCATATGAGGGTTTAAATCCTATTTATAACATTAAACCCACTCAAGCTGCTCTCTTCTCGCCCCTGCAGCTTCTGAAAATGGAGGAATACAGGGAGAGATCATAAATTGAAGTGACAGTTTACTGAAAAATGCAATAATCATAACATTAATGATAAAGAGTGTACAAAAGAGAAAAGGCACTTCACTTACAAAAAAGTATCACCACCAAACAAACAAAAACACCTCCCAAAAGCAGCACCTGACTTGGTTTCCCAGACAAAGGCACAATGGTGACTGGCCCTGTGCTGGGGCCAATGGTACGTGGGAAAACAAAAGCAATGTGAATGTGAATGAGAGCTTCCACAGTTCAATGTCTCCTTGCCCACTCCCAGTAAAAAACTACAGTGGGGAGCGAAGGCAGACAAAGCCTGCTGGAAGCTAGATCATCTGCACTGCCCACTCAGACCACTGTACTCTGCTGGTTCAGCTCCATGCCAATCCAGCCCTGTGGCTTTAGTGTCGCTCAGCCCTCCTGGGACCCGGATCTACAGCTCTGCCCTCAGCCTGCTGCTGCTGCCCCTCTCCTTCTCTCAGTGGTGTCCTGGGCTCACCATCACTGTCTTTCAGCACCAAACCACAAAAACTGCCACTCAGAGGAATGGGGAAAGGAACAACTGGTGATGGCAGTGGGACTAGCTGCATCAGGCTGACCTGAGACCTTCTTCCTAAAGAGAGCCAGGCAAAATTGGCAAACGTTTTGTTTCTAGACCCAGCTTTTTTTCCTGCTGAAACCTCACAGCCCCCTCCCCGCTATGATGTGAGTGATATTGAAAAAACAGCACTAAAAGCTTCACCACCTTGTTTCTGTACTCAGGAAACAGGAGTACAAAATCAGGTAGGAGATACATAACATTATAAAAGACAGTAGTTGACATTCAAAAAAATATAGCCTGCAGGATATTATAAATGGCTTTGTGAACTACTTTGTCTCTGGCTTTTAGGGGCAAATTTCAGAATTCAAACTCTGAAATCTAGGTTTCAGTTTGGTCAGAAATACTTCTTCATTTAGATCTGAAGCATATCTTTTTCTCTCTAAATATTAAGCAGCTAGATTTGCGGTGTAACTTAGGAGATGCAACAAGCAGTACTGATACTCCTGAAATCCCCATTTACGAGCCTGTGCTGGTTTGAAAGCAAAACGAGTGAGAGACTCCAAGTCAGAAATACAATTTAATAAGAGGAAAAAAAAGAAGTAAAATAAAGTAAAATGAAGTAAAATAAAATAAATGCAATAGTACAAAAAAAAACCACTGACAGAATCAGAATACAATCTGACACCCTGTTAGTTAGGGTGGTAGTAGCAGTCCAGATGAAATGGTTTTGTTGAAGCAATGATCCTGTAGAAAGGTCTTGTAGCTCTTGTCCTCTGCAAATCTGAGGGCTCCCTATGGTGTCCCAGATTATATCCAGATGGGAATGCTTGGCTCCTCCCCCTGGGAGGAGCATCTCACAATGGGATGATCTCATTCTATGAGTCATGCAGTGGGTCCTTGATGGCCCATTAAACAGAGATAGCTCCTGGAGGGAGTTACCCATGAGCCATGGGCAAGGCATTGTTGGTCCCGTGAACAGAAGATAAGGGAAACACTGCCCCACCTTGTTTCAACTGCTCATGAAGATGGGGATCGAATACATACTTTGGGTACATCTTAAATTGTAACCTAGGAAAGAGCCAAATTGCTTTCAGAACCCTGATGCACAAATACTTAAGAAGCAATTAAGGTGGTGGATGCTCCTGTGATCTGAGTGTATTGAGGTAGATGCTGGAATCCTGATGAGGTCACGTGCACTTTGGCTGCATGGGCTCTATGTCTCCATTAATGTACATTGAGATGGTTTGCTTAAATCCAAACTGAAACTGGACAATTTTGTCCTGAGTGAGATAGGACAGAGAAATGGAAACTGCTGGTTGTCTTACTCCAGCTGGACACTAAAGATTTCTGCTACAAATACTCTAGTTAGCTTCATTGGTCTCTGCCAGGAAAGCAATGAATTTCATATCTGTCCTCCAGAGGGTGACAAGGTTTTCTAACTTGCTTCTCTCCCATTGTCTGTATTTCTGTATTCCAAGCACTGGCAAGCCCACAATGAAAAGGATCAAATCAAATGAGAATAATTTCTCTAAATAACTGCTTATCTTCATTCTGTTTTAGGAAGGCAGGAAAAATTTTTCCCTTAGAAGAATATTCATACTGCTATTGCAGTGTAAGATAAAGCACACAGAGAACTAAGATCAAAGTAGACAAAATAAATTTAGATTACATGAAATTAAATACCTTTTTAGCAATTAATGTTCACCATATTTAGTTTTGACATGTAACACATACAGTGTCAGAGGAATTAAGTTGGCATCAGTGAGAGCTAGGGAACAGTATTTCACTTCGAACTTACGATTATGCTGTTTGAAGCTGGGTTAGGGAAGAAAACTCATAAACAACAGACCCATTGATGGCTGGTATAAACCAGCTCTTTTGAAGGCTCTTGAGTATGCTGATTTCAAATTTTGGTGAGTGCCACAATATTGCTAAACCACAGTTTATATGGGAATATATTTGTTCAATGTGGCAACAAATTTAAAACTTCTTAATAATTTTCTTAGCATGTTGTTCTTCCTCTCTTGTTTCTGCTTTTCTGGTTTTTTGGTTGTTTTTTTTTTTTTCTTTAATATGTCTTGTTTTTCATTAGATGATGCAAATAACCATTACTTGCATTTTGTGATTGTTCATATGTCAACTACACCATGGCATCTTTCATATGTCAGCTAATTGATGGATTTTGTCCTGGTTCTAGCCATGACAGGGTCAATTCTTCCTGTACCCAGGAGGGGCCATAACTAGAACCCAGAGGTTATTCTATAGCACCTCAAGCTGTTTCTAGGGGTACGGGGAAGGGACTCTCTTCTGGGGAGAAAGGATTCCAGTCTGGTCAAGTAAACGTGGCAGAGGAAGTCACCTGGTATTGTCTGTTGAGGGGTTCCATGTGAATAATTTCTTACTTGTACTCTCTGTCATCAGTATTGTTGCTGTTACTGTTTGTTTTCTTATCTCATTGTTATTTCCAGTAAGGGGGAAGAGGAACAGGAAAACCAGAGAGTGGGAGAGAGAGTGGCAAATGGTTTGAAAAATCTTGGTGGGGGCACTGAACTGGGGAGAATCATTCCTAAACCATGACACAGTTCCTCTGTGATACGAACATATATCTTAGTTAAGATGCTCTGTGAAGAGTTGAATATGGTCCCCAGCTCTGCAAGGAAGGTGATTTAGCTGCAAAAATTTATGCTGCCATGTAAGCACAGTATACTCAGTTGAACTTCTAATTGGTGGAATTTTACATGCAGAGGTGTCAGTAACTTGGGAGTTTTGACAAGTCTCTGATTCTCTACACTCAATGTATAGAGTATTAATCATGTCATTTTTATTGTAAGAGAAAGCAAAGTCCTATGGATCTCAGACAGGTGTGTTCCCAGAATGATTACCTCCTAATATTTGTAGACAGACTCCAGAAATTCTCTAAAAGAGTGTAAAATCCTAGAAGCAATATCTCAGGTTCTCAGCCTTACTGAACTGCTCAGTCTCAGATCACAAGACTGCCAAGAAGATATAGTATGTCACTAGAATTTATGGTAAGGAGTCTATTTATTTTGATCGTGTCAAGAAGTCGCAAATTAACTTCAGTCTTCTCAACCAGTGAATGAATTTTCTGTGTTGTCTTCTATCACAGTGTCCTAGGTTACAAGGTAAAATTGTGCCCAAGGTTTGTATTCTATCCCCATGAGCCGTTGGAGCCAGGGTGGGGCAATGTTTTCCTTATCTTCTGTTAACGAGCCTAACAATGCCTTGCCACATGACTCATAGAGAACTTCCTCCGGGAGTTATCTCTGTTTAATGGGCCATCAAGGACCCACTGCATGACTCATAGAATGAGATCAGCCCATTGTGAGATGCTCCGCCCAGGGGGAGGAGCCAAGCATTCCCACCTGGATAAATCCAGGGTTTGGGACAGCACAAGCAGCTTTTATCCACTGGACTTCCAGAGGAGACAAGAGCTACCAGACCTTTCTACAGGAATCACTGCTTTGACAAGACCATCTCATCTGGACTGCCACTACCACCCTAACAGGGTGTCAGGTTGTATTCTGACTCTGTCAGGGGGGGGGGGGTTGTACTATTACTTTCATTTTTGCTTTCATTTATTTCTTTTCTTTTCCTCTTATTAAATTGTGTTTCTGACTTGGAGTCTTTCACTGGTTTTGCTTTCAAACCAGCACACACAGTCAGCTGTGAGAGAAGAAAACACCAGAAGTCCGAGCACAGGAATAAGAAACAATGCATTAATAATATATGTGTAAATAATAATGGTGTGTTTACACCCAGGTGCACCCACACACATAAACACACAGAAGTGCATGCAAAAAAATTACTATATTCTTGTTTTGAATATTTGGTTGATATGGAACAAATCGGGTTTTTTCCTAAAGCTAGTCACTCCAACACTCAAAAGAGAAATCTTACAAACAATGAAAAAATGTTATAATCAGAGAAGTAGAAATGTTATACACATAATATGAAACAGAACTAGAAATGTGATATATATGATACACAGACATATTTGTATGCAATTAGTATTTTCAGTAGACCCCAAGGATGATAAAATAATGAATAAAATGCCACCAGAGTTATTAATTTCACTGTGTCCTGACTTAAATGTAAAGAGTTTTTTCTGTTGAAAAGATATCAGAAATTGGAAGATGATAATTTTCATTTTTAAGGCCTCCTAGCCTGCATGCAGTTAGAACCTCCATTAGAGCTTTATCTCTAGTATAATACTATTCATGTTTTAATAAAGAGTGCAAAATAGAATAGACAGTGCACATCTTTTCTTTTGCAAAAGTTATTAAAAAATATGTTACTATTACTAGGAGATAAATCAGGTCTGTTTCTTGCATTTAGGACTACTATTCACTCACTTACAGCTTTTCACATTTAATTATATATTTCTCAATCTATTAGCTAATAAGTAATTATGTTGAAGCATAATGCTCAAAAAACAAGATTTCAGGAGGAAATCTTGCCTATTTTATAAACAGTCAATCTAATAAACTAAAAAATCTTGGAGCCAGGACCTCAAGATGAGATAGATAAAAAACTCATGTTTGTTTAGGACATATGCTGTGTTGCTGCAAATTTTAGGATTTTGTGAGTCTTGGATTTTCAAAAGAAACTCACCTCACTGTTCCTATTATTAATAATAGTTAATGATTAAAAATTGAAGTTACAGGAGGATATGAAGACATGCATTTATAGCATAAGAGACAGGTTTGAACCCATGCTCTTCCAATTTAGGTTTAGTTTCTTTGTGGGTGTAAAACTCAGCTTTAGAGATGTTTTGAGGATTGGCCTCACTGTCAGCTGATAATAACAAGATCAGGTTTGCAATCCAGATGCAAGTCACAGTAAGGAGTTTTCATAGCTCTTCTTATGTTAGATTGCTATTGTTTCTTGTGTTTTTCTTGTGTTTTTCACTTGTCCAATAAGTATATACTGACAAATTACAAGAGAAAAATCAAATGTCTGTCACTGCATGTTTGTATGCCTCTACCTACAGCTCTGGTCTGCTCATATTCACACATCATTTTTAATGATTTCTGTTTGAATCTATTTCTCTAGCATCCAAACTGGGTTAGATGTTATTTGAGACAAGAGAACAGTTCCAACTCAGCCTACTTCTGAAAAGAAATAAAATTATCAAGTGATTCATTATAGATTCATCACTAAATGTCAACAGAGCAAGCAACAGTTTGGGTCATACAAAAAGAAATTTTAAAATGTCTCTGCATATTTTGGATATTTTTCTCAGAATTTTCCTCCTGTTACGTATAAATGCTAAATGATAAAGTTAATGTATGTGAAGTTATCAAAGGAAATTGAAAAGACCAATTCAATGGTTCTTTTAAACTATACAAACTGCTCAGTTTTTGTAGAGAAAAATATAGGCTCCCTGAGGCAATGTGAAATAAGTAGTTTAGAGGAAAATGCACATTTTTTTAATTAAAGAAAAAAAAAATCATTCATAAGCAATTATAAAAGACATTATGGATCTCCAAATTTAGAATAGACCCTTTTTATTATAGCCAGGAAAAAAAAAAAAAAGAGACAAAAACATGAAAGCCATCCTTTTTTTAAAAAAGTCTTTTTTTTCTTTTACCAGTAAGTACTCATTTCTCTTCCCACTTTATAAGGACACTGTTTTTATACGTGTAAACTCAAGACCTTAAGACCTATCAGTGATTAAAGCTAGATCTTGCACTTGCAATCAAATTGAAGTGAAATACTCAGTCTCCAGTTACAGAAAAGCATAACATAGTTATATTTTTCCTTTCACATTCTCCTTTGAGTAATATCCACCAAAAGTCTAATGCTTAATCTTTTGTTTGAATACTGTTTGCTATTCTAAAAAGCTGCATTTCTATCTGGCAGATACATTGGCAGACGCAAAGCTGAACCAAATTTAAAATTATATTAAATATTCTACTGTCTTAATTTGATTTTATTTGATTTAGCCATCTTTGAAAAGCAACCAACAGGTACTCAAAATAAAAACAAGAACAAAAATCAGCCCATATCCTTCACAGCTTAAAGAATGGCTTGGGTTGGAAGGGGCCTTTAAGATCATCTGGTGCCAACCACCCATCGTCACAGGCCAAGACACCTTTCACTTGACAAGGTTGCACAAAGCCTGTCCAAGCTGGCCTTGAACACTTCCAGGGATAGGGCATCCAGAACACTTTGGAGCAACTTGTTTTGGTGCTTCACCATTCTCACATTTAACACCTGCAGTAAAGGAAAATAATGTAAGGAAAATAAACAGTAGCAAACCTAGGGTTGTCATTGTCTTTTTAAAGAAAACTTAACTTAGCCTATAGTTTGAATATCTTCCCTAAATTGGTAATCCCCATGGAAAAGGTTTTAACTTTTATCTTTTGGTAGTTTTTACTTCATATGAATAGCTAGGTATGATAAATACACATCAGCTCATCTTAATCTATTATTTTACTGGGTTTGGCTGGGATGGAGATAATTTTCCTCATAATTAAGCACTCTATATAGTGCTATGTTTGGTGGTCAAAACACTGCTGATACGACATCAACGCTTTATTCAATGAATGCATCAGGACACCAAGGAGGGGATGCAACATTGTGTTCCTAGGGTGAATATGACCAATTGTGATTGTTCCACAAGTTATCCTGGGAATGCTAAACATGCCATAATCAAAAGACCCAAACAGATAAAGCTTGGTTTCTGGCACAGAGGATGGTGACTGTAATATGGGGAGGCCTACATTACCAAGAACATGCCAAGATTATTGCCGCTTGCTCACAACAGTGGAAACTTATACCAGATGGCCAAAAACATGGCACGTGACCAACAATACTGCCTGAAACACCATCCTGAGCCTTGGAAAATAAGCCTCAAGGCAAAAAAGTACTTCAATATCAATCAAATCAGACCATTTTACTCATAGACACCTTGACATATCAACTTTTAATTGAATAGTTAGAAACTGTACTTAGAGTGATGGGCACTGGGACCTTCAGTCATTTGGGATACAAATCCAGCAGATGTCACTTGGATGATTAACACCAGATGGTCTACTAAACAACCTGCTTCTGCCCAAATAAAATCCCTGCGTACTGTAGAAGGACATAGAATTACTACAGTGCACATTAGTAACTCTGAGTAAGTATGGATTAGGAAAAGGTAAACCCATTCACAAGGTTGTTTTGTTCAAGGACCTTTGTGGATAACACAAAACAATGGGTAAATCCAGTGTGCACCTCAATGATGTTTTACTTTGGGTGAAAATCATCTGTGGCCTCAGTTGTATATTGCCATTGCTCTATGATGTCATAGTTTTGCCAGAAGTACCAAAGCAAGAGTCATGCAACAAATGGAGGAAGAACCTAATAAGGAATTGGGCAAAAGCAGCAAGGACCTAACATACCATCTCTCCTGTCCTCAATGACCATCAAAACTTGAGGAACCCAAGTCAAAGACTAAATTACTGAATGGACATCTGAATGGATATTTGAATGGGGGTGGTCTGTGAAGGGAATTATAACGGTAAATAGGTCAAAAGATAGGGCAGAGCATGGTGGTGTCTTATGAAAATAGATTAAATAATGTAGTACCTGAACACAATACAAATGGTATGGAAAAAGGTATAAATTGTAATAATAGCATGGAGTTTATTTTCCTCAAAGCATTCCATGTGGTGCTTATGTGACAGAAATAGTGTCTGATAGATACTCATGGATGTTTTAGTTATTGATGTTTTAATTATTGCTAAAGAGTACCTGCACGGCATCACGACAATCTCTATTTAACTCTTTGTCCTTTCAGCAAGAAGGCTAGCTAGAAGAGGGCACAGCTAGGATAGTTCAACTAGGCTGAACTGCCTTAATCGGAGAGCTATCTCATGGCCTAGAATGTCATGTTCAGCAATAAGGAATGGAGAAGTGTGGAAATTTTTTCAGTCTCTTTTGCTTGGGTATTGGCTGGGCATTGATATTCTGGTGATGAGAAATTGGATTTTTGCAAAATTTGGAGAGAGTTTTCCTCTTTTTTTCCTTGTTTAAATGGCTTTACTCCAACCCACAAGCATTCTCATTTTTGCCCTTTGGACCCTCTCCCACATGCCACTAGTGGTAGAAATAGTGGGCATGCAGCTGCATGGTCCTTAAGAAGTTTGTGGCTGAAGGCACACATCTGAAGGAAGACTTGGACCCTGACTCCTTATTAATATTATTTTATATAATATCAATATCCTGTGGAGAAAACCAATATCCTGTGGAGAAATCTTGCATGCTCTGCGTAGCCATCTGTACATTGCTTAACACTAATAGGTGTTCATTGGAGAAGTTACAGAATAGTGGGTTCCATCACCTAAGGAGAGCAATTTTCAGCAATGATATTTTTAAATTGTTCTCTTTCCTTCTAGTCCAAGAAAAACCTAAACTTCTATAAAAAATAGAAGTTTTAGAAAGTTATTTATTGTTAGAATTATAACAAAACAGGCTCAAATCTTTGCCTTGACAGAAGGACTAAAATTTGTGTTCTGGACATATTTTTTTGTTAGGGCTACAGTTAACATGTTGGGAGTTAGATAATAATAACGATGGAAACTTCTTCTCTTTACTCCTGAAATGCCTTTTCCTTTACACTCATGAGATTAATTCCAATTTAGTTTGAAAAATATTTTAATTGCCAAAACACCAATAATAACAACAACAACAACAGATGTTGGTTAGACACTAAGCCAAAAACTCCATTATTTATAAAATTTCATTTCTGAGTGGAAAGTACTCAAAAGCAGAACTCTGTAATGAAGAACTTGTCTTTACTGGATAAAATAATGCCAAAACTATGGGAAAATAATAATTCATAGTTTGAGAATTTAACATAGGAATTTTTTAAATAAAGAAATTATTAAAATAAAATCGTATCACTCTGTAAAGGCAAATTAACACACATAGACACATACGTATATGTTCATTTATACAAATTTAATTATGACTGAAAATTTTCATGATTATATGCTGAGCTCACAGTAGATCCCTGCTTACAGGGATCATTTACACTAACTTTTCTACCAAACACAGGTACAGAGCAGCCTGCTAGTATAAATAGATTAGCTAAATTAAAATCAATAGTTAAATGGCTAGCTGGCTCATTCTCTACATACACTGAAGCTAATAGCTTCTGAGCATCCAGTATAGTGTTTGGGCTTACTGACAGCTTTCTCAAACAGATAACCTCCATTTGTTGTATGCTGTGTAGCAACTTGAAGAAAGTTCAGTGTCTGTGGGGCTTTGATCTTAAGATAAGATGGTCAGACACTTAAGAATGACTACTGTAAATGTTCTTTCATGTTCTTATAGCCCTTTTCCAGAGCTGGAAAGGGAATAAAAAGCCCACCCTCTTCCTAAAAAAGAGAAGTTGTTCATTTTTTATGAGACTCCCATTTGAAGCAGTTCCTATATGAATTTACAGCATAAATAAGCATAGAAGCAGCAAAGGTCTTTATCCTCAAAATTGAAACTGGAAAATAACAGATTATCTCTCAGAGATATTTAATTTGTGGGTTTTAAATACAATGTGCAAAATTTGATTTTGAATTATTAACTAGTACAGTGATTCTATTTGAATATGCTAATTATGAGAAACCTGTAAGGTAAAAATATTCCATTTTATCATGAAGAAGATGCAAAGTTTAATCTCACTGACATACTGCAACTATGATCTTTATAATTTAATAATTTAATATTTGTATTATGTTTTATATATAACACTGTCACTTATCATACTTCACACAGTAAGTGGGCTGGGTCTCTGTGAAGTGGATAAAAGTGAACTAATAAAAGTCTAGAAACAGAGGACCAGAGAACTGCAACAGTTACTATGTAAAAAGAGATTAAAGAACCTGCATTATTTCATTTAACAGCTTTAGAAAGCCTTTAATGGAAAAGAAGGTACTAGAACAAGTAAGAGTCAGAGGCCTAACTGCTTGCAAATGTCCAGAGTTGTGGGTGGAATGCCATTCCCATATGTGCTGGTTTGAAAGCAAAACCAGTGAAAGACTCCAAGTCAGAAACACAATTTAATAAGAGGAAAAGAAAAGAAATAAATGAAAGCAAATTAAAATAAAAGTAACAGTACAAAAAAAAAACCACTGACAGAGTCAGAATACAACCTGACACCCTGTTAGTTAGGATGGTAGTGGCAGTCCAGATGAGATGTTCTTGTCAAAGCAGTGATTCCTGTAGAAACGCCTGGTAGCTCTTGTCTCCTCTGGGAGTCCAATGGATAAAAGCTGCTTGTGCTGTCCCAAACCCTGGATTTATCCAGGTAGGAATGCTTGGCTCCTCCCCCTGGGTGGAGCATCTCACAATGGGATGATCTCATTCTATGAGTCATGCAATGGGTCCTTGATGGCCCATTAAACAGAGATAACTCCCGGAGGAAGTTATCTATGAGTCATGTGGCAAGGCATTGTTAGGCTCGTTAACAGAAGATAAGGAAAACACTGCCCCACCTTGGCTCCAACGGCTCATGGGGATAGAATACAAACCTTGGGCACAATTGTACATTGTAACCTAGGACACCATACTCAGGAGATGCTAGAGAAAAGAATATCACCTTGAAAACAACGCCATTTGAAACATCTTCCAAATATCAAATATAATAGAGTATAATATTTTTCACAGAAAGTTACTTCATAAACACAGAGATTTTGGTAGGAAAACTGGAATGAAAAGTTTTTCTAGGAATGTCAGTCTTGAATCTGAGTTGACATGAACCTGTCAGAGGAGCTAGTGGTGGCCAAATACCTGAACTCTGTCTCATCCTTTCCACAAGCAGCTATTGAGATCAGTGGACAGGAAAAAGACACTCAAATTTATTCTTTTCCCCACCCCTCCATCTCCAGCTAGCACAGCTGCAGACTATTAGTGTGTTCCCAGTAGCAGGAGAAGGTGCAGCATGGCCTTAGCTCTCCATGGTGAGGTTTTGTTTTTGGAGCACGTAGCCAGAACAATGGGGGAAAGTTTTTCCAGTTTATGAGACCTCCACCATCTGTGAATATCGTACTTCTGAAAGGCGATATAGATGCAGGGCATCTCTGAGATATTGAAGGTGAATGATTTCAGTGCAACAGCAGATTGTAAGAAAAGATGTGGTGGTCTGACCCACCATCTGTTTTCTAGTAATAATATGACTAACAAGAACACTTCCCTTGCCCAAACAATCTAATATTTAGGTAGAAGTGTTTTAATTATTTTAAAAATTTTATTCATTATTGTAATACTTTTTCTTTACTTGACTTTACATTACCCTAAAACCCAAACAGTTTCACTCACAGTGTATGGAAGTTAGATTAAGAAGAGGCCTGTGTGTTTTTAGACCAAGGAAATTCAGATAGAAGTCATCCTATCCTCACATCAGCCAAAAGAATCAATAACATCTCTAACTGTGAGTTTAAGTCATATTCCATGGATTTACATAGTCAGTGGGAGTCTAGTCCTTTTAAGCTGAAAAATAAAAGCTCTGATTAACTAGCTTTTCCAAAACCAAAACAAACCAGAAAATATGCTGTAGCCAGTAAAATATGTGCATCTCTGATTATTTAATTGTGATGAATAATGAGAGGTAGGTTGTCAGGGTTTTTTGGGTTTTTTTTTTTTGTTTGTTTGTTTGTTTGTTTTTTTGGTTTTTTTTTTTTCTGTTCTACCTTTAGCAGAACATATTTTTTTACCTGAGAGCCTTTGAAGGAGCTTAAGCTTTATAACATCATTTTTTCTCTGATGAAAAGACTTGATGCCTTCCTCACTGACCCCTGTACTCCCCACACAATACTTGCTTAGAAGCTTTGGTTCAGGTTTAACAAAGTAAAGGGACATTTTACTCTTAACTGACCTAGGTGTGATATTTCCAGCCCATTCATCTATAAAAAGTGAAGAAAAAGGTATTGCTTAGAATGAAAGATACATATTATCACCTCTTACTTAAGTATGGCTCACTTGTTTAGCAGTCTTCTCTTCTCTTGTCTACACTTTTTCATTTCATCTTTTTTTCTTATTCTATTTTTTGACATGTTCTGAGCATGGTTCTTTTTCAATGTATATGTAATTTATTCATTGTGCTGAAAACACATACAGCCAAATTCTTGTGTAATACAATGTGATTGCTCCAAAGCAGACTACTTGTGTATCAGCATATACAAGCATATCAGATAGTTTCTCAGATAGTATCTGGTGTCATAGGAGTACTGTATAATAAGGAAAATGTGCCAAGAGAAGCTGTTTTCTTTTGGATGCATATTTAAGGAATCATTATCAAAGTGACCAGAGTTATTTGACAACTTATTCAGGTCTGTGTGAGAACTGAATGTGCCAGTACTTCTTGCTGTATTTCATTCTACTCAGTGACAGGCAATAAATCTGTCGTTTATTGTGTGTGTGGAATATGGAAAGCTCCAATGAGAACCAGACAAAACCAGACATACCTCTATCAATCCTGTGCAAAATTGGAGCCTGGTTTTGGAATGTAGTCTATGCAAGAATGGAGAATCACACGGATTTCAGAATAATAGAAGTCCATTTTGTCTCATTCTTCACCTATTAATTTTGTTTATGGTGGTGTATCTCAACTGAATTTTGTAGTTACACTAATCCAAGTCAGTAAGGAATTTGTACCAGTGATTTTAAGAGCTTCCTTACTCATGTAAGCAAGAAAATCAGCTTCATAGTCTATCCAGAGGTTTACTGTAACCAATCAAACAAATATCTTAAGAAAGTTTTTCCTTTAAAGAGAATAACTGGAGGAATCTGCATTCAAATTTTGGGAAATAATATTCTCAGAAATGGTCATATGGCTCAAATTCTATTAAACTTCTGATATTTGTGTATTCAGAATATTTCTTTCTGTGCTGGGGTTCAGTGTTTAAAGGTACTGCTCTTTACATATGATACTGACAGAAGTCAGTATCAGTCAGAAGTTCTAAAAGCATAGTGAATTCCCAGATCTGGCTGTCTAACAGCTAAAGACAGCAGAGAGGCTCTAGAACCTTGGTGATAATGGCGTACCTTCCATTTTCACTCACATCAGAAAGCTGGTCCCTTTACAACATTTGCGCACACCCTGCCATTTGTGTCATTACAGTTCACAAAATAGTATTCAAAATTTTGAAATTGTTAATCATCTGCAGGGAACATATATTTGCCACAAGCTTAAACATCACAGGGATTTAAGAATATGTTCTGTTGTCAGTTACTCTGATCTAAATCCAGAATAATTTCTGTGAAGTATCTGAAATTAATCCAAAAGTAAGTATGTGACAGTAAAACATTTCCTATCATATCTAGTCTGTTAAACACTATCCCTCCCAGCTTGGAATTCTTCAGGATAAAGTTTATTGGTATGTGAAGATATTCAGCATTAAGGTTGCACAATTTAATCACCTTCTGACAGTAAGAAACTATTGCAAAACTTAGTAAGGTTTGGAAATCTCAGGCTGGCACAATGGTCTGTTTTGGGAATTTATGGTCTTCATTATCTAGAGAATCTCTGACTTACACCTGTTCTGAATCAATGCCTTTACCTTCTTTAAGATCACAATTTTTCAAAACCCACGCAGCTACCACGGCTGGATGAACAATACAAAGATATTGTTGGAGAATTTAAAGGTGCACAATTAAATTCAGCTCTGGTACACAAGGCCTGATGTAGCCCTAGCCACCCCCTATTTCACCTTTTTTCCTTTCTAGATGTTCTGTTGATAGTGTGAGCAATTATTTCGGTTATGTGATAGGTGGTATGATATAGTACTTCAGTAATGATAACTTTTAAATTTACTTCCTCTTTTCCTTGGGGAAAATAGTGATTTTTAAAGGTGTTTCAAAACCCACTTTTGGACAGAAAATGAGGACTGGATAAGAAGAACAAAGGTTCTGCTGATTAAGGTAACTTTGCTTTTTAGCACTTCTTGATGATTAGTGTTATGAGGAGTGTTATGGTGAGTGATAAAAGCGGCACATTTACCAAATGTTTATTCTAACTGGATGAAAGAAGATGAAGGCTCTAAATGCCTTCATAAGTAAATAACATTGTGTTTATTCAGGTTCCTTTTTAGAAATATCAGCCTATAGTGATATAGTACATAAATCCAGCAGAAGATGCAACCTTTGAAGGTTATGGAATGAAATGTGAACAAGAAGCCTGTAATTTTTTATCTGTCACACAGAATTTTTAAATTATAACAAATTGGCTTGCAATGAATAAAAAAAGCTTAGAGGGGGATCAGATTTAAGTTTAAGTTTAAAAACTACTGTAGTTAAAACATTTTTTGAAGATCAAAAAAAGATTGTATCTACCATGACTGGTAGGTATCTGCTGACTAAATTACTGGTGTTCTTTTCATCAGCATGTCAACTTCTCCACTGAACTGATACTCCAGAATATTTCAGTTTTGAATGGTTACCTGAAAAGGTAAAAATTAAGGCTACTAGAACAGTGAGAAGCTATTGTTCAATTATAGGATGGAATTAAATAACCCACATAGTAATCTTGAAATTCAGCAGCCATAAGCTATCAGTTGTGTCTTTTTAATATAAAATATGTAGCATATTGTTAAGCACACAGTGCAGGCCTGTGTGTTTGCCTGGAAAGCATACAATGCTGCATGCTGTAATTGCAAAATGCAGTATGCTCTTCAGTGAAATTGCCAAACAGTGGTGAAAAGCAAATAGAATTTTCCTCCAGTTCTATATCTGTTAAGATCTTCTGGGCTTAAAATCATTGAAATATTTTAAGTATTCATGAAAATGTATTAAAAAACTCTCAGACTTGGAAATCAGTGTAACAGAAATTTAAAACTTACTTATTTCAATACTGATATTACCTTTGGCTGACAAAAAAATTCCATGTGAATTTTGAGTGAAATTTGGGGGTTGTGTATAAAAGTCTCATTATCTTTCATTGTGAAATACGAATAATATTGCCATCCAAGTGTAAGTGCATTTTTTTGAGCTAGGATATAGAAGATTTAGCTGCTGCTAGAAAAACTGCTTTAAAACTATATCCAAGGGATAAGAGAAAACTATCCTAATCATGAATATTACACTTTCCACAAAATTTTTATTCAGAAATGTAGAGAGGAAAAATAAACTTGATATAAGAAAAAAAAAATTTCATCCAACTATTTAAAATCTGTGTGATTATCTGTCCATATGCTTCTGTGATGTACCTGCAGCAAAGCATGTAGACATATTCTTTTTAGAGTATCCTCTGTGTATAATCTGTAAATCTCTACTTGTATATTTGGTGTATTTCAAGATAAGAAGCCTTGCAAAGAAAATCCATTAAAAAGGGCTGCACAGAAGCAATTTAAAAATTGTTCTTCAGAGAGGAGGAAAAAATGAGAAAAAGCATAGGCCTGGGAATGAAAGATTATGTTTTACCACTGTTGAAATAAATGTCAGTATTGGACCCCACCTCATAAGAGGTTAAAAAAAATCATGTTGCCAGTTAGCAAACTGTTTAACTAGAAAATATTTACAAAATATGTTTCCCCAATTTTGTAGCTAATAGTAATACATAATGATAGTGATAAAATTAATGAGACTTAACAATCAAATGCATAACTCTCATGCAGAACACAATATACAAAATCTGTAATACCATGTCTTAAACTCTATGTATATTCTTATAGGATCACTATATCCTAGCAATCCAATAAAATGAGACATATTTACTGCATTTAACTTGACTGATACTGACTGCCATAAATGTTATATGATTAAATGAACATCACATTGTCGTTACACCCTTTTCTTACTATGTCTGGATTCTAGTTCATATTAAAATATTTGCCTATTTCCTTATGAAAGTAGCAGAACTTGATCTGTCCTTATTAGTAATGGCTTTTGAGATGCTGAAAATTTAGCAAAATACTATATTCTTTAGTAATTATGTTCATTGACTTGCAGCAATTTAAGGGGGAAAAATTCAGAAGCCTAGTCTGTGCTGAAATATAGTGTTACAACGGAGAAATGACAAGCCTGCGTGTGATGACAGGGAGGTGACACCAAGCCAACTACCTCCACATTACTGTGGACAGCTGGAGTTCATGGGACAAGCTCATGCTGACTGGTCTTCTGTGTCCCAGAGGGAACAGACACATGATGGTACAGCTGAGGGAAGAGGAAAGCTTGGTGCAGGGTTGCAGGTCTCAGAGTAATTGGAAAGTTGTTGTGGCTGCATCAGAGAATGATGGTCTTGCCTGCAAAGCTTTGTGATGCTGTAAATGTAGTGGAAAGCCATGGGGCATTGTACCCCATGCAGTGCTATTTTCTATAGTTAATCTTTGCGTGTCTTTCTCTTTTCCCATGCAAAAGCACACAAAAAAAATTCAGATGCCATGCTGACTAACATCTTTTCAGTCTTTTGGGAAAAAATATGTGCTTTTAAAGCCTGTGATTTTTTTTTCCCTCCTTTTAACTCTTAGTCTTAGTTGGGATCCTTGATTTATGATCCTGTGGATTTATAAGCAGCGTGCAGCACATCTTCACTTACATTTTGTCCATAGTTTGTTTTGAAACAAAATCCAAGAGAAAGAAAATAAAAGAAAGAAAATCCACCTAGATTTCCAGCATCCCAGTATTGCAATGTGCTTGTCCTATTTGGAACCTTTTTTTAGTTATATACAATAAAAAATGTATTTGCTGTTGTACACAGCTACCTATCACCATTATTGTTCTTGCTGTCTTAAAACTCTCACTCTTTTTTTTTTCCTTATAACTGTACTCTACCATTACTTGTTATGAGCATTTTGCAATAGTTTTATTATTTAGGGATTGTTGGCAACTTTGTGTCAATTTGTTATAATTGCTGAATATAGCCCATCCACCATTGTTCGCAAATAATCCATATTAAGGTATCTTTTTTGATCCTTTCCTATGTTCATTCCCCTGGGAATTCCTATAGCTGTAGCTATCCTGAAGGCAAGAATCTGCTGCCTGTAGTGAAGAGGTGGCAGTTATTTTCTGAGCTGTTGTTCCCATAGGAGGCCAACTCACCAATGCTATGGTTTGTTAGTCACTTAAATATCTAGCTCTGCTAAACCAGACTCAGATAAATACAAAATAGGCATTCCCTGCAAGCTGGGTTCAGCTTTTGAAGAGTAAACAAACATTTCATTAAAATGGTCTCACTAAAGACGGGCAGAGAGATCTGAACTGAGCTGTCACCTTGTATTAGTCACACTCATAAACTCTGCCATGTTACAGTGCTCACTTGCAGTATCCCAGAGAGCTTGGAAGAAGCAATTCGCTCTCTTTGTTTTGGAGTTTTGTCTGGGGGGAGGTTATCATCTTTCTTGCAACGTCCAGTATGTTTACATCAGGAACACCACACCCGCTTTGTGAACATGTACTCAAATACTGACCCTGACAGCAGTAATTTCCATTAGGCTAGTGCAAATATGTATTTCTCTTAGGAAGACTGCTTTTACTGCATCAGCTCCTCTCAGATCTGAGACACAGGACTTCGGATATTGATGGGCTTCTGGTCTTTTGGATTCTTTTTACTTCAGTAGCAGTGACCGTAGATTCAGTCCTCACATTCCCTTTGACATTCTGACAATTATATAATTCAGCCTTACAGCCTTAGGGAGTGGGGGAAAAGTTTTAACTCTAAATTCTTACTTTAGTCCTTTTAGTATTAAAAAAATGGTTGAGAGGAAGATGGAGAGAGGACAGAAAAGCAATGGTTGGCAACTCATGTAATGTGAATATAGTTATTAAATGCAATGAGTCATGGAATTGGGCTTGGTAAAACATTATGAAGAAAAAAATTAGAGGAAAAAGAATAGCAACAGGCCTTGTAATATATATGATGAGAAATCAATAAAACCTCTGTGTCCAAGATTTTATTGGAATACTGACTGGATGTTTTCTTTCAATGTACAGCACTCAAAAAGGAAATATATGTTGAGTCTAGATGAATAATTCTGGAAAGTTGTCTTTCTGACAAAAAATCCATTAGAAACAGCTTTTTTATTCAATAAATATTACTCTGCATTCCATGCAAATGCTGTCCTATTTTTAAAATTATTAAGGGAGAAAACCGCCTTTTGTTTAAAAAAAAAAAACAAAAAAAAAAAAACAAAAAAAAAAAAACAACAAAAAAAAAAAAACAAAAAAAACCAGACATAAAAGTAGGGAAGGATTAAAGGATTATATTGAGTTTTGAGTAGCTTACGTCTATGAGACCTTGTTAAAGAAGATTGTGTAAACTATGAAACTATGAGAGCTGTCTATTGTACTACAGTATTCCAGATCCACTATTCCTAACCCACTACCCCTGACTGATCAGGAATTTTCCTTTCTAATCAGGACCAGCAGAAAGCAATCAGTTTCTTTCATACAAACTCAGGTCCCAAACAAGGAAATTCTTTGATGCTGCCTTTCACTGCTCATGGTAAAATTAATTTATTCATGAAAACAAAATACAGGAAAAACAAATGGGATGGAAATAGTTGAACATAATTATAAAATATGATAATCCCCGTCTTTTACATAATTAGATTTGGAGGACTTTTGTTCTTCTTTCCCTACAAAGATTTTGTTGAACTAGTGAACCTTTCATGTCATGGTACCACAGACCATCAACTTTTTTGACATTTCACTCAGTTTTGGGCACATGGACCATTCAATAAGCACCTTGATGAACAAAGCAAATAGTTACCTAAATGGGATATGCAGCATCTCTTTGGAAGTTGAATGTGATGGCAAGCAAAAACCTCAAATAATAATGGCTGCAAGAAAAAATTACTCCCATGACTGCCAGTCAAAGATGCTGATAAAAAAAGAATGTGGGATTGCCAAAATATAATTGTTTTGATATTCCATTCTTTCCAGGTTAATATCTGCACTGAATTTACTGTCAGTTGGTGAGCTGTCAGCAGTGGCAGCAGCAGTGACTGGGGAAGCCCAGAGGTGACTGTGGGATCACACAGTACAGGAGGGTTCCTGGGCTCAAGGACACACCATTAGCAGCTCAGAGCCCCATGCAGATCTGGAAGCCCTCAGAAACCAATCAGACATGGAGGAGGAGTTGCCAGAACCATCTGTGGGAGATTTAAATGGTTCCAGGGACTGGGTGAAATGGGTGTAGCACCTCAGACAAGGTGTCACTTGGCAATTTGCACAGCAGTTCACAAGGGTGGGGCACAGCCTCCCAGCTGTACCTGAGGAGCATTTAATTTAGGGAGTGAGTCATCATTCAACCAACCAGAAGAGAATTAACAGTGGTTTCTACTCTGTTAAAAGCCACTCTCGGAATGTGGTGGTCCAGACAGATGTCACACATCAACGTGCTGTTGTCCAGTTCACCAGCTGCAATGAATTCCTGAGCTTGCCCCTGATGCTTGGGGGTAGCAGAGATAACGCCTCTCTGTGGTGTGATCAGGTGGATGAGCTACCTACCGGCAGTGCTGAAAGAGGAAGTGGAGAGGTCAGGAAATATCAGGGAGTGTGAGAGGGATAGTTCACTGAACTATCTAACAGGTGTGCCCTGGTGGAGGACCTCCAGCAACAGGTGGTCAAGCTGCAGGAGGCAGTTAAAAGACTGAGGGATATCAGGGAAGCTCAGAGGGAGTGGACAGTTTTTCTAAGCTCTGATGGTTCCCACTGAGGAGAGGCCAAAAATTCATCCACTGGCACTAATGGAAAGGAGGGAAAGCATTAACACAAGGGGTTGGGAAGTAGTGAAGAAAGAGCCTCAAACAAACAAAAACGAAAGGAAGAGAAAAGGAATTAATAAAAGGAAAGGGCTTTCTTCAAAGCCAGATATTCCCATCCAGCTTAACATCAACACCCAGAACCACTTTATAGCTCTGCAGACTAATGAGGCAACACTCAGCACACTGGAAGAACAGCCAGAGATAACTGAAGCAGCCCAGCTCCCCATACGTCAAGAAATTAAAGACTAGTTCACCCAAGAAAAGGTGGCATGATAGTAGTAGGTGACTCAACTTTAAGAGGCACGGAGGCACATCTGACCCATTTTCAAGCCTGAATCAGGGATGTTACTGAGAAGCTGCCAAGTCTAGCTAAACCCCATGGTTATTACTCACTATTAGTGTTCCATGGGGGCACAGGTGATATAGCCAGTAGCTGGCTGGGAAGCATTAAGGTGGACTAGAGAGGCCTGGGATGGGTGGTAAAGGGCTCTGGAGGTCAACTATTTTTTTCATCCATTCTCCAGGTCAAAGAAGAGGTGCTTGAAATGGCCAGATGAGTTTGGCAGGTCAATAAATGGTTAGAACAATGGTACCACAGTCAGGTCACTCAGACCATGGGACTTGCTTTGGCAAGCCTGGCCTATAGGGGGCTGATGGAGTCCATCTGACAAAGAGGGGGAGAAGTGTCTTTGATCAGGGATTTGCCAAACTGGTGAAGGGGGCTTTAAACCAGATTTGTTAAGGGACAGGGGGGGTAGCTATCCTGCCAGTCAGCTGCAAATACCTGTAATGGATGCCTGGAAGAGTGCAAAGGCATTCCAGACACTTCAGTCTGTGAGCTGGCTTATCTAGGGCCTTCATCTGGTTCAGATGGCTATACACAAAAGCACATAATATGGGGAACAAGCAAGATGAACTAGAGACATGCACACCTGCATCATAGTGATATCACTGGCATCCCAGAGACATGGTGGGATGGCTCCCATGACTGAAACCCTGGAATGGAAGGTTTTAGGCTTTTTAGGAAAGACAGGCTTGGGAGACAATGGTGGGGCATAGCCCCTATGTCAACAACCAGCTGGAGCGTATGGAACTCTGCATGGGGAGGATGCAGAGCCAACCAAGAACTTGTGGGTCAAGATTAAAGGGAGGGCAGGGGCAGGGGACACTGTAGTGGGCGTCTGACACAGGCCACCCAGCCACAAGGATGGTACTGATGATGTCCCCAATCGGCACACAGGAGCACTGATCATCAACTACCATGACACAGACGTTGGAGAGACAACAAGGTAGGGCACAAGTAATCTCAGAGGTTCCTTGAATGCATCAATGACAACTTCCTCATACAGTGATAGAGGAGTCAACAAGAAGAGTTGCCATGCTGGGCTTTGTGTTCACCAGCAGGGAGGATCTGGTGGGGATTGTAGTGATCCAAGACAGCCTTGGCTGCAGTGACTACAAGGCAGTGGTGAGGTCCTCATGTCAGTAAGGAGGGCATGCAGAAAACTCACTCCTCTGGAGTTCAGGAGAGCACATTTTGGCCTCTTCATGGACCTGATTGGGATAGAGCCCTGGAGGGCAGAGATGCACAAGAATACAGGCTAGTATTTGAGGATCACCTCCTCCAAGCTCAGGAGCAATGCGTCCGAACAAGGAGGAAATAGGGCAAAAATGTCAGGAGGCCTACATGGATGAATAAACTGATGAGCAAGCTCAGAGTGCAAACAAAAAAGCTTTCAGAAGATAGAAATGAGGACAGATGGCCTGGAAGGAATACAGTGAAATTGTACATGATGCTAGGGATAAGGCTAAGGAAGCCAAAGCCCACTTAGGTTTGAGTCTACCCAGTGATAACAAGGATAACAGAAAGAGCTTCTATAGGTAAGTTTCAAACAAAAGAACATTTAGGGATAATGTGGGCCCTCTGCAGCAGGAAACAGGAGATCTGACTGCCCTGGACAGAGAAGGATGAGGTTCACAATGACTTCTATATCTCAGTCTTAAACAGGAAGTGCTCCAGCCATACTACCTAAATTGAGAACAAACTCAAATTCAGGTACTGGGTGAATGAAGACCCTAAGCCCACTATGGGAAAGGATCAGGTTTAAGACCACCTAAGGAGCATGAATATGTACAAGTCCATGGGAAGACCTGATGAGATCCATCCAAAGGTCCCGAGGGAACTGCCATAGTTGCTAAGCCATTTTCCATTAATTTTGAAAAATTGTGGCAGGAAGGTGAAGTCCTCAATGACTGGAAAAAGCAAAGTGTGACCCCTATTTATAAAAGGAGGAAAGCAGAAGACCCATGGAACCACTGACTAGTCAGTCTCATCTTAGTGCCAGGTGAGATCATGGAGCAGATTCTCCTGGAAACTATGCTAAAACACACAGAAAACCAAGAGGTGCTTGGTAACAGCTAAGATGGCTTTGCAAAGAGGAAATCATGCCTGACAAATTTGGTAATCTTCTGTGATGGGGCTACAGCACTGGATAGAAGCAGAGCAACTGACATCATCTACCTGGATTTATGCAAAGCATTTGACACTGTCCTACAATGTTCTTGCCTCCAAATTGGAAAGACATAGATTTGATGGATGGATAACTCAGTGGAAAAAGAATTGGCTGGGTGGCCACACACAGAGTTGTGGTCAACGTCTCATTGTATGCGTGGAGACTAGCAATGAGTGGTGTCCCTCAGTATTGCCACCAATACTGTTCAACATCTTTGTGACCAACATGGATAGTGGGATTGAGTGCAGCCTCAGCTAATTCACTGAAAAAAGTGAATTCACCAACAGCACGCTGTATGGTGAAGACATCACATTGGAGGAAGGAGTGCCACTCAGAGAGACCATGTTATGCATTCACTGATACAAACCTCATGAACTTCAACAAAGTGAAGTGCAAGGTCCTACTTGCCATGGTTTAGCAATTTTTTTCTCCAGTTTAGTGTTCCCACTGAAGCACTTCAAGCCATGAGCCACTCAATCACTCTCACCTTGCCCCTGCCCCCCACAGAAGGATGGAGAGCAGAACTGGAGGCACAAAATGTAAAGATCACAGCTTGAGATAAGCATAATTTACTGAGAACAGCACTAAGAAAACGAACAGTAATAACAACAGAGTCTACAAGATAAGTGAATGACCCATGTGCTCACCATGTGAAACCTATTGCTGGTTGCCCACTTGCTTCATCACTGGTCTGACTGAAGGGGACCCCTTCCTCCTCCACCACCTCCTGCACATGAGGTGAAGTAGTATAGAATAACCTCACAGTCCTGGACATGGACCTCCTGGCTACAGCAAAAATTAACCCTGTCCTGTATGGCACCAGGGCATTACACCTGAGTTGAGGCAATTCCAGACACGTACAAGTTGGATGGAGAAGTGATTGAGAGTAGTCCTATGGAGAAGAACCTGGAAGAGATGGTTGAGGAAAAACTCAGTATGAGCTGGCAGTGTGCACTTGTAGCCTAGAAAGCCATCCTGGGCTGCATCAAAATGAATATGGCCAGCAGGTTGAAGGAGATGATTCTGCCCTCTACTCTGCTCTTGCGAGATCCTAATTGTTGTGCTGCATACAGTCCTGGTGTCCCCACTGTAAGGACATGGAAGAATTGGAGCAAGTCCAGACGAGGACCATGAGATTGGTAAGAGAACTGCAGCATGTGCCCTACAAAGACAGTCTGAGAGAGCTGCGATTGTTCAGCCTAGAGATGAGAAGGCTGTACGGGGACCTCAGAGGAGCCTTCCAGTATCTGAAGGGGGACTTCATGGAAGCCAGGGAAGGATTTTTCACCAGGAACTGTACTGATAGCAAAAGGATTAATGGGTACAAACTGAAAGAGAAAATCTAGGCTAGATATTTGTGGGAGACTAAAATATTTACAGTTGATGACTCAAATGATCATCTATTTGCAAAATGGCAGGGTGCTTTGCTAAGGCCAGTGCTGTGTTTCCCAACAAAAGGGGAGGAGAAGATGGATGTGTGGGTGGGTGTGAGTCTGATCTGCATAAGAACAACCCAGGTGCAGATGGAATGAGCACCCACCACCAGAGGATGACAAACCAATATTTATTTAGAAATGAGCTGTTTGTTGAACCAGATAAAAGAAAAAGCTGGTATAAACAGATCCTATGGAGATGGGATAATGCTTTTCTTCTCTTACACAATTGTCTCAAGTGAAAACCTGTCTCCTAAGGGAGGTATTGAGACAGTCACATGTAGGCCTGAAGGTATTCATGCCCTCTGACATGGCATAAGTGGCTTCACCATGCTGATGAGAGACAGAGGTCATATCTTAGAAGGGACCATAAACCATCTAAGACCATCACTGGCTGACTTCTGGGGCCTTCCACCACAGGCCTGTGCATGACCTAGTGCTGGAACACACAGTGTAAAAGTCCCCCATCAGGGGAGGTGCCTGAGTGTTCTCACCTGAACCTGAATCTACATAACTCATTGAAACCTGTCACAGAGCCTCCCCCACCCCCACAGGTCAAGTCTGCAACTATCACTTTGATCAGCAGACACCTAAATTACAGCAATCAAGTCATGTTGCTGGATCCATGGGTGGTGGTATCTTCCCTCTCCACTACAATGGAGGCATCAAGAATGTAGTTGTGCACTGGAACAGGCTCCTCAGGGAAGTGGTCACAGCTGCAGGCCTGACAGAATTCAAGAAATGTTTGGACAATACTCTCAGGCACATGGTCTGACTCTGGGGGATGGTTCTGTGCAGGGACAGGAGTTGGACTTGATGATCCTTGTGTATCCCTTCAAACTCAGAATATTCTGTGATATTTATATATGGATATATAGATATACATATAGATATATAGATATAGATAGATACAGATTCGTACATAGATATGTACATATCATATCTATTCAGTGTCACTTCACTCAAATCTGCCCCAAGCCAGTGATTGACCAGAACCTCAGGTAACCTGTATTCAGGGGTGGATTGTAAAAATAATAGGAAGAAATTCTTTATTTTGAGGGTGGTGAGATACTGGAATAGATGCCCAGGCAGGCTGGGGATGCCCCAAACCCAGCAGTGTTCAAGGCCAAGTTGGATAAGGTCTTGAGCAAGCCTGGTCTACCTGGGAGGTGTCTCTGCTCATAGGCGCAGTTGGGACTAGATGGCCTTTAAGGTCCCTTCCAATCCTTAATATTCTAAGGTTGTATGAATCAGAATAAAGTAATAGATGAAATCATGCATGAATTATGGTATTTTGTGAAATATATGCTTCATTCAGCTCTCTTCTCCATTCCTTTGCTCACTTTTGGCCTTCAGTAAATCTGTGGTTGGCTACAAGGGAATGAAGGTTTCAGACAGGACTTGTTTTTATGTACACATGCTGCTTGCAAAGTAGAGGGTCAACAGGAAAAATGCTTTACCTGCTCCTGTCATCTGTAACTTTCTGCCCATGTATTAGAACATTCATGTCTGAATAAATGGTCCTCTGAAAAGGCCAACTAATCAGATGTTTTAAACCTGGTGTCATATATTTCTTCAGCGCACTGTGAACTAATAATGGTGAAAGAACAACTGCAGGAGAAAAAAGACAAAATTTTGAGTTTTATAGAAGGAGCTCAAAGCAAGTTTTTAAACTGCTGTTGGCGGAGTAGCAATGACAAGGTGAATACCTGATCTGGCCATATATCCTAATTTTTCTGTGTTGACCAAGATCTGCCAAGAACTGAAATGCTTGAAGACCCCTGACAGTTGCCTTCTTTATGAGTGAAACTTCATCCTTTTGCCTCTCCCCTTGAAAGGAAAATGGCCTGATAATGATCAATAAATACATAAGGGGTGGGAAGGGGCAGAAAGGAAATAAATATATATAAAAAATAAAAAGATAGATAGTGTTTAGAGCTTATATTCCTTTTCAAAAGCGAAATTTATCTTTTTAGGGGGTAGAATGAAGTCTACAAAATATGATTTTGATGCTGTTTGAGTCTTTGGTGTTACCAAAGTCATAGCATGTACTTACACAATTTCAGTGCACCAGAGGAAGAGTTTAAAAAGGTAATTATTGAATTGTGTGAATTACTTCAGATCAAATTATTTCATTTGCTACAGTAACAAATGAGAAACTTCAAAAACTACCATTTTTCAATGTACATAGTTTTCATTTAATTGCACACATTTTAGAACAAGTGGCCTTCTTTGAGCTTAGCTGGCACTTGGAATGTCTTCCCAACCATAATAATTTAAAAATCTGCTGCTACTATCAATCTCACTTGAAGAATTGTACTTGAAAGTGATGATGATTAAAGTTGGTAGATGAATGGGCAAAGCAGAATATGAGACTCAACTGAGGAAGTGGTCTGCAGGGCCAGTTGGTTATAGAGGAGAAAAGACTTTTCACAACGAAATAAGATTTATGGAAGTCACATCTTACAAAACAGATCAACTCATCACAAGAAACAAGTTGGTAAAATACAATCTCTAGGTCTCAGAGAAGTACTTGCTACTTTTTGTTTGTTATGTAAAATTAATGGGAAACAGGGACATGCACCAAAAAGAGAAAAGAACCTTCAGGCTTACTAAAATTGTGTTCTCTGTTATACAACAGGTGTCTTTAGAGAGGAGGAGAAAAGCAAAGCACTTCTTGAAAACATTTTCTGCTTTCATTTCACAAACAATTGACAGCTTTTTACCAAACTAGGTACAAAATTTAAAGTGTTTAGTCCCTGAAAGTACATTCTGATAACATGATTCCTTAATTAAGGCATTATGAAATCAACTCTCTAATATTACACAATATAATTACTGGAGCATTAACTTAGATGCTTTGTTTAAGCTGTAGAACAGTTTCAACAGATCCATGTTTCATAAAATGGACTAACAGCTGTGAAAAACCCACCACTTGGGCAAAAATGTTTTGTGCTGAGTCACTAGGTAAAAACTCTTAATTGTTATTTTTTAAGCTGGAGAAAAGTCACATGTGTTGCAGTTAGATACTATGGTGTTGAAAATGGTCCATGGAACGTAACAAAAAGAAAGGACTTCTAAAATTCGTAATAGTAGGATTATTATACTGCCTAATTACATCAGCTCTTCATCGTCTAAGCATACTTGATGCTATATGGTATAAGGAGAATCATCACATAAGCCCGTATATAGTGCTCTTTCTTACCCACTCTTCTTTACAGCTGAGGTACATATGAACAAACAAACCATGTAAGTGCTTCTATACTCCAGTTGTGATTCATGTAACACAAATAACAAATAAAAGTTGTCACTCAGATTGGAAAACTGAATTGTTTCTAAATGCCTAGGAATCTTGTCCAAAGATTTTCAATGGGATCAAGAAATAAAATTATCACACTGGAATTCAAGAACAATGAGATAGAAGTTCTTCTCTGGCTCACAGGCCTCCTTAGGTAATCATGCATGTCCCACTTGGATCAGTATTTTTAAGCACATAGAGGCTCCTGCATCTGCTATGAGGAAGAAATGTACTACTTAATTCAAGCTCCTGGTTTATATTTCTGGACTATGAGTCTTTTTTTTGCTTATCATCCTTCATCGAGTCCTTGTAGGTTTCTTAGTTGTTTGACATCTGTCCCATTCTCTTCTGTTCTGTTTTCTTAACTATTTTTTTTTACTTTACCTCTCAAAAAAAAAAAAAAAAGTCATAGGATATTTTGGTTAGTGGAAATCCTGAGTTTAGTGGCTTTCATTAATTTTGCAGGGTTGGATTGTGTAAACAGGTCTTACTTTCATTTGTTGTGCCTTTAGCACAGCTTTCTTCTCCTCAGTAATGCTCCTACGACAGGCATGCTGGCAATCTCACAGTGCCACGCTGCTTCAGTGAGGGAGCAGGATGTGCCCAGAAGCTCACCATGCACCATACCTAAATGATCTAAATCACCTTCTACAGAAGGTGAAAGGGTCATTATTGTACTGATTTTTAGAGAGTGAAATGCATGAAATAGTGTCCCCAGAATTATTTATTTGTACCAGTAGGTGCTATAAATTTAAAATTAATTGAATTTTAAGATTTTTGTCTCAATCAGGAATTAAAGTTTTAAATAAGAAAGTCAGCTGCCTGCTGACAAAGAAGACCTCCATACAGCTTATACCACTCTAGAGCCTAAAATCAGTGCAGATTAGCATAGGTCTCCTTAATTAAAAAAAGAGATCAATGGAATACCTCTCCTAGATGTAGCAGATGTGAAGTGTACCAAAGAATGATCAAGCCACATCCGAAGGGAGACATGCTTTGGAGATTTTATTTACTTTTATTTACTTTTATTTATTATCACCTGGCTAAGTAAATATTTGCAAGAGTAGTGAATTGCAAATATTTACTTAGCCAGGTGATAACTTTGGCTTTGGAAAGATTCATAACTTCACCAACTACGATGAATTTTTATGAAGAGGGTAAGTGTTAACGTCCAGTAGTAAAGGGCTCTATCTATAAAATTCTGACTTCGCCTAACACTGAGGTTTTTTTGTACCTGAAAGAAAGAAAAGATTGGCGCCTTTATAAAATTTATTCCAGGACAACCGAAGAATACAAAACCCCCAAACATTTGGCTAGTAAGAAACAAGATAATATGGAGCTGTATTCACTCTTTTTTGTCAGAATTAAAGTGCCTTGCTACTCACAGTCTCTGTGCAGGCCAAAACTGGAGAAAAAGTTCTTTGATGGTTTTCAGCTATAAATTTCTCTCCCAAGCGAAATTAAAATAAACTTGTGAATTACTTAAAAACTATCACGGCTTTCCTACAGCTGTAAATACTGAAGCCATTTAAGAGTGATTTCAAGCTAACCTGAAAGGCAGTGGCAAACAAAAGGTAGTAATTCAAAGCATTGTGGTCTTCAGATCCTTTCTAATTCACTAGATTATGAGATTATGACACCTTCCAGATTTCTTCATCTGTTTTGGCATCAAGAATGATATTGTAAAATTTTTCACATGTGATCTAAATTAAACCAATGCCATACAGCTTTAAAGATGCACGTACAATGAATGGTGAACTTTTAAAGATTATTTAAGGTGCTTACCCATTTTTGGTATTTGCTTTTTTACACATAATTTTTCTCTTCTCATTGACATCCTAGCCTAAAGCAAGTATTATTTAGCTAAATCTAGGACAAAATATGGGCAATAATCTAATTTTTTTGAGAGCATAACAACAGCCTATTCACCAAAAAATAATTCCCTCTAAAGACTACCAAAAGGTTGAAATCAATTCTGGTACCCCATGCCAACAAAGGTACCTTGTTTTTTTAGAAGTTAAGGAATTTTTGTATTGACACATCAAACTTTATTAACAGGACCAAAATTTAAAATTTCTCCTTTTATGTTGCACTTCAAGACATTTTCCCAACATTTTTTATACAGATTAGCATATGGGAAGCTATAAGGAGCCCACACTACCCTTCTGAAATCACATATAAATAATCTGACCTATCTCTAATGTGTAGTTGGCAACATCACTCTGCATAACTTCATCTCTATCTATTTTTCCATAATGCCAGTGTCATAGGCATTATCTGAAAAAATATGAAACATGATTTAGGGTGTCCTCTTAGACTAGACCATATTTTCTCATTCTTCTTTGGTTCAACAGCTAAATGGAAGTGATCTGTTTAGATGTATTTTTTCCTAGTGATTTTAACTTCCTACCCCCCCAATATAACTGAGAAATCCTTAAAATGAAACAAAAAAACTAGGAAGTTTTTATTTCATCTATTTAATTTCTAGTATGTGGGAGGGAAATCAAGCTGGTGTAGAACTACATTTTCATAGTTATGCCATCCTAAGCAAGAACCTTCATTTGCTGTTTCACCAGCTTGCTTGTGTACCAGTACAGTGGATCAGGGAACAAATAATGGCTGGGAAATAACCATTTAAATAATTACTCCACATCATTTTGTTTTCCTGAGAGCCAAGGGGATTCAGAGTTTTCCAGCTTTCAGAAGGGTGTCCTAGCCTATGAAGTTCTACTGTCTGTGCTGATTTTAATCCCAGCAGGGCAATTAAATTCCAAATAAGCCACTCCCTTCTCCAATACATTTTGGTAAGGAAGGGAAAATAAATGAAAAATTATTACTTGAAATAAAAATTTACTAAAACCACAATAACAGTGGTTATTGTGTACAAGTAATACATCTTGTATTAATAACTAGACTGCAAAAAAGAGAAGGTGATTTACCCACTAAAGGGTATTCACCACTGGGAACAAAGGAAACAAAAAAGCTTCCCGAAGATGGTGCTTACGACACCAGGTACTTGGGAAACAAAGGTAATGTGGTGAGGACATCTCCAGCGTGGAAAGCAGGGACAAACAAACCCTGAAAGTTAGTTCATCCAAATAGGGATAGTGCAGCCACTGGCTGAGCTCAGCTCTCTGCAGCTGCTTGCACTGCCACCTCCAAATCTCTGCAACACGATGTGTGTGTGGCTCTGTGTCCGTGTGTCCATGTGTCTGTCTCCGTGGATGGGTGTGTGTGTGGAACACCTCTGCCAGATTGCTGACCCCATGCCGTTGGCCTCGCCAGCTCGCACACGCCCCAGAGCTGTCCCATTCAGCACCACCAGTCCGTGGTCCTGCTCCAGAGGAAAGATGGGACAGCAGGGACATGATGGACAGCACAAGGAACCAAGTGCAACAGGGTTTTAAGGCAATGGTCCACTCTACTCCAGCAAGCCTGGTAGGAACTTCTGGTTTCTGGTGCACATCTTGTCCTGCTGAAAGCAGTGAAGGTATGGAATGAACACAGTGGTCACCCCACACAGTGCTAAAAACCTTCATCCCCACCTCTGCAACCAGGCCACCACCACTGTCATTTCCTCTGGTAGAAAAATACTGCCTTTATGTACTATAAAGTGGATCTGGAACAACTAAGAGAGTCTAAAAATATGTGAGCACCCATTATATGTTAAAATCTGAATTGGCCAAGTTTTCTGAGGCACCTGGCAAAGCAAGAGAGAGAGCAACTCTCTTTTTTCCTTACAGGAAAAAAAAAAAAGAAATTTCATATTATTAATTCTTCTTGTGTGGGTTAAGAGCAGTTTATGTTTTTATATATACCAAATCCAGAACCTTGATTACAATGGATTAAGGTTCTGTGAAGTACAATGGTCTGTGAATAAATAACCTTCACTGCTTTTACATCCTCCCTCTAAAAGTGAGAGAAATCTGTATCTGCCACCTTCATTCAGGTGTGATAAAGATTTTGAGCTTTTGTCCTTTGTAGTATAAAGATTCTTCAAACTTCCACTGCATTTAACAACATAGCAAAGACTGAAACTGAAATTTTACTGAAAAAATCACATAAATATGATAAATGCTAATAGTCTGTATGGTGTTTTAACAAAAACATAGCCCAAATAATTTTTCTAGATCTTTTCATTCAGGCAGTTCACATGCTAAAAATATCCTTTCAGGAAGATATATAAAAACTGCCAATTTAAAAAAAAAAAAAAAAAAAAGCTCTGCATTTGTTTGAAATGCAACCTTGAGATCCATTGTCAGTCAGTTTTGGCTATTTTTTTTTTAAAGAATGACGAGTCAGGTAATAAAGGAACAAGACTTTATTTCAAATAAAAATGGATGAATGAATGTATATTACACACACCATAGGTCACAAAAATTGTTGTGTTACAGTCAAATTTTGCTATCATGTCCACATGAATGTCAAGCCATTTAACCACTTTGACTTCTAGTGCTTTTACAAAAAGCAGTTTTTTGTTCCATAATAAGACTAATTTCTCATTGCTCTTTTGACGGGTGAACTGTGGGAGAGCACTTAGCTGGAAAGTACCAAACTGAAAAGGATCTGCATGTAGGGCTTGCAGCTCTTGGCTCTCAGATCCACCATGTGTTGATTTATGAGCAAGGAGCATGGCAGCCTATCCTGCAGCACAACTCCAGGAAGAGCATGGTCTGGTGACAGGACAGGGAGACAGTAGAGATGCTTGTTGTATAAAAATTTGAGACTGGCCATCAGCTAACCATGTTTCCTCTAAGGCCACAAAGTAGGTGAAACTGCAGGTGGAACAAAACTAACTACACCTCCAATACAAGGAGAAACATGAAGCAAACATTTAAACCAAGACGGTTACAATTTACCCATTACTTGTTGCCATATTTTATAATATAAATTTAATACTGTCAACTAGTTCAGTAAACCAGCAAAATATTTTATCTCACTGAATCAAGAACGAAAGTTTTTTTTATTATTATTTTCTATTTGAAGGACATTACATACATTCTATTTTAAAACAGAGCTCACATACAAGAAAATACCTCCTATCTTTTTGGGAACCTTAATATTTTCACTGAAATGTTGGTTTGAAAAATATCTTTAGTATTGTACTGTTAAACCCAGGAAAATGAAGATGATCTTCACTTAACAGTATTTTCCACTGGGGACTCCACTGGCATTCAGTTGTCTCATTTAATTATCCCTTTCCTGATTCAACCATTATTCATGAGCTTCCTTGTGTTCTTAAAAAGCTCTGAGCTGTGCTTGCCAATGTTATGGCACATTATGAAGCACAGTTATGCAGCAAGAGAGAGGGGGTGATAATGCATTGGTCTATACCGCTGGCATATTTTCTGTTTGATCTCCTCAGCTGCCAGTGGAATGCAGAGCTCTTTATTCAAAATCTACTGCTGTTACTTAAGCATTGTGCTGGTAGCACAATCCTTTGCATTGCTTCAGTAAAACAGAGCAATACTGAAGTTGTATGAATTGTTTGCATGGAGTTTACACTAGTTTCCATTTGACTGTATTTTTCTTTTTTAATAGTGGTGAAAGAAAAGCATGGAGAGAAAAGTTCCTAACAGATGCAGGGAGAATACTCCTGGGGAGGTTGCAGATGAATTTTAATTGCTATGAGTTCTACCCATATTGAAGCTGGAGTATACATAATTTCCAATCTTCATGCCCTCTCTGCCTCATTTTCATGTTAAGATTTTTAGCTGAATTATATGCTGCCAATTTACTAGTTTAGGATTTTTACTGAAGATACATAGTTCCAGGTACTTAGGCTAAAGATAAAGACTGAAAGTCTAAATTAAAAACAGCTGCTCTCCCAAATAGGCCCCAAATCATGCTACAGCTTATTTAAAGGTGGGCAGAGCAATGGAAATTATGTAATTTCTGTTCTAAACCACTGAATTTAGTTTCTAATAGCAATAATGTTGAGGAAATCAGTCATTAATGAAGTTTGCAGCCAGTTTGCTGGAGTGTTATCTGTCCTTGGGTTCCTTTGACATAATATCCTAGCATATTATGTCAAACCCCATAACCTTTTAATAAAGATGACTTTTTATTATTATTATGCCTAAATAATGAATTGGCACATATCTAAATTTCACAATACAGTTAAGGTGGAATATTTATTTAGTGAAAGTACAGAAACCCTGCTACCACTTTTTATTTCCAGATATGGAAAGCAAAAACAAACAAACAAAAAATCTCAGCATGTTTCTTAGCATTCTTGCATCAAGTACATATGAGAGTAAAAGCTGATTCTCCCAAACTCATGCTAGGGTGAAAGGAAATACCTACTAACACTTTTTACACAGCCTGGATGAAATATTTATTATTCAAAATTCCTCTCTGAAGCATGCAGAGCTTTACATAAAACTATGAGGCAGTTTGAAACAAGATGCAGTTCCAATAAATTCACCACAGTTGCTTCTACTTTAGCATCAAACAAGTTTCAATTTGGTTGCAATTATACTCTAACTGAACATTTACAAAAGTTCTGAAGTCTTCTCTTAGTCAAATCTTTCCATAATTTCAGTGGGGACAGTAATATTATGTGAGTGGGAAGTTGCTTGAACAAACATTAATTTCACATCCAAAGACATTAAAACCAGTATGAGCTATGAATGAATAAAACAGGATAGCATCTATTCAGAATTGTGTCAGTGTAACCAAGAAGAGAACTCGGCTTTGCAGGCTTGGCTGGGGCTACACTTGCTGTAAGTATTCTGTGAATCAGGATGTGCCTACAGAGCCAGAGCTGGAGCTGCTGCACCACCTTCGCTCCAAAGATTACTGTACTCATGGACAATGCCACTTGAACAAAACATGTATTTCGCTGAGTGAGGACTTCAGGACTAACTTCCATGCTACAGACCATTTCCAGCTCTAAAACCTGTTTTATAGAGCAAGATACTTAGCAAGTCACACTAAGAAAGAAGGACAGCAATGAAAAGGGTAAGTTTTAAAGATAACATCCCAGTAAGTTCACACAGCATGAGTTTAGTTTGGAGATATTAGCTTGGATTTCTAACAAGATAAACAAAAACTCTTGCTACTGCTGCTTTAGAAAAGGACAAAGTAAATTTTTCACTGCTGGCAAATTTCAAATTAATCTTGTTTTGTCTAAAAATTATGCTTTAATTCAAACAAGTCCCTGTGGAAACCCTATTGATTTCATTGTAAGTTTGTGTAATGATCATTTCTTTCTGTGTACTCCATAAATATGTTTTTCAGCAGATTTTTTCATCACATCTACTGAATGCTGATTCCATTCTTTTGTTCCTATTTTTGAGGAGAAAAATTTTGATGTATTTTGCTTTATTTTTGGTGTCAACTAGTCAAGTGTGGCTGGCTGATATTTTTTATTAGTATTCTTATTTTGATAAATAGCTTTTTTAATGTCTAATGTGGCTTTAGGATCTGTATTATATTCCAAAGTTGGATCTTTAGGATCAGATATTCTTTAAAAAATATTTTAACCTGAAGAACAGCAAATCCAAAATTCCTTGGAGTAATAGTTTTTGTTTGCAGTATTCCTTCATTCTTACTTTTTTTAATGCAGGATATGCATTTCAATATAACCATGGCATTGCTTAAATTCAGATTTGATATATATGATTTTAAAATAAATCTTACCAAGTGCACCAAATCCCTACATCTTCTGTTCTCTGATATTCATTTGACCACACTTACAAGGCAATATAATGTATTGATGGTGAAGAAGAATTATAGAAAAATTACACAAGCAACAGTTTCATAAGCTGCAAGTACCACGGAAAAGAGAGGTCCTATTTCAAAACTGCATGCAATATTCTCTCCTCTAGGCATTATACTTTCTTTCACTTATCAGTTTATGTCTTTTACAGCTTTTCTTCCTAAGACACTACCTTTTAATTATTAATTCTCAGTTTACCTATTAATGTTTGTTCTCTGGGACCTTATTTCAAAGTGCCATCAGAAGGAAATCTGGAATGACAACTGCATAAATCCTCAAATCTCACTAAGGTAACACCTTACTCCAATATTGGTAATTCACAGTCTTTCTCTGCCAAGTATCAATACAGGTTTATTACACATCACTTAACTGAGTGTTTAGCTCTGCCACTGCCTACTGGCTTGACCATATCACATATAGTTTTCATTTCATTCTGTCACTTCCTTTCATCCTTTCCTTTCCTGTCATTCTGTCACTTCCTTTCACTCTGCCAAAGAACCACTGCTATATGCAGATATTTCTCAGTGACATCACAATCTGACTCTGCAAACAGAGCACAATAACTCAAAACTATATATCTATAGCATATAGAAAATTATATGCTATAATTTAAAAATAGAAACATAAAGAAAATTACACTTCCTGAAATACAAAATGTCACTGTATTTACTATGTATTTAAAAAACTGTATTTTTCAGACCCTATAGAATGAGATAATTGGTGGAAATGTTTAACCAAAACAATATACTTTACAGTGTAAAGAACTGGGAAAGTGGAAGGGGGAGATGTGGTGTTAATATAATATAGCTACAGGCATAGAAAAATTGAAAATTCAGAAATTTCAGTTTTCACAGGAAACAAAATTTTTATGGTCCCCAATAGAGACATTAATTTGAAGCTCAAGAGCAGTCCATAATCTTCATCTTCCACTTATTTATGCTCATCATATAAAGTCCTGCTGCGTAAAATAATACATGCGTCATTCCACAGGTTTAAGTAATCTCCTCGGTATCTGGGACCACCTAAAAATATAAGGAAAGAGTCATTGACTCAAATTAAAAATTCTACATGAAACCAGTAGAACGTCCCCTGTTTGTGGTACCCGTGCCACTAAGGAAATACGACAGCTGGCTAAGTCGGAGATCCCTACTCATCAGTGGTTTCACATCCAGCTCTGATTTAGGTTGTAGCTCAGTCACAGGAAGCCATCCTTCTGGCAGAACTGGAAGGACTTTCCTAGATATAGAGATATTATTGACTACTAATTTAACTGATGCTTTTTGGCTCAAGTTGATCATCAGCAAGAACCCAGGAACAGCCATACACTGCACGTAAACCAGTGGTCACTTTCAGAACACTGTGGCAGGACTGTCCATAAGAAATAATTTTCTCTGCTATTTCCAGGTAAGACTGGGCTTTGGCTTGTTTTGACCAGCTCATTCCTTCCTAGCCAGGCTGGAGGTCATAATAGGATGTAGGACAGCTAGAGCTGAACCTCATGTTATCTGCTGCCAGCACTCAGGTACTCCTCTGGTGGTTTACATAAATTATGTAGGAATCTGAAGGGAAATAAAACTGATCCTTGTGCAAGGTAAGTTTTTAAGTCAGGCATCAACTAACAGAGATGCAGTTTCACAGGCAAGACAAAGGCATGAATGATTAGCTCTAAAACACTGCAGAAAAACCTTACAGATTGAGAAGAGATTTAGTGAAGAGGGTAATTTCCATGGACAAAACAGTATTTATCAATGTTGACTTCCGATCTTGCTCTGAAACAAAATAGTTGAAGATTCAAACTGAAGTCTGTCCCTTGGCTTTCTCTGCACCAGTATATTTGGGAATGAAAGGTTTAATTTGGCAGAGAAACTGTTCCAAATGTAACATACAATCTGGCAGGCCAGGGGGATGTGCAGCCAGAGGAGTGATTTGATTTGTTTCTTTGTTTGGTGTTTGATTCTCTATACTTGGAAAAGTGGCTGCGTCTTTAAAGAAGATGTCTGTTTCAATAGCATAGTTCATAACACCAAGGAAGCAATGCAAATGGGGTTTTAATTTTTGAATTTTGGTGTGTATTTTTGTTTGGTTGGCTTTGGTGTGGATGTTGTTGCTTGTTTGCTTGTTTGTTTTGAATGAAAGAAAAAGAAAGATAAACCTACTATGACTTCAAGAGCTCGCAAGGAACAACCTGACATGACTGTCATTTTAATAATGTTTTCACAGTCATCATTTGAATATTGTTTTCATCATTCTTTTGAAACTTTCCGTAATTTTGAAGAGGTTTAGAAATGTTTGACATTATTTTCTTTTATTTCTTGTTAGTGGACTCTCTTGTTTTAGTATCTTCCCAATCTAAAAAAACCATTGAAAATTACTGTCTAAAACCGTCTGTAATGCATACCAATTACATAACTGACATTGACAATACACTACTAAAGTTGTATAACATAACACTTTTTCTCCTAAAGGTAGCTTTTAAAAATTATTTTGACATATACAAAGTCTTACATGCATAGTACTTGTGCATTCTATTCTACTTTACAAGTACTGGAATTATAACACTATCATACAGTTATCAAGACAATACTTATTCTCCAAAAATGGCAAGCATTTTACCTTTTATTTGCAAATAAAAATTTCAACAGCTTATAGACTTCTTTAAGAGCTGAAAGAAACAGTTTTAAGATATTTTCCCAAATGTACCACTTACCAGCCTTCAAAAAATCATTACGTCTGCGGATTCCATGCAGAATTTTCAGTCTGGTCAGACTACTGTCATTGCAGAGTAGAAAGAACTTGTGTAACATGTGCAAGTTCTTCTAAAACCCATAATATTTACAAGAAGAATTATGTAGCCTCCAACCCCCTCAGTATTCCTTCTCTCTGGTCTTATCATAGTAATGTGTGCAGTGTCCTGGGCAGAGTTACAAAAAACAAGTTATACAAAACATGATGTAATGCAGTACCAAGTAAGGCACCAAGGTATCATACAGAGCTTTTAAGGATATTTCCTAATTTCATTTGGTTTTAATTTCTGTTCCTGTGTCTGTTAGTACTCATCTTCTTCTTTATTGTTGTTGTTCTATAAATCTATCCTGTTGTTCCTGTAAATAAGAGATTTTAATAAAAATGCTGAAATACTATGCATAATACATAGCAGTATCCCACATAAGGTAAATCGCTTATTTGTGCAGCTAAAATAGCTGCATTTATGAATTGGCAGACATTTGGAAAGATAACAGGAGAATAAACATTACATTAATTTCATTTTGTTGCGGTTAACGAGGCAATTATTTTTGTACTTTTCTGTTTCCCTATGTAATTCTAGTCTTTGCTTATAATCCCTAATTTGTGAATACAGGGGTTTTAACCTATCCTTTATTTCTTATTTTTACTGTATTGAAAATTGTTTCCCTGCTGTTGTTACATGAATATTTTCCAAATGTTTCTACATCCTGTCTGTTAATTGAACTTACTATCACACTTCCATACTTCTTAATCACCTAATACCTCTTTGTACAGTCATTCCTTGCCCACCTGTTAAGAAAGTTAATGCGTTCTGACACATCAGCTATCTCCCTGCAATGCAGTGGCAACCTAGCATGAGCCTGGGGGACCCAGGATCTTGTAGTCACTGGCATTAAAAGCAAAGAGAGAGATATTTGCTGTTTTTTCACTGTGTCCTATTAGCAGCAGCAGTCTTGAAGTTGTTCATTTCATCTGAGAATCTTGCACTAACTATAGATTTGTGGAGATTTACTCTTCATTTGCACACAGGTCCCACTATAAGTAGCATTCCTTCAGAAACACCTCATTTCTTTCATGTCATGTGAGTGTTTTCTTTCTTGACAAAGAGAGCATGCATCTCAAGACCAGCTGCATTTTACACAGGAAAGTTCTGAGTAAGGGGAAGGTGTTACAATGAATAGGCAAAAGTTATTAAAATAAACTATTCATTTACAGTTTTATAGTGTATAATATACCTTATTTATTAATATTATAAATATTAATATTATAAATATTAATATTATTTATTAATACATGTTTAATTGTATTATATATATTCTTGTGCAGTGTCGTTCTAACCTAGTTAAGTGTTCTTTGCCAGGTGCCTCTGCTCTACTGGCTACACTTTGCATAGCAGGTATTATGCAAAATATTGCATAGCAGCCACCTCACAATAGATGAAGTGCAGAACAGGCTGCTAAACATGCCCATGCAGCAGAATAAACTTGCACAGAATAAGCTTTCTACTATCACAGCTTGACTGTTGCCAGTACCCAAAATACTTCATTTAAAACTGGCTTTCATCTTTGGGCTTTTACATGTTCCTGTTCCTGGGATTTAAACTGAAGATACAAGGGAGAACATTTGCAGTTTGTCAGATGCATCCTGGAGAACTGAGATTTAAAGGAATATCAGCTCCTCGGTCTTGCTTATTTGTGTTCAACCTGTGCATTTATCAACCCATGAACCAGCTATGGCTAGAGGTACCAACATCTTTAATATTTGAAACATCTTTAATAGCTGAATTTTTGAAGTATTTTCTATTTTTATGCTGCAGTGGCACACAGTAACAATAGTATGGGGTATGTGCCAAGAACTCAATTTATACCAGCATTTATTAGTTTCAAATATATCTTATGAGAAATCATCCGTATGCATCTGTTCCCAAGTATGAGTCGTTCAGAGTATTTGTATCACTGTATCTAAAAGCTTTCTCTTGGTCTCAGTCATAGTCATATCTTATCACAACAGGCATCGCAAAAATAATTTTGGAGATAAGACAGAAAATGTTCATTAGTTAATTTATGTCTCTCATACAGATATTTATATATTCAGTGTATCTTACCATAAATGTGTAAAACAAAAGGAGCATTCAAAACAATGCCACTTTCTGTATTAGGTCAGACAACACAAGAAGATTTTCTTAATATCAGACTTGTAGCTAAATAAGCATTCTGATATAGATTCAAAGAAAAGCACATAACCACATGTTTAATCCTAAGCATTTGCATTACTACTTTCTCAGATCAAGACTTGCTAAATCTTTCTGCCTTATGTAAGGGATAGGGCTGTGGCCATTCTTTCCCTCTTGGGATTGGCCTATGAACAGGATGGAAAAATTAACTGCAGAAATTAAAGTGATGCTAATAGCTTTACAAGAGAAAGAGCTCTTTTAAATGAAAAGGGAGCATTGACAGTAATTTCTGCTTTTGGAGATTGTTTTTGTTATCTGAGGTAACTATCTTGCTTGCTTTGCAATGGCCTGTAAATGTATCATGCCAAAAATAGGTGTAAGCAATCTGTAACCTCTTTTATTCTCTTCAAAAATATACTTTAACAATAAAAAACCTGCTTTGTAGTATGTGTATTTTCAAAAAGCTGATTCTATTCTCATCTGTTTCAAAAACCAGGCCAACAATAGGCACTTTGACTATTCATGGCCAGATAGTTTGTGTTTAAGTATATTTTTCAACTATCTGAAAATAAATGTATTTTGGGATATCAATATTAAAGTTAGCTATGCTGAAAGCAATTTTATTTTTTGCTATAAAAATAGGAGGTAACTGATGTATACAGTTCTCAAAGTAACTATAATGCATATAGGCAGCAGTTATTCCCTATGGTTTTTATATTGATTTGGTGTAGTTATTCTTTACAAACATAGCAAGGGAAAAAAAGAAAAACAGTATATATCTTAGGAATACTGTCATGGGTCAGGTGCACATTCTGTGAGAGAAAAGATTCTCTCTTTATCAAGTTATAGGAAGAGAGGAAGGAAGAGAGGAAGGAAGAGAGGAAGGAAGAGAGGAAGGAAGGAAAGGAAGGAAAGGAAGGAAAGGAAGGAAGGAAGGAAGGAAGGAAGGAAGGAAGGAAGGAAGGAAGGAAGGAAGGAAGGAAGGAAGGAAGGAAGGAAGGAAGGAAGGAAGGAAGGAAGGAAGGAAGGAAGGAAGGAAGGAAGGAAGGAAGGAAGGAAGGAAGGACAAACTGAAAAGGCATTTTTGAAGAGAAACCCTTAAGCGTCCTTGATTTCAGCCATTGCTATGGGCTGCAGCTAAAGCTGTGGTGTGTAACAGTGGACTTGACGTGCATGCGAGATAGGTAAGTCTAAAACAGAACATCACATATTAATGCCTCAAAAGCTGAAGAAGGGCTATATATTGTGAATATTTCTCAGTTGAGTGAAAATTTGAAATAAATACATATTTTCACTTCAAAACCAGGGAATACAGCCCTTTTAAAATTGCTTAGTCCAAATTAGCCTTTTATCACCAGCCTAACCCTGTTTTGCAGGTACTACTAACTTATTGTGACATAATAATAAATAATTGAATGATCAAGACAAGGTTACGGGTTACTCAGTCAAGATGCTTCATAGTTCTTGTAAAGTCCAGAATGTTGGACCCTCTAAATTTTTGTTTCATTTTCCTGTTATCCATTATATCCAAGATTCCAGTTTCAGTGGCACTCTGTTTTGAAATGAATATACAATATTTCTGTTTGCCTTTATTTTATCTCTTTTAGAAGTGAATTACTAATATGCATATGCTTCTAAATGCTACTCATAGCAAAGAATAAATTTTTAAAAACTGTGGAAACAGCTGTGATACACTAAATACTATGATTTTCTAAACAGATACTAGCTCAGAAATAATAGTCATCTATTTTGCATACAATGAAAAAGAATTTAGAATAAAGGTTTTGAACTTCTTTGATTTGAAAATGTAAAATTGTAGTGCTTAGGTAAAAATAGGAATACTGAGATTCCACCAGAAAATTAATAAATTTCCTGATGAATAAAATACCTGTATTCTAGGTTTGTATTTTTCCAGAGGAACAGCACTAAAAAATTAAAAAATCAAATTTGGCCTGTTTCCATGAGGCCAAATGAATGGTTAGCTGGAGGGTCAGTATCTATTTAAAGGGAAAAAATCTTTGCTTGTAATACATCCTCACATTTAAACTTTAAACTACTTCATGAGAGCAATATACACTTGAAGATACTCAGAGTCCCTTCCAGTGAGACTAGGATCTAGTGCCTCAGAGGCTGCCAGGAGGATTTGAAGCACTGATCTGAATGAATGCAGGTCTTCTGCCTCACACTTCTTTCCTACAGCACTTTATTTTGCCCATGTATTCCTTGCAATTCTTACCCTTCTATCTCCTTCACTGAAGCCCATTCTTGGTCTTGGATTGCCTCAAAACAACTTAGGAACCCTTGGACCTTCCAAGGACAGAGAACGTAGACACAAATCCTGGAAGGTCACTGCCTCTTGCCAGGCTTTTTGCTGCAGTAAGACAGTGTTTCACTGCTGCCTCCTCTCTCATCAATATTCGAATATACTGCAGTTTCTCCAGAACAAACTCCAGGTTACTCAGGCATAGGTACTACTCTCAAATTTAGCTCCTTCCTTGGTTAGGTTTTAGAATCTAAAATATAATTTCAAAGTTTTGGTGTTCTAAGCTTAATGCAGCAATTATATCCTTAGCAGACAGTTTTTCCAGGTGCTGAACATTTTGTTGAGGAGTAAGGTGGTGATGGTATTTAATATCTCAGCTAGTATCCATTCCTGTTCCAAGACATGTTTAATTGGGACATATTATAACATGATCCAGTGATTGACACTGCATGTAAAGCAGGGAAAGTCATAATAACGATTTCTGCCATTAAGGCAGGGAAGAACATACAGAATTAAATAGATGTCATGCAGTATTTACAGAAGTTGAGATTCCTTATTTGTGGCTAGGGATTGCTTTTTATTTCACAAGACAGAGGGAAAAGTCAAGCACGGTTTTTCACTTCATTTTTTCAAGTTTCTGGTTATCCTGTCATGTATAATATATTACACTCTTAGCTTCTAAAACTAAATTGGCATAATTAAAGATTTTTCAATTGTTAAATGTTGTTTCTTATTGTGTCAGGATTTTCTAGGGCTGCTTTTAAAATAGTTTTACTAGTCTGGAAGAAAATGCAGAGTTTTGAATATAATAATATTATGTGGAAAGAGTTTGAAATTGCATGATAGTTATAAGTCTTTATAGGGGACAAAGACAATATAGCGCATGTGCATGTTTTCAGATTGCAGGCAACATAGTGAAATAGGAAGAATTTCAGAAGGTTAATCTAAAGGGAAGAACACATGACAGAAGCTGATATTCCTGAGTCTGTCAATAACTTTGTGCAAAAGTCATAAAATGAAAAATTAGAAAATCATTCTTATTACTTACATGAAGTTAGGAATGTGCAATGAAGCTGGAGAGAGATGAGATGAAGAAAATTGACCAATGCTACTCATATTGAATATAAGAAATAAATTTTGACTATGGGGGTGCATCTGGTTTCCTTTCATGCCAATAGAAAATAGCCACTGATATCCGGGGAATGAAATGGGACCTGCCTGATTAGTTTGTTTTGACTATTCATTCAGTACTTTTTAATGAAGTAACTAAATTAGGCATAACTTGCTACAACTCTAATGAACATATTGCAAATTATTAAAATGATAAAAGTATGTGGTCTTAAATACTGCCTTACTAGATTGTGATCCAAAGAGCCTTGGAAAGGTGCTAATGCAAGTGAATATTCTGTAAAGCAATTCCTCATTGTTATTTTGCAGTGAAAATACAATAGCAATAATATAGTTCTTTAGCCATAGAATATTTCTTTATATTTTGAAGCAAAACAAATTATTTGTTGTATTTTAGCTCTATTTGTCTGATGTTTTCTGAACTTCTTCTCTGAAGCACCCACCTCAAATGAGAAAAACCTGAAAAGATTCTCTTTGAAACCTAGCATAACTAACATCTTTCAAGAATAGTGGGATAAATTGTACTAATCAGTTTATTTAACTATTGAAGATATGTGTTCAGTTTTCAAATATTCTATAAATTTTGTATGACTTCAGATCATGTGGATTTCTTGTGTGCTGTTTACTTGCTTCAACAGATAACAGTTTCAAGCAGCCCTGTATTTTTAAATAAAGTATAAGTTATAAATATAACTTGTCTGGCTCTTGCTGAAGCTCACATATGTTTATAACATGTCTAATTCTTTCACCACTATTACTAGTACTTAGCAGACAATATTTCATCCTAAATATTAAAAAACTCAAAAAAACACCAGAAATCAAATTTAACAACTTGCTCTAGCTACTGAAGATGTTACCTCAGACATCATTGTATATGTACTATATTGGAACAAGAAAGAGGAATAAAATAAAAGTCTACCAGGGCTTTTGAAAATGGAAAAAAAACTGCCACTCCATATGGTAGTGAGAAATGCAAATGAATTCCAGGGGGCAAATTATGTGGGTTTTGTAGGGACAAAAAAAAAAAAAAAAAAAAAAAAAAAAAAGGAAAAAAGAAGAAAAAAAAAAGTGAAAGCTTTTTATCAAAATTAAGCTAAGAAAGAATAATGAGATTTTTTTTTCCCCACTGCCAAAACATCATGTAAATCCCACATAAAGATGACCCAGAACTCACTGTAATAGTATAAGGTATTTTGAATGCACACCATAGCAAGTAGATAGCTTGTTATTTACCTAATAAAGTTTTGATTGTTGTTAAGATGCAGCTTGAAAACAATTAAATCTAAAATTCATATTGGCATAACCACGGACAAGATGTCTTGACAATATGAAAAAGAGTGCACGCCTCCTCTTGAAATTCATCTGTCTTTTGTTCCTGCTGCTAGGTGAATCTCCAGTAGGGAAAAAAAAACTGTTCTCGTTCCAATACAATGAGTAGATGGAATCTCTGCTCTCTCTCCTAGTTGCTTTTGTAAGAGCCATAAGCACTATCCACTAAATTCCATATTAGATACCAGGTAAATGATACCTATTATGAGATGAGACATCCTAACATGCTTTGCAAAGGGATGTGTAAGAGTCGTTATATTGCAATTACCTCAAAAGCTTTTGAACAGATTGAAGAGATGGTTTGTGGGAAAATCCACAGAACACAATCCTGGAGGCAAGCCTAACTGCTGCCAACCACATCTGCTAAAATCCTAATTAAGAAGAAAACATGACACTGTAAATTCCAGATCTTGTGAAGTGAAAAGATGGAGAGCACAAAACTGTTACTGAAAGGTGCACTGATACAAGCAGACTAAAAGCCAAGAAATTGGTAAAAGTTTCTGGATGCCACATGAGTATTAACAATTTTGTATACAGTATATAAATAGCATAAATACAATGGCCAAGAATACAAATCTCCTCTAGTATCTTAGGAATTAAGAATTTTTTTTTTAAATAAGTATGTCTTCACTGCAGTGAATGCAGTTAAAATTCACCATGGTCAAGTAAATCCAGACATTTTTGATACTGGCAAAGTTTTGTCCGTTACTATTCAAACAGGTGTTTTAAAAGAGACTAACCGCAACTGCTGCCTTTAAACCCTGTAACCTTGTTCCCCAAGAATAAAGCTTTGCCAGTTTGAACTAACAGTGGGCACTTCAGTTTGTATCTTTCCTACAATAAACCTTAAGACAGCAAAAGAGATCATACCTATGATCTCTTGCAAAACAGACCTAATAGAACTTAGTCTGATAATTCATGTAGTGACAAATAAATCCATTTTGGTATGTCCGTATTTAATAGTATCAAATATATATCCCATTTTGATTTATGAGGTCGATATAGTAATTTTGTATGGATACATTTTAGTTAAATCAGAGGCTTTCTTTTTCATTTTAGGCATGGAGCTAGGAACTGTAAACCTTGACAACAGGGACTTGTTTTTAAGACGTCTTACTGAGATCCGGTTGAGTTCCATAATATATCATACAGGAAAAAAACCAAAAAGACCCCCCAGTAATTGAAAAGATAGCCTTTTTGTTTGTTTGGATGGGTTTTGTTGCCTTTTTTGTTTCTTTTGTTTGTTTGGGAGAGGGTTGTTTGTTTGGGTTTTTGTTTTTTTCGGGGACAACATCAGTTTGTCTCTCAGTTAATCAGAGGGAGAGCTGGGAGTCGTGAAAATCCTGCTGGCCGCAGAGCACACTGTTGTCTGCAGAACCTTCTGCTAGTCTTATACCGGGAAACAAACTGCTTTCAACGTCCAGATTCACTCTTTAATGAGAAAAGGACTCACCACCAAACTTTCCCACTCCCGTTGGAAAATGCAGTTTCCCGATGACGGTCACACCGTGGTGACCGAGCGCTTTCGCCTTTCTCCCCGGAGACACTGCCTCCTCACTAACAACGCCACACGGGGTGACTCTTCGCCTGCTGCCTTCCTCCGCAAGCTCTGCACGCCAGTCCCATCCCGGCACCACCACGCCCAGCCTCGCCTGCCGGGCAGGGCGCACCGGCGCTCCCAGGCCGAGCACAACCGAGGCGCCGGGCCGCGCCGGGCCGGGCCGGGAGGCGGCGGCGGCGGCGGCACACGGGGCCACCCGCGGCGGAGGAGCCGGGCGGGCCGCGGCGATTGGCGGCGGCGCTGACAGCGGGCGGGGCGGTGGCGGCGGCACCGCCCACCCCCCGCTATAAGCCTCTTTGCCGCTTTCTCACTGGGTCTCATTTTTGCTCCGTCCGTTGCTGTGGCTGCGCAGTGGAAATCCGCACCGGGAAGCTGCTGAGGGGCGCCGTTGTCATGTGAAAGCGCACATGCTTTGCCATCCACGCGGCACCCCCCTCTCTTCTGCCTCCGCGTGTTTTTCCTGATTTTTTCTAACGTAACTCCTTTTCTCCTCCTCCCCTGCTCAGCCCCTCGCCGCCGCTCGGCCGCCCAGGCGCCCCCCCGCAGAGGCTCCGCCGCGGGCAGTGGCGGGGCGCCCGCCCCGTAGCAGCGCGCCCGGCGGCAGGGAGCCCGCGGAGCTGCGCCTCGCGGAGCTGTCCCGGAGGTATGATTTTCCCGGCGGAGCAGAGCTGCGGCGGCTGCCAGCTTCGCGGGTGTTGAGACGGGATTTGTGCGGTGCGGTTCCTGGGCTCCTAGCTTCATGACTGCGCGGAGCGGGGAACCAACACCATGCGAGGTAAGCGGTTCGGCGGCCGCCTCTCTTTTGGGAAAGATGCTGGGGGACGGGCTGGAGAAGAGGTTTCATACTAGGGGAGAGGGTCCGGCGGGGAAAGTTGATGGGTCGTGCCCGCCCGCCAGCGTGGCTACTGACGGTGTGATTCCTGCACCCGCGGGGGCCGCGACCCAGACCGAGGAACCCTCCGCGGCAGATGGTGGGCGGACACTCCTCGCATACCTGTCCTGGGAAGCCCGGCACCGCCCCGGCCCGTGGCGGGCAGGCAGAAGGGGGGCTCACGTGGTTGGCAGTGTGTGTGCCGTGAAGTCCCCACCTGCAGGGCGCAGCAGGTGTCCCGTACGGCGGAACCCGCTGCTGCTTGGTCCCGGCACGGAGAGGGGCTCCCCATTTCTCCCCAAAAGTTATCTGGACTTTGTTACCCAACCGGCACGTCTCCTGGAGGCCCCCATTGCCCATGGTTGCTAACTGAGCGGGAAGGGCTGCTCTGCCCGGGAACCCCCTCCCCGTGCCCGCAGTTTTCTTCGGGCCCCCGAGCCTGTGCTGCTTGCGCAGACGTGTCGTAGAGGGCGGTGAGAGACTCCTCCAGGGCTTGCAGCCGCACCCGGTGGGGTTCTCGCCGGAGAACAGAGTATGTCACGGACGGGACATCCTCCGGCATGGAGAACTGCTTCTCCGGTGGGGCTGGAGAGAGGCTGCGTGCTGGCACGCCGGGCACCCAAGTGGATGCGGAGGGCATGTGAATGCATTGTTTCCGTGTCTCCCAGGGCCAGATTCCCCTGGGCCCCATCTCCGGGCCGGGCGAACACCGGACCGGAGCAAGAACAAGCCCTGCCAGCTTCGGGCATCCGCGAGGGTTACACAGGTCCTCCTTCCCCCCATTTTCCATATTGCCCTTTATCTTCCAGTTTGGCAGAGTGGTTGTTTGCCTCACCCATGGCTTGGTAGAAGGGACAAAAAGTAGTCTCTACTACGATATTGGAAACGGAGGAGAAGGGCTTTTGGAGTGTGGGACACGGTCGGGGTTGACAGTGACAGCGCATGCAGATTTCTCGGTCTCCCGTTTAAGGACAGGGGACACACACTAGAAAGAACTTCTAGCTAGAATTTTAGCTTGTTCGATGTCAGCTCCTGTGACAGCATGTGTTAACAGTACTAAAAATCACATGTGTGTAATTCACTTTAAAGGAATTATAACTATGATATTTGCACAGGTCAACCTAAAAAGACCTTTTCCCCCAGCGTTCTTTGTCAGGTTGTTGGTTGTGGGGCATCTGGCAAGAACTTGCCAAACGATGTTTGTTTTTCTTAAGAGCTACGGGAAACAGAGGGAAAACACTCAATTCTGTAAAGCAGCCCCGTGGCAGCTTTGCAGCTTGGGTTGGAGGTTTTTCTTTTTGTTTAAGTATGGGGTTTTGTAGGTTTTGGTTTTGTTTGGGTTTTTTGTTTGGGTTTTTTGGTTCCTTCTTTTTCTGCACACTAGAGTGCCTGGAATGTGAGTAAAGCCAGTCATTGTCTCGGGTTGTTTTGCAAAATGTGTCCATCCAGTGACCCCTAGTTAGGAACCCAAACTCCCCTTTTTGCGGGCAGTTCATCCACACGAGCCATGGCTTCCACACCTCTCCTCCCCTGCCGTGGGGTGGCCTGTGCAAGGGTGAAGAGAAATGTCCTCCCTCTCCTCAGATGCTTTCCTTCTAAACAAGGCCTAGGATGGTCTGAGTGTGCTGGGCAGGGAGAGAGATCACACATCTCCGTGCCATCAGAGAGGGCACATCTTGCGGCATCTCTTGAGGGATCTGCTCCAGCTCTGTAGCCATCTCTGTCACCCCTTTAGCTGTGCTGTCAGCTACTGTGAAGAGGTGCAGCTCTGCCCCTAGAACGCGAATTTGTATTTGCATTGTATTTATGCTTATTCAATAGGGAATTCACAGGGAAATAGGGAAATAAGAGCTGGGATGGATGGAGGAGAAAAACAAACAGGCAGCTCTCATCCTTGTTTGAAACTCATGTGCAAGAGGTCAGTAAAGTGAACTTTTACAACAGGTGTGTGTCAAGGCAGGAGCAGTGCTTCATACTGCCTCAGTTAAAAAGGAACATTATACGTTAATTGAGCATCTGGCTTTGTGGCTTTTCAAATAACAGAAATTAATGAGTGTCACAGTTCACAGATTGTGAGCTCCCATGAATTTGTGCTTTTAGAGAGCTCTGAGTCTTCTTGTAAAGGTGTAGTTGGTTTTAACTAGTTGCAGTTGGTTTGAAGGAGGAAGCGCTCGGTCTTGAACAAGTGAGCTGTTGCCCCAGACTTTACCAGCTGAAGCTGTGATCCTTCCAAGCTGCAGTTGATGCAGTTAGCACAGCATGCCTGGAATGTGCAGGGGCTGATGTGGTTTATTACTGCTCCATATTGGAGACGGAGGCCAAAGAGTACCTGAAAATACCCAACCTGTGTAACTGTGTGCTGAATCCCAAAGCATTGGACAGTCGCATAGGCTGTCAGTCATCCCATCCTGTGGAAGCCAAGCCATATTTTCAGCTGTTGTGACAGTGTTACAGTCATGTTCTAGCCAAAATAATTGTTTTCTGCACTTCAAACCTTGATTTCATCCCGTTAAGCATATGTAGCATACTGACTTACAGCAGAACAATGTACGAAAGACTGAGCATTTGTTTTTGTGGTAGGTCCAGATATTTCCCTCTGAATGAAAAATGGAATTTTTGAAGTTAATGACTTTTATACTGGTATTTTATAGAGGCAAACATAGGTATGAAAGAAATCTACAGTGAGCATTCATCACAGTCTTCCTTCCATCTGTCCCACTCCTGGCAACATCATGTGAAGGAGTTAAGAACATAGAATGTGTACTTCAGTATACTTTTTAGAAAAAGAGAACAGAAAATGTACTAAAATGATTTTGCTGTTTAACTGAAAAAGAAGACTTAGCTTTTCCTTTTTTCCATTTTAGTATTTCTCACTAAAATGATTTGTAAAATTTAAAGCTATTAAAAGTTATTCAGTTCTGTGTATAATGCAGCTGTTATGCAAACGTGGAAGGTTGACTGTGGCAAAAAAAAGGTGTCAAAATAGCTAATTTTACTCTGAGAACTTACTACTCCTACACATACAAAAATCAATTTTTTGATTGTGAATTTTTGAGTTGAGAAAGTGACATTAGTACCTGAGTACTCCACTTATTACAAAAGTAATATTTAAACTTTTGGTTGAAAATCTTACTAAAAGCTTCTTCTGTTATGCTTTAAAGAAAAGGAGCACCACAAACCCCGGAAGCCAAATTATTTGTGTTTTCCATGTAGTTTTTTCTTGTTTGTGTTGGGACTGAGCAATAATGCATGTTACATGATGTTATGTAGTTACTCCATTTTCTTAGCATGACTGAAATATTTGTAAGAAATTAGAAAAGTGGTCAAACAGATTCTACCTGCTGTATTTCTAAGTAAGCTTATTAAGTAACATATACAAATAGACTGGCTAACTTAGAAGTTCTCCTTAATTGAGTAGATGAGTGCTGGGGATCTTTATAGACTCATTAACTTTAAAGGAAAATTATTTTGCCATTTATTCTAGGGAAAGTAAATAAGTCTCTATTTGTAATATGTAACATTAATATTCTAAAATACATCAGTTGCATTGACTGTTTAAAGAAGGGACTTAGGACCTTACCTCACCATTGTAAAACCAATTTGTCCTCACAGTGTAGTGCATCGAGCGATTCCTTAACTGAATAGTGTTGTTTGACTTCATTGGGACTCCTTGATATGTGATAAAGCACAAGCTTCTGGTGTTAAGTGTTTGCAGGTAAAATTTAATAAACGTCAATAAAAACAGCTCTAGGACCCAGGGTCTGCCATAGTGGGCACATTGGTTACCTGATACAGGAAAATAATTCAAAGTGGTGAAAGATTCCCAAGTTATCCAAGAAATTCCTAGTTCTCAAGCAGTGAATTCCCAGAAATTAAGATCTGAGTTGTGAAATTGAAGAATGTATGCTTTGCAGCAGAAGACATACACAGGAGTAAATATTGATTGAACTAATCATCTGGTGAATAGAAATGAGCTTTATCAGTACAGCAGTATAATGGCTTATGTTAAGTAGTCCTTTTGTAAGCCATACCCTGGCCTTTCAACCCATGACCCTGTCAGTTTTGCTTTTAATTAGGAAAATCACAGGTGTCACATGTATGGTAAATCGGGCTAAATATAATAGTTGTTCCATAGGACAAAATGGAAATAAGTAAAAAGAAAAGTATAAGAAGTCTGAGCATTGCTGCACGATCATGAGATCACAGTAGTGTGTTAGTGGTTGTACATTGTTTTACAGTTTTAAGATGCTGTCTTAGATCACTGGCTGTTGAGCTTAGTAATAAACCTGTTATATCAACTTAAAGTGTAAATTTAAAAAACCTGATACATTTGAATTTAAAAACAGTTTCTTTAAACAGTAATTTTCACAGCTTTGTACATTTAGCACAGTTGGGGCTTTCCATAATGACTTTCATAGACTAGCTTTAGATGTCAAAATGTTGTTCTTTGTGCTCCATGTTTAAAAAAGTTCAATGTTGTTTCTTCCGATTCTGTATGTAGTCTGGCAAAGTCTGTGGTGCAGCTTGGAGAATAAGACATCACACAGTGTCACTGGGGGTGGCAGACAGAAGGTGCCTTTTGGATTGTGCCATTTCCCTGTTTGTTTCTAATACTGGTTTCATGAGCATATTAAAAACTCTAATTTATCCACAGGATAGAGAATACAGTACAGCTGTGATGGCCTGGTCCTTGTTTGACTGAACAATGCTTACTCACTTGAGTGGTCCTATTAGTAAGACATTTGGCCCTCTGCATTTTTGCAGTCTTGGAACTATTTTTTATGAAGCCGAAATGTTCGTGCTTAACTTTGCCAGACACATTCTGCTGGAAGTTTATGCAAACAGAATAACAGCTGTTTCTGCCTCTGCTACGAGTATATACACTAATTTAGCTTGACATAGATGTTGCTACTTTGCTGTTAATTGTGAATTATTTTGATGAATTGCCAATTAAAATGCATGTACACAATTTTTATGGAGGACCACTTTTATTGCAGCACAAAAATGCAGTAATTTTTTTAAATCTAGTGTTTATCTGGATCATGGCCATTTAAAACCACATACTTATTAAAGAGTAAGCATCAAGTAATTGTTTGCTTGACAGAAACTCATTTACAAAGAGTTGTCATGGGCCTTGTATATGTGAGTAGTTCAGTTAGATTTTATAGGACTATTCACAGAAATAAGGCAAGCTGAATTTAAGACTGCTTATTCTGTGTCCCTTGGAAACCCAATGATTTGAGATTGTAAGCAACGTGAACGAATATAAGATCCACAGGGAATGAACATCATAAGAAGCATGCCAAATTAAAAAATAGTCTTCTTGCTCTGAAATTTCAGTAAAATCAACTTCCACTCCTTATTGTCTGCTACCCTTCAATGTTTGAATACAGCTGTTTGCTATATAAGTATTTGTTGGAAAGCAGTGTTTGTTAGTATGCTAGGTGTTTTCTCTGCTGAGGCTGACACATAAAAAGTATTCAAAAACATTGTTCTTCTGACAATTACAATAAACTACTTTAATTATTATGCTTATGCTCATTGCTGTGTTGTTGCTAGTAAATAGTGGCCAAATCAACCTTTAAGTAAAAATTAGGAAAATGCATACATTTGTAATATATTTATGCATGAATATACTGCATAAGGTAATAAATATTTTAATATGGCTAAAAAGCAATATAATTTTAAGGGTAATTTTGATTATTATTACAAAGGTAGTCTATAAAGCAGTCAGTCTACTTACAGATGTTCTTGAGGTGATTTCACATTTAACTGATTTGTTTTCATTACCCATGGTCACGTAGGTTTCCTGAACAAGCAAATGCCTTCCATAACAAAATTATTCTCTTTAAGAATCATATTTCTGCTTCATTAATCCATGGTGTTCATAAGTGAGGTTATCCTTCAGAGTGACACCTCTAAACAACACATGCATTCCCATTAAATTTAATATTTTTCCCCTCTCTGAAGCAATCCTTTGGAGGAAAAATATCTTTACTCTTACAGTCAATCCATTTGTTACAAGTTTTAGTTGTTAGTGTGTTTTTGTTTCTTCTCTTTGTTTTATGAGGGTTTTGTTGTTTTTTTGAATGAAGACATTCATGGGAAAAAGATAGATCAAAAGAAGGCAAAAAAATTAAATTGCAGTTCGGTCTACTGTCAAAATAATGAGCTGTCAAGTAGGTAGCATATTATATTTCATTGGTCTCAAGTGAAATTATGGTTCTACTAAAATAAACTTCAAATGTAAAAAGTAAAGACAAAGCTCCTTATAAATAAGCAAGTCTAAATTACTATTCCCACTACAACAGGAGGTTAAGAGTGATAGGCTTTATGCACTTGAATTTTTGCAGAGGTTAGATTATTTAGTGTGCATTACACATTGAAAGTTTACACTTGTTTCAGGGATATTTGCAAGCTGTAGACTCAGTCCACAAGTTGATGGCATGTATCTGTTAGCTAGAAGACTGAGAACTGTGGAGCAAATAATTTTCTAGATTTATTGGAAATAAGGATCTTTTGGAGGACAGTTTAGTGATATGTGAACTGTATAAAACTGAGTTTAACAAAATTAAGGACCATATTTTCATTAAAAGTGCTGTTTAGAGACATTGATGTGTGTTGTCTTCTTTTTCCTTCTTGGAAAATATATCTAGTTTTACTAGGTGAGGGTAAATTTCTGCCAGTCAGCTTTTTGATTTGAGAGCCTGCCACAGAAGTGCATTTTGGAAATCCTAAGACTTCCCTGCTAGCACATTTTTCCTTGATCATTTGTGCGTGTCAGTATGCAGCACTGATTTTGCTTTTCTAAACAAGGTGGAAAAATGGAAATAAAAATTACATTTCAGGTCCTGACTGAGTAGTGAAACAGGTACTCTGTTGTTTCTTTTCATATTTGTCTGTCTGGAAGAAGAATGAAGCAGCAGCTGACTACGAAAAGCATTGCTTATTTCAGTGCACATTGTTTGGGGGATTTTGTACAATATTTATACAATGAACTGTATTTGGTAGTTAATTTTAATGAGCTGGAAGTAACTGGAATGAAAGATACCATGTTCAAGAGTTGAGTCCAGATACTCAAATGCTGTGGCAGCACAAATATAAACAAATGCAGCACAGTCTAGTGGCACAGAGAAGTAATGGCACTAGAGAAGACATTAAATAAGGCACAATGCCACACATTGATTTCATCTTCATGAAGAAAATAAAAGCTGTTTTGGAAAGAGCTCCACTGATAGCCAAGGATAAATTAATTTAGTTTGGTTAGGAAGTGATATTAAACCCGGTAGTGTTTTCTTTCAGTGCATTATATAAGCTGTACAAGTACTGCTGATTGGAAGTAGCTTATCAGCAAGCCAGACTTCTCCTTTTAATGACACAAACCACCCTCTCTATGTGGAAATGGAAAGGTGATACAATAAATACCAGCTTACCTGTTTTGTTTAATGTACTGAAACCTATAATAAATATTATACACAGGTGGTATGAATGCAGTACTGCACCAGAAATCTTTTTTTAGACATACTTACTAGAATATTGGGATGCTAGCACTTAATGTTGCATTGAAAAAAATAAAGAATTAGCAACACTTTCACAGAATTTTCTCATTGAAAAATCTATGTATTTTATTTAGAACACTAGTTTCCTTGTAGCCATAGCCAATGTTAGAAAATTCAGTTTATAATAATCTCTCACATGAGTACTTGTAATAAGGAGGAGGATTAAAACAATGATGGTAGTGGAGGCAAAATATGGTTGATTAACATCCATTGAGAGTAACTTGAACTACAAATTATTTCATGGCTTGAAGAATGTCAACATTCTGTTCCACTACAATTTGTAAAGCAATTCTTTATGCTTATGAAAATAAACTCCTTATTCAGACCTGGTTGAGAGAAAAGGCATTACCAGTGCTGTAGCAGCTGTTACAATATTAAAGATGAAACTTCAAAAGTATCAAGTAATCTCCATAATTTAGGCATAATTTAATTAATAATTAATGTATTGTTAAAAAAACAGAAAGGTATTACATGCAATATCTGCTCTAAATTTTAGAGAAGCAACAATAATCACACAAAGATTTTTTTGAGAAACTGTTTATTGTCATAGTATTTCATACAAATGTATACTACTGTAAATTACATCAACTCAGTGAAATTATCTGCAGAGCTGTGTATCTTTAATTTTGAAATAGAATTCCCTATTGACTTTGCTGGAATGTCTTACTAAAAATCATGGTACAATATGTTCTCATTGGTTTTTTACAGCCCACTGATTTTCTGAAAATGGGAGAGCTAATCAGTTTTGAGTTCAGTGGATAAGAAAGGAGAGAACTTGTGCTGTCCTAATTCAGGTGCCTATGCAAAAGTCACTTTCTTTGTTTATCATTGATTTGCGTTTACCAAAGTTCCAGTATTTATTTTTAAAAATACGATTGGCCAAGGTGTGTTCTAAATCAGCAATTCTTACAAACTCTAGTAGAAGTGCCATGAAAACAGAATATTAAATAAGACCTTTCGCAGCAAGCTGTTTTCAGGCTTCAACAGAATTGACGAGAAAAAAATTGTACCAGCTGCATCATAAAACTGACAGAGAGAAATGTTTGCTTTCAAGAGGGAAGAGGAGCAAGAGAAAATGGGCAGGAAAAAAAGGATGATAAATGTGTATAAACAACAAACTGTATTTGTTGTTTTTGTATTTGCAAAATACATCCAAGCCTGATATTTTTAAACTCTGGATCAAATTAAATTAGCTTTGGTTGGATTTTTTTCCCTATCTTTCTATTATTTTTTCTGTTCCTCCTTCTTTGAATTTTTTTCAGTCACTTCTGTTGAAAAGCTGCACACCCAGAAAAGTACTTGAAACATTAATTCCTTCACTTGTTAGAAAATGTGTAATTGGTTCCCTAAACTATGCATCTTACATCCCTGTGTATTACAGAGAGTTACTCTGTTCTTTCCAACCTTTTGTTTCTTTTGGTTTGCTTTACTTGGGGTATGCTGCGATGAAGAAATAAGCAGTTTGTTAAATCTTGGCCGGGTTACATCTCTATGAGGTGCCTCTATTACATTTTTATGCTTGTAGCCTTGGAAATAGATAAGGTGCTTGAGAGTTGAATCTCTGCTTCCCTATTGCTTCTTGCTTGCCATCGCCTGCTCTTTCTCCTTCCTGTGTGGTAAAAGAATATGCCAGTATCTCTCCATGTTTGTTGGGTTTGTTTGTTTTGTTTGTGTGGGGTTTTTGGGGTAGGGTGTTGGGGGTCTTTTGCTTGGATTTTTTCGTCGTTATTTGTTTGTGGGGATGTTGTTTGATTGGTGTTTTTGATTGATTTGTGGCGTTTTGGTAGTTTTGGGTGATTGGTTTGGTTGGGTTTTTGTCATTATTAAAAAAAAATAACATTGACTTGTTGCATACACTTTAGATTTTGGAGATGGTGGAAATACATGACAATAAAGGAATAGTGTCCTATCTGATTGCAACATCATATTTTTTTGTAAGACAAAAAATCATCTTTAGATCTTCTCTCCATGCTCAGAAGAGAAAAAGAGATGGAGCATGCTCTTGTAATGCTCTCACAATGCTCTCCATTTCTTCAAGACTAGGGTGATTTTTAAGGGTATACCCTTGACTAACTTTTCTTTTTATAGCAGCCCCACAGAGCTTATAACAGAACCAAAAATTGCAGAACTCTCCATGACCAAAAAGAAAAATATCTCAATTTTCAGAAAACTACACTGAGAATGTAAGAGGTACATTTATATGAAATCTCTTGATTTCCCACATCCTTCCTGGAATTTTCTTTAAGTCCTAAGCATAAAACAGGCAGAGAGCCAAGCTGTCATCCGTTAACATCTATTTCATCCGTTTGCAGGATCAGTTGAGCTAGAGGAGGGTATATGTCTCAGAGTCTCTATGCTATTACTGAAATGTTTAGGAATACATCCGATTTTGAGCCAGTCTTAACCTGCATTAGTTTTTGGGCACAAATGAGCAGCAGTATAAAATAATTTGTGGAAGTGAATGCTATTAAATGCGTAGCATTTTTTATACATTTCACTGTGGAACAAAGATGAAGGATGAACTCTCAGGAATAATACGAATTGTTTAGGAGTTACATTTCACTTCGGGATTAAGGCTCTTTTTTGTGCTTAGAGCCTGCCTGTTGATATTTTAAGGAGCACTAACCAATATTTTAAGTGCTGCTCAGGAAGTTGACTGAAAAGGCTTCGGATTTTAGATGTGTATATAGAAATGTTTCATATTTCGTGAGGGGATAGGTGGTATTTTGATACATTCATATGTTGAACAGTCCCTTAAAAACTAAGCGATGTTACTTTCCCATGATGTTAGCGCAGTTCCTGTGCCCTCAAGGGGTCTAGCCAGGTTAGCTCTTGGACCCCAAGCGCACTGCCGGATAAGTGAACAAAGACAAAAGACAAGAGGCACTCTTCCTTCTTCTTGTACAGTCCCAGGTTTATTCCTTCCAGAACCTTGCCAGGGAGCAGAGAGAGGGTTTGCCCTGATTGACAAGGGGTTTTCTGCCCTCTGAAGAGGAGAGAGAGGGAGGAACCACAACCAGTGGGGGGCAACCTGGGGGAGCAGTGAGGGAAGGAGCCAACAGGGGCAACCAAAACTGAAACCTAGAGGGAGTGTGTGTGGGACAAACCATTGTGCAAGATATACTGAACTATATGTGTGTGCAAAAATCACCTTTGTGCAATAAGAAAATTAACTAACTGTTTAGTGCAATACAACATGATGTGAATTCAATGAAACATTTACAGCAGTAGATGTATGCACATATAAGTATACAAACTTTCCTTTAGTAGCTATGTGTTTTTTTAGTTTATGATGAAGATTGAAAAATAGAAAGAAAATGCCATGTTCGAATCCTGTTTGTATATCAGAATTTTCCTCTTGGAGCTAACCAGTTGTTACAATATATATTTACTGATTTGGGGTTTTATTACAGTTAACCTTTGAGGATTTTGTGTTGCATTCATTTAAATTCCCATCTCCACTGCTCTCTGATTACTGATCGCTTCTCAGTACATTTCATATTGTTCTGGTGTTTGTGGTTATTAATTTTGTGACCTGCTTCTTTAACAGGCATACTGACAGACTCAATAGAGGAAGTGGTATTGAACTGTTGAGGTGTCACGGGTGAACTTTGAACATGATCGTTCCACACCGTTCATTAGAGTTATTAGAAAGGCACATTGAAGAAAAGTCTCCATACCAGAGAAATCCGCAGCTACACACACTCATTAATGCTTTCTGTAGTGGCATTTAGCAACTGTCCATGTACAGGAGAACTAAGAAAGCATACTGAGTTATGTTGTTTGATTGGCTTTGTTCTGCATGACAGTTTCTACCTATGTGACAGATGATAGTTCCCCTTCTGTTGCAGATACAGTCAGCATGTACATTAAGGAAAACAAGCAGAAGCCTTTTGTACAATGAAATTTTGTCAGTTAAATTGAAACTTTCCTAGGCGTTTTGCTCTTAAATGCCTTCACACATGCTATAGTCTTTAATTGAAAATGGTGCCAGATTGATACCTCTTCTGTACCCTGCAGAAGTTTAGGATCTGTTCCTGAAGGGGTTTGTGACATACAGGTGTTTGCGTGGGTGAGATGGCTGATGTGCAAAGTCCTTGTCAGGCTGATCTTGTTTGGTGCAGAGCTAATGGAGGTCAGGGAGCTGAACTGCCCATGCCACTTGGATCTTGCTCTCTCCCATGCTGCTTCCCTGTTGTGCCTCAACAGTGACCATGAAAGACCCTTTTCCTGTGGTTGCTGTAACCTTGATCTAGCCACTGACAGTGGCAACAGGGGTGCCAATTAGTGCTATGTGGTGAAGTTTGTTTTTCTTTTCTAGTGAACAAAGTCCATTGAGGACTGGATTGACACCAACAGTTTACTTCATGCAGGCCCCCAAGTGCCATGGTATTTTTATTTTGCTCAGTCACTGCTGACCTGGTGTTGAACCTTCATAGGTAATCTGTATATAGTCTCTGTGTCTACCATTAATTTTAAATTGTTGTACTTGGTAGAAGACGTTTCCTTCTGAAGTAAGATTTGTGAATAAAGCGTAGTATTATGTAACAAATACGAAAAAATCTCAATTTACTTCTTGTGGTTAGATGCTGAATTTGGCTCTGCTCTTAAAAAATTCACAAATTTTAGGACAATTCTGAAGAACTAACCAGACATACAGAAAGGGAACAGCAGGAATGACAGGAGCATTAGAGTTTTGCAAAAAAATAAAGAGAATCCTGTGTGTTACAATAAGTTTTGCAGACTGATACAGAAACATGAGAGTCTCTGTTCTGTTATGTGCATCTCATAAGTGATCTTAGGACATCTTTCATTTACCAGGACTTTTCTGCCAAAAGTATTTAAACATATTCAGACATATCACAAGCTGCTAAGGTTTCAGAGATAGAAAACTGACCTGAAAAATGAAGTTGTTCTTTAGTAATATGTGGAGCTCAGGATTAAATTGGTAATTCAAAAACAGTTTTCATTTTTCTGTTGGATGAAAAGTTACTTTACTTTTTATTTTTTATTATTTTAAATATGCATGAACAACCTTTTTCTTAGTGTTTAGAAGTGGTATCCACTATTACATTGTTTATTAAAATCTGTAATGCCAAATTTCAAGTGACATATGAGAGTGTGTACTAGACTTGTCAGCTCAATGCAACAAGTCTTGACTTTTTGCTTTTGCAGTATTTTTGATATTTTAAAATTTTTAATTATTTGTTTGGTTTTTTTTTCTTTTCCCACTCACTGAAAGGTGTGATCCTTTACAGTGAGCGGTATTACAAGCTGTCTGCAATTTAAAATCATGTGGTAGTGAAGCTAAAGTTAAGGAAGTATTAGAACTTTGTTATTACTAACAGTAGCAGTCAGGGAGGCACAGGGGGAGCAGAAGTGGGTTGTTATTAAATCATAATAGGGCTGAGGTTGGATTGTGGATATATCCTCTTCAAATAGCTGTCCCAGTGCTGAAAAGAGTATGTATTAGAAAAGAGTTATTTTCAATATAAATATGAAAAGAATCATGTAAATGTTGAAATAGCTTAACAAAGTCTGCCAAAAAAATAACTTACTCCAGTTCAGTACATTCATGTGGCTACATATCTGAGAAAGAGACAAGACTAGAAGCAGGAAGGGCAAGTGTATGACTTCGGTGCGAGTGATACTGTGAAGTGGGGTAAGGAGTTCTGTGCATAAATGAGAGAATTTGGCGAAGAAGACATTTTAGCCTCTCAGTACATCTCCCTCCTGAGTACATTTACTTCCATCACAATGAGCTAGAAGAGATCTTTGTTTAGTAATGCAGTGCCCCTGAGACCTAATTTAGCTTTTACAGCAAATTCAAAAAGAGAGTGGGCAAGAGAGAGCAGAACAAAGATGCAAGTTTGCACCACAAATATTGATATTGTTGTTGCTTCTGTAAATTCTTTAAAAGAAATGCTCCTGATTTGGACTTTCTGCTAAAGGAGGGCTGAACTTCAGAGATGTATATTGTTTCATTATCCAGTTGTGATAATGAGGAGATGGTATAAATGTGTGATGTGGGGGAGCAGTGCCTTTTGTTATTCTTAAATAACAAGTAGAAAACCATTAAAGACAAGTATATCAGAGTAATTTTGCATCTGAAAGTAGGATTTTTTTATTAAATCATAGTGTTAGAAACATATATTGGATCTAATTCTTTGAACACTACAAAATTTAATTCTCAGGAGTCTCAAAACTTCAGAGTAAGACATTTCTTACTCCTTTATTTGAGCAACTTCTCTGTGTTTGAGAGTTCAGAATGGTTTTGCCTTCGTTTAGCACATAATTTTTTGCAAAGTTCATCTTTGGCCCTCTGGATTTAGGACTATTGTGATGTCTTTGCATAATTTTTTTCCTGTAGTTTGCAAGTATGTTTTCATTATGAAAGCTGTATTTTGTGTCATGTACCCCCATGAATCTTACCCAGCATGACCCTTTACCCCGAGCATTGACATCAGCTCTCAATTTTACCACTCTACAAATGTACCTTGTGGCTATTTTAGAAGTAGAATATGACAAATTCAGATCTGGGGGAAGTTTGCTTTGTAGTAACGTAGCATTCAGCTATCAAAACAGAAATACTGCTTTGATGTTCAGTTACAGACAGATGCGGTGATGTATTTTTGGTTAAAATTAGATTAATTAAATAGCTCATGAGTTGATTTAACTTGAGGTTTTATTGATACTTTTATGGTTGATCCAGTTGTCTTACAGATTCATATCTTACTGTACCTTACATTTCTGTCTAAGTGTTTTTGATAAATAAAACATGGGTTTGTCAACAATAACAAGCTGATTTGAGTCAGCTCAAAAACAGGCATTTAAAAGTGCATATTGCTAATAAAGCCACACTTATACTTTATTTATCATCTGAATTTGACTTGCTTCTTGCTTTTTGTTCCTTGTCTGAAGAGGTCTCACTAGTAAATACAGTGCTCCCAATAAAGTTAAGCCCACAAAGGCAGTCATGGTTTGTGTCATCGTGCCTTACTGAAACTTGTTTCTGCAGTTGCTAGGCAGCCCCATTTGAACCAGCTGAAAGCACAGAGCAATTCCCCTCAGCAGCAGATTTCAGTTAAAGATCTGGACATACAGCTGGTTTCTTTGGCTGGTCAGCTCCAGTGGTAAAAGGAAAGGCTTCAAGAGCCGTGCTGTGCAACAGCCTGATTCCTTAGGGTTTTCTATAGTAAATTCAGTTTGGGTATCTTAGAAAAATACTTAAACAAATAATTGAGCTGTTTCTGTTTTCTCTTGTATACATCAACTTACAGGGGAAGCTAGTGTTTGCATTGATTGGGTTTTTTTCCTTCATTTTCAAAATAGATTTTATCCTCTCTGTGGTGAATTGAGGGAAAAAAAACTGAACATGAACCAACAGAAAATCCCATCTTAATCTACAGTATGATTAGGAATTCCTCAAAGACACTGTGCCAATGCTCTCTTCTGCCAAAGAAGGAAGCGTATTAGACATTTTCACAAACATTTTGGGATCTGGTTGGAAGTATTATGCAAAAACTGAGAATAATCAAGAAGCCTTGGGATTAACATACTACCTTTCCATTATAAAAAAAATTTTAAAGGTCTATTTTTTTGTGTTTAGGAGTTAGCTGGGAACTCAAAATCTGTGAAAATGAAATTGTATTAGAACATGACACGTGTGCTGGAAAAACTGAAGTGACAAAAGCAGCTTTTGGTATGGTGTCATTTGATAAAAGTCTGGGTGAGTTGTGCTGGCTTAACCAAGTTAAATTAGTTACACAATCTGACACAGAGATTGAAGGAGCACTTTTGTTGATGTGCAGCTATTTTGCACTATCAAAATGTAAATACTTCACTATTGCACGTCATATTTATGGGCATATATATGGTAAGGCAGAATTTAGCCATTTACTTCATGTTTAGAAATACATCTCTTGTTTTATTCCTCAGCACTCTCTTAACATTTTTCTACTAAAGATGATGCAGAACTTGCTTGTCAGAATTACACTGCACTAGTGTTTTCATCCAGATTCTGATAATGGATAGGCCTAACCTATTACTTAGTCTTTTTATGAAGAAACATTACTGAAGAAAGAAGCAGTAAGATTGTAGAGAGTGAGCAGTATGTTTTAGGAGGTTTTTCACAACAGTCCATTAAAATTTATTACAATTTGTATTCTGATTTCTGTTGCCAGAATGCAGTTGTTTAGTTTCCCTTAATTTGCCAATGTTACTGTATAGATTTTCTGTAAAATTTAGTTTTATTTTGTTTTATTATAAATGCGTCCAATGGTTTGCTTTTTCACCAAGTTCTGTCCAAATGCAAAGAATGTTCTTTCACTCAGCAGAGAAAGAGATGGGTGCTGTGTGTCCATTTCTAAGTAACCATGTCTAAATAGTTTTAGTTCTCCTAAAGTATTCCTGAGGTTAGTTCTCTTCCACACTTTCTAGTTACCAGAGATGGTGTCTGGGGCACTGTCAGGCTGGATACTTAATTCATGGTCTTTCCAAGCATCTCTGTCAAGATCATCACAATGCTACCCAAAGCTGGTGCTTCATACAAACCCCCGTGATCCAGTCCATATTGTGTCTTTGCTGTCTCATTTAATGCTGTTGTCCATCCATTAGGAGGTTCCTCCATTGTCTCCTTGGGTCCCCCACATGGACTTCACATAACCCTTTGGATGTCAGCATTACTCAGTAGCACCTAAGAGGTTTGACATAGAACAGTATGGGGAATTTAAACAAATTACCAGGACATTGAATCAGGAGAGAGGGATTGTAGGATAAGGTGTTAACACTCAACAGGGGCCAATAAAGCTTTTTATTGACAAACATCAAGTACTTTGTTTCTCCTTGTTCAGGCTGTAGGTACAACTCCTCTCATCCTCAAAAAATTAAAAGCTAAACAAAAAACTGCTTTTTCTTAAACATCTGTTTTGATTTTGCTGGTTTGGGTTTTTTTTTCTGGAAGCTGCTGGATGTATTGGATAAGGGATATATTTGTGGCACATTATGTAATGCTATGATATTCAGCACTTGAGAAAAGAGGCTGAAACCACCAAGACCATAATGTGAGAAATTGATAGTAGCAGAAAATGGACAGTAGCAAAATAAACATCTTCCATTATGGTCTTCTGCAAGAAGACTGTTAAATTAATTGTACCTCTCTGTCCACAACAGTTAATACTAAAAAAACCCTGTTGTCATCAAAGAAAGATGTATCTCACTTCAGTTTAAGAATAATGATTTCTTTTCCAGACAATTAAGTCTGGATGAAAAAAACACTGGACAGGTGAAAAAGACCACCAGGACAATTCCCTGCCAAAAAAGCATTACATGCTAGCTCTTCTAATGACTTAAGGGTTATTGCAATGTTCCCAGCCTACATGTTTATTATCTAGCTCATCACCAGACTAGTTGTACTAGGGAAATATTTTTAAAGGTTGTGTTGATCATATCTTAGGAGGATCCTTGTCTGGAATATAACCATGCCAAATACCAAATGTCTATTTACACACAGACAGGAGGAAAGGATAGACATCTTTTTTCTTCCATGATGGCAAGCCAAATTGTGATGAGCTTAACATATACTAGGCTAGGACAGGCTGATGTAATGGTCAGACCCATAAAGTCTTGTGGATTGGCTATTTGCTCATTCAGAAAAGATGGAGGAAAAGACGAGAGAGAGCAGGGTGGAGAAGAAGGTCAGGAGTGGGGTCAGATCTGGTGCTGTACCTTCAAATGACTCACAGAATTTTTCTCTGTCTCTGTTTGGCCTGTTAATATCCTGTAATGTGGTCCAAGAGAACCTGAGAGGAAGGCTTTAAAATGCATTAAGTCACTTTCTCTTCTTATCTTTTAAGTGAAATATCCTCTGTATCATATCTATCCCTGAACAGGCAATAGGTTTTTTGAGAGTATCCAGCATCTTTCCATCCCTGAGGTTAAGAACTTAACTAAAAAATTGTTTCTAGATTCTTTGTAGAAATGGTATGCTATCTTATGGTCTGTGTTTCGTAGCAATTGTGATGTGAAGATCATCAAATGGATACTGCTGACTTGATTTTTTTGGCATACAGTAATCACCTTGGAGGGAGGAAATCATATGAAGTCTGTGTTACTCTTGTCCTTGCCCAGCTTTCAACTTTCTCCTCATGACACGTTTGAGTCCCTAGCAAATCTGTCTGAGTGATCTTCCTCTGGAAGCTGTGTTCAGTTTTTCAAGAAGCCAGCTGCAGATACACCAGCAAAGACTAGCTGTGGTAAAAACAGATGCTTTTGGGCATCACTCTGGGGTGTATCTGTGGAGCTGCTGTCTGTGGCAAGTGTTTTGAAGACTGCTTTTCGAGAGGCTTTCAGGTATAGCCCAAAGGCAAACATAGTATACACAACAAATTTTGCCCAGAGCAAGCTTCCCAGCTGTGTTCTCTCAGGACAATGTAGATGCAGATTAGAAATATTATTGGTGATTTAGCTTTTTCATCATGCTGTTGTATAATATCTTAGATTCTCTTAAATTTGCAAACTGAGTGGGACTTGGTAGGAGAGCCATGGGACACTGGTAGAATAAACTGTGATTGACGGAGATGCTCTGACCATCCAAAGACAAATAGGCAGTGTGAAAGCAGTTATGTCTGAACCCTATTAACAGATGAAGGTATCATTTTAATGCTGGTCTTGATGTAGTTGCATGGTATAAATTCTGCTCCTTTTTTTTCATATGTGTAAATCAGTCAAGCAGTTACCAAGTTGAGGAAGCAAAATTAGGGTTAATACAGAAGGCAGCTGCACTGACGAACATTATATTCACCTGCTCAGTAAAACACAGAGAACAAAGTGGGAGACTGGGAGGTGATTCTGTGAGTCTACTGTCTGTAAGAAATATTTGCTTAGTGTTTTTCAGAATTTCAAATTCAAGACAGTCACTCTGGCAACAATGAGTAAGTGTCATTAGGAGGCTTCTCACCATCTCATGATGATTTTTCTGACACCTACTGCAACCAGAAAAAGTTAAGAAGAACAGATGTGTTAAAAGTTTTTGAAGTGTACACTTGGAAGGGTCAAGTGTACACTTGCCTGAAGTCAAGCAGGAGGTCATTGTTCCCCATTTTCACTCTCTTCTATGACTCTTCTGAGAATATTACTATTTCTGCTGAAGTTAAGTCATTAGCCTGTGTGTCTGAGGACTCCTTCCCAACCCTAATGTTGCGGGAACAAGGTTAAAAGTATAAATTAAGGCCAAAATGTTTTCTTGCCAACCTCTGATAAAGCATTCCAGCCATCTGTTGCAATTTTCTTCTGCTTTTACTTGTATTTGTCTTTTACTAGTCTTTTTCTTCCATCTGATGTTTCTACATTCGTCTCCACATTCAGATATTTTTTATTCTTCAATCTCCAGATGTCAGCTTTTCTCTCTGTACATGGATTATTCCTCCTTTTTTGCTCTAGCCCTTAAAATTACAACTTTTCACTAGTCACAGCTTTTATGGTCTCTAAACCCCTGAGTCCAAAGGTCATGCATGCAGTTCAGGATTTCTTATGAGTTGTATTAATGTTTTTAAAAACAATAATTAAGACATCTCTGTCAAAATAAAAAGTAGTAATTTACTTTTAATGGAATTATGAGGGTGTTGTCTAAATACACATCTTCAAATGCCAAACATTAAACCAAGATCTTAAAGGATTATCAAAGTCCCCAAAAATGAAGCTGGATAAGCATGGCTTGTTTTGTTTGGAATGTTCTGTTACCACAGTTTTTTTTCCCATGCACTGTTACTGAGGCAAAGCATCTTAGTTCCCAGTTATGAATGGTGCTTGTATCCACAGTGATCACAAAGTTCACAAACTCATACTTGGTACAGGTGTTGTGCTGAGTGGTGTGGATCAGCAGTAGCTTCTGCAGCGTGGGACAGTGCTGTCCCCAGAGGGTAGTTCTGTCACTAGCAGCAGGCCTAGCTGTGGGCAGTGGTTCAGCAGAAGAGCAGCAGGATTGGGGTCTCAGTCACTTCTTGTCCTACCACATCACCAAGGTACTGTTGAGCATAATCGAGTTAATGGACCTTAATTTATGGGCCATCCCTGTGTAGCATGTTGTTCTTCAGACAGTCCCCATTGAATTCATTGGAGACAATAGAGCAAGTATTACTGAATATGAGGTTTATTTTTGTCTCAAAGTATCTGTTATTTCTGCCCCTCAGTTTGTTGCCCGTGTACAATAAAGATATTTCACAGAATTTCAAGGGGATTTATTGTGACTTCTCCTAAAATATTAGGTAGCCAATTGAATTATTTATTCTTTTATGTTGATTTTAAAGTTGATTCTCCTGGCTGACTTCTGAGTAAATTCACTCAGTCTTTTTCAATTTGCTAATTGTAAGACAAAGACAGAGGGTATCCAGAGATACACTGATCATTCAAGCTGACTTCAACACAGATAACTGAAGATGGGTTTTTTTGTTTAAAATTCTGCTTTTGAAAGCAATAAGGTCTGGCTCCTAACAATCAATTTGTGTTCCTTTTGTTGTTGTTGTTTTCCACCGTTTTTCTTTTAATACTCAGAGCAATGTCTGCATGCAGGAGTGCGTGATGCAGTATAGAATTCTGCTTCTGTATTCTTTACATTTTCTCTTCTTATCTCTGAATATGTCTCCAAACACTTTTCCTTGCATTACCACGTTGTTTCAGTGAGTCTCACTATTTTAGGTCCTTTCTCTTCAGATATCCTCTTGTCTTTTCTGCTGTAATTAGGGTGTTCCCAGCTGTTTCTGACATTGTACCTCCTTGAGATTTGGAATAAACTTGAACCCAAGCATTTTTCTTCTGCCAGTGATACCTCTTTCTAGGGAAGCATCTCCAGTGTGTGCAGCACAGCCTGTGTTTAGACATTACTTCTTCTGTTGCTTAGGTAATGTTTGGGGGAAAGTCTGCTTTCCATTGCTTAAGGCTGTTGTTCAGATGATGCATAGCTTTGGTAACACTGAGCTAATATATGCAAACCTGGCCGTGTATTTTGTGTTGCCTCCACCCCTTCAGTACAGCACTGGCAGTGCAAGCCTGTAATGTTCTCTAGCTTCCCTTTCCTTAATACACTTCACCTACCATTTCAGACAATAGGACTGTACTTAACAATGTAGTAATTACTTTGCTGTGTGTAAACCTTTTATGGAATATGTCCTGATAGGCCTCTAGTATGTTTCTTTTGATCTCTGTAGGTTAACAGCAGTTACCTCTGTTTCTTCTCTCATCCCAGATGTGCTTTTGTGATGGACATATTGGAAACTGTATCCTAATTGTCTCTCTCCAGCTATGATGATACATGGGCTAACAGATTACGTTTGTTTATGTATGTTGGCAACATTTACGAAATAAATCAGAAGAATTTAATTAACTGTATACCCAGCTAGCTCTGCTCTTTGTTACTTTTTGAAAGATACTCTGTAGTGTTTCATCCTGGGGAAATACAGCTAAACAATCAAAACACAATCAGACATCTAACGGTAAAAATACAGACTTTCTGACCAAAAGAAATGTATTAAATGTCCCAAATTCAGGCGTCAATACATGAAATAGTAACATCATGATGTCTCTAGTGAAGTATATGAATTTTCTGTTCAATACCTTTGTAAGAACCTCCAGTCTGGAAAACATCAATTTTCTGTACGGTTTTGTAATAATACTGTATTAATCCTTCTATTGCCTCTTCGCCGTTGATTTTCTTTCTAAACTTTCTGTTTTGTGTTTCATTTTAAGGATTATTTTGCCACTACTTAAGTTTGCTGTATTTCCTAGAGTGCCTGAACTGCACTTGGTAAGAAGGCTGTCTTTGCTGCTAGTTCTCCACAAAGAAAAGTTAATTTCCCAATACCTTTCAATGTACATCAGCCCCTGTGATATTTTTATAATGTGTTATTTAAGATTGCCAGATCATATCATGATCATTTGGCCAATTCCTGTCATATGTCAGTCAGTGACTGGTAACTGAGCTATTGTTAAGTGAGTTCAGCCAATAAAATGTGAGCCTTTTCCTGTATTTGAATTACCAACTCTTCTCCAAATTTTCTAATGAAATTGGAAGTGATGGGCAGTATGTTCAGAAGAACCACAGGAATCAACTTTCTAATACTCTTTACCCTGCTACGTTTCAGCTTTATTCCTTTGTAAAGTAGGAGTAACAATTTGTGTACTCCTGGGACATTGGCTTGTTAACTTGCTGAGATCTGCTATATCAACTTGCTGAGATCTGTTATATCAAGGTCAGGGTATTTTTTAAGTTTCTTTTACTAGATTTTCTCATGGGGATTCTAACATCAATGGCTGAAATTGAATACAGTCACCACTTTTTCCTCACACCATATTACCCACTGATACAAATTAAGAGTGATTACAAAAAGAAGAGGAAAAGTTGTGGGAAGGAGAGAAGGTTCCTACTGAAATAGGCAGGGTGGCAGTAAGAGTTTGCCAAATTAAAAAGTTGTTGTAATATTTCTGAAACAAACCACACAATGAAGTCATCTGATATCTGATTGCCTTTACTTGATGTTACTGTACTGCCCTAAATAAACTTTTGGGATTTTTCCCAGAATCATGTCTCAAACATTTGGCTCATTAGATATAAAAAAGCTCTGGAGTCTTTCCCTGCATTTTTGGCTCATTTACTTTTTTTGCCTTTAGTGCAGCACAGAGTAAGACCTTTTTGCAGGCCATTAGCATTTTGAAAGAGAACCGTGTAGAAAAACTATCAAAATGTTTGCATTTTCACCACAGTACATTGGTGGAGTTTTTTTAATGTTATTTTTATTTCAGCCAAAAATGTGTATAATTATAATTATTAGAGTTTTAATACTAAAAGCTTTGAAGTTCAGTTGCACAGACATTCAGTTTCTCATTGCTTTCCTTAACTGGACACAAGGTCTTTCAGAATTCTCAGAATTTTCATTAAAATCTGTAGGTTTTGGCTAATAGTTTTGGAGTATTTACTCTGGCAAAGGAAAATATGCATTGTGATAATTGTTACCATCATCAAGAGAGCTACACAGAAAGCTTTTATGTTTCTTACATGTCTCATTTGACTTCAGAAACTATTTTATGGAGGAATAGGTTCAGGCTGGTGATTCATATGTATATATGTATTTTCTACCACTGTACCCTCTCCTTGTAAAAGAGGATAAGAGTTCCCATTAAAGTGATTTTGTTGTGCCAAAATAAAGCTTTAGACACTATGGTGTAAAGAGATCAAGTTGTTCAGGTCAGGGTGTGGAAATATGGGAAGATTATACTCTTAGTTGCCTCTCATTCTGACCTAATACTGTTTTTCTTTATGTCAAATCATTTACATTAGCTTTTCAGCAGATACACTTATTTTTCATACCGTTAGGAAGCTGGAATTTTTCCATTTCAACTGCAATACTAGAAATAACTCATAAATTTTCTTGTCTCAATTTAGAAACTTGGTTGAAATTTGAAAAAATAGGTTTCCAAGTTCTATGAATGCACATAGTATGTAGAATATGTAACATGGTTAAGATAAGAGTTTAGAGTCTGTCAAGGCTCACTTAATGTTGTCTCTTAAATTAGAGAGAATGTAAGTGAGACTTGACAGACTCTAAACTAGACAGATTCTAAAGCTAAGGCAGGCAATGCAGTTTTTAATACCCAGTAACTGTGAACATCAAACAAGCAGTGGATTTCTCTTTTCCAATTTTGTAATTTTTAAATTTTTTTTGTGTGTAACTTAAATGACAGTTCAGTATGTTGTAATTACAGAGACATCATCATGTAGTTCACATAGTTGGAAAAATAATGAAAGAAAAAATAATGAAGAAAAAACTAAAATAATTCCTGCATTACACAAAATGGGGCTGTAGTTTCCTTCTATTATTCACGTTTACTTGCTCCATAAATAATCTAAATCTAATCTCTAGAGTGTGCATTAGGCGGGTTTTTTTTCCAATATTTGATATTTAAAATTCCAGTTGGGCTCATTCTCTTTCAAAAATCTAACATGTTTTTTAACTAAGGTTATTCTAACACGTGACTTCCTAGTGTAAGTATTCATAAATTCAAAATTTCTTAACATTCTTTCATATTTCTTTAAAATCAGGTTTTTTATGGAAGTTAGTAGAGGGTTTTTCCTAAAATATTTTTGTAAAGTGAATGTAAAAGGTACAGGAAGAAACTTAAATATGTTGGGTATTTTTTCTCGAAATAACTTCTGAAAATATTTCTAGGTATTTGTCCATATTGTATCTATATAAAACTCTCTCACAAAGCTGCACACAGACAGATAATACACAAGGAAAGGAATAAAAATTAATTCAAGTAATAACTACAATGTCCCAGTCTTGTACCATAGTGGTATGTAGTGGTCATGAGGAGTTGTTTAGTTATTTCTGTGACCTGCTACTGTGGTACATGAGCTTGTTTGCCTCTAAGGGGATTGATCAGCACCTTTCAATATTAGACCCTCTAAATGTAATTCTGGACTAGTAACCTTTTGCTTAATTGAACAGTTACTTACTTAATATTTCAGTTATTATCAAAGGGGCTTATCATTTCTGCTTATTTCTGGCACCAGCAGTGGTTTATTTATTTTATAAAATAAATAAAAGAAAAAACAAGTAAACAAAACTGTTTTTTTCCTATCTTGATGGACAGACTTTGTGCAATGCTCATTGTAAGCACATAAAAATTGCTGTTCTGGAGAACTTGAGGGCCATAGTAGGAAATGAAGCTACTTCAAATCTTGTTTGTTTCGCTGGCAGAGAATACTTAGTGTCCAAATACCTATTCCAGTCATTTACAATTTAGTGTGAATTTTGCAGAACCATCTGTGTTGCTGTATAGTCTTAAGTGATCGGAGTGTGGGCTTTTAATTTCCATAGAGGTGTACCCACAGAATTCTCAAAGGGCATAGGCACCCACTGTGCTGCTTTATGTGTATTTGTATTTAGAAAACTTCCTGGTCCGTACAGATGCCTAATTTTTTAGAAAAAAATGACAGTTGCCGAGCTTCAATGGGAATTGCCATGAATTTAACTGTGCAGCTTTCAGCCTCATGGGTTACAAAGCCACTGATGTAATGGTAGTCAAAATTCTTGACACATCATTTGGAAATATGTCTTGTACATTGTAGAGTTCTGACTGCCAGTGCTCTGTTTTGAGAACATTGTGACTGTGTGTTGTTTTTGCTGGTTTGTAAGTCGTTTCTCACACTTGCATATTCCCAAGAGCATTTTTTCTGGTAGCTTTATTATCTGAATGAGATTATTATTAAAAATTGAGCATTGGCTTCTCTTTGAATAAAAGAACAGCTCTCTTGAGACAGTGATTAAACTTTACTCCAGGCATTGTATTTCAAATAACAGGAAATCTGTCACAAGAAACAAACAAACAAATACAGCAACAACAAATACCCAAATGAAAGCCCACACATACTTTGATTGATTTAGAGCATGCAGGGGCAAATGAAGACACAAAAAAAGCCTTCTGCCAATAGGTTAGATGTAGTCTGCCTGGGTGTCCAGACTTCCCACCTAGAACAGGGCTGGAGACATCCATTCTTGAACTTACTGTCCCAGATGCTCAACTTCCTTATCTTGAGAGGCAAGCATTACATTTTATGCAGAAAGATTTTCCTTAGGTAGCTTATTTATGTAAAAAAGTCTTTTAACCTTCATGACATCCAGTTCTGCCAACTGTGTGCCTGAAACCATATGGGATATGGTGTGTCATGTAGCGCCTCTGCCTTGCTGGTCCTCTTGGGCGACATACAGGGCCTGACTTTCTCCTCTTCCAGTTCAAGCCCATGGCATGAGGGGAAAATTAAGTGTCAACCAGATAGCCATGTGTCTTCTCCTGCATATGAAGACTGCTCTTGTGTTGTGTTGAGGTGCTGAGGCATTGATTGTAAGATGAATTCTGCTGAGAAACTAAAGGGGAGGAAACCAATTAAAATTGAAACCCTAAACTCAAGTGACCTTCCTGACATACATATGTGTTTAGAAATGTTTTCTATTTAGATGCTCCCCACTAAATTTTGATTCTCATATTTCATAAGGGTGTTTTTACACTGGGAGTATGCTTCTTATTTCTCAGCACTTCTTGTTTTCAGATAACTGCTGTTCTTCAGGTTACTGAGGTTCGTTTTATCCTGTAGAATCTAATTCTATTACTCTGTGGCTGAACTTGTGTTGGTCAGTAGTAAGGACAGTTTGGTTTTCTCTATCCCCTCTTAAGTGCTGTATTTAACCTTTCAAAAGTATTGTCAGTGACCTCAAAAATGCAGTGTAGAATACAATCTCTATCATATGCACAGACCATGTGCCATGAATATTAAAAGAATCACAATAAAGAGATTATATTCTGCCATGAATCTGTGGGGTCTACATATGTAATACTAGAATAAAAAGTTATTATATCCACATTAAAAAGTTACTTTGAAATGCAGAGCACAGCCATCTTCCAAAGTGAGTATTGCAATATTTAATAATTTTATTAAATATATTTAATATTTAATATTCCATAATAGTACGGAATGCACTATTGTAATACTATAATGTGTGACAATATTTTAATACCGGCCATGCTCAAAGACCTGCCAATTTGCAATTAGATAACTTATCTGAGTTGTTTCAGTATTATCATCGCTTCCCTACTGTTGGAGGTTAGACTTGTTTATCCTTTTCACCTATAGAATTTTTTCCCAAGGGTTGCAAGGCAACTGATTGCCGGGTACTTATGAGTGCTCAGGTGAAAACAAAGCCTAGAAGCTAGCACTTGACTACACCCTTGTCTCCGGGAGTTTTCCCCGAGGGGGGGGGGGGAGAGAAAGACAGGGGCTGGGGGGGGGACAGCTTCACTTTGTGGTGTGGTCTGCGTCGGGAACGGACGGGGGCTGCCATTGCTGCGTGAGTTTCTCACGGCACCACCGAGATCTGATCCTGGAGAGAGAGAGCTACCATCATCTGCTCGTGTGCCCAGATCCAGATTCCTCTTTTTGCTGCCCTGCTGGAGCTGCCTCGGCTAGGCATCCTGTCCCACTGCCTCGGCGCTGTTTTAGAGCTGCACTGCACCGCGGGCCCGCACAGGCCTCCCGGCCAGACCCGTTTGCCTTCTAGTGACTACTGACAGAGCTCTGAACTTCATCTGATCCACCAGCCCGAGATTCCCCACTGTTCCAGCTTAGTACCTTTTTCTCTGGAGTCCCCCAGAGACCAGACTGCCCCAGGTTTTGTAAGACCAAGCTCCATCAAGGTCCCTGGTTCTGTTTTTTTTTTTCGCTATTAATTGCTGTAGTTGTTGTTGTTTGCCCTGTTATACCTATTAATAAAGAACTGTTATTCCTATTCCCATATCTCTGCCTGAGAGCCGTTTTAATTTTCTAAATTATAATAATTTGAGGGAAGGAGATTTGAATTATCCATTCCGAGAGAGGCCCTGCCTCTCTCTAGCAGATACCTGTCTTCTTTCAAAACTAAGACAGATTTTGGCGCCCAACGTGGGGCTTGAGGGCATTGAGAGAAAAAAGGGAATAACAGTTCTTAAGTGACCTAATTTCTTGTTCATTCTTGTTCACTAGATATAGAAACCTTGATAAGTAACGCCATGTGGTCTAACTTATCCTGGTTCGGGTGGCATGTAGTTGTAGCTTTATTTTGCCCATTTGCAGGCCTTTTCCTAAACATGAGCCCTATAACAAAAGCTACTGTAGCTGTTATCCAGTTTGTTTTATGGGCTGATAAAGTGAGGAATTCACTGATTTTTAACTTGCTCTGGACAGCAGGCACGTAGATACGTGGCTATCACATACTAAGTGAGTGTATTTGGGGTTACTTTAAGAATAGTACTTTCTGTGAAGAAATGACAGTGAGAGAAGTTTTCCAGACCTTTAGCCAGTTCCTTATGCCTACTCTACCAGCTTTTGAAGAGTTCAAATTTCCTCTAGAAACTAACCAAATGTTGCTGATGATCCTAGCTTATTTAGCTTTCAAAGATAAGGTGAGGTCAATTTAGAGCACTGCACAGACTAGGGATATTGCTGTGGGGCCTGACACTGCCCCAGAGGCTAGAGATACTGCTGTAGAGCCTGATACTGCCCCAGAGGCTAGAGATACTGCTGTAAGGCATGATACTGCCCCAGAGGCTGAGAATGCTGCCATAGAGCCTGATACTGCCCCAGAGACTGGGGATGCTGGCCCACTGCCTGACCCTGCCCCGCAGCCCACCCCAGAAATGAACCACCCCAGTTGGGTGGGGGTTCTAGTGAAAGAGATACGTGAGATGAGCCAAGTGCTGAAAGAATACACTTCCCCAGCTGGTGAGAAGCCCTCCCCTTGCCCTGAAAAGAGAGAATCCGATAGTGCAGCAGTGGAACCCACAGAGGTTACAACCGTCCAGGTTCCAGCTGAACCACAAGACCAATCACAACCAGCTGCAGTTGCCCCTGTAAAAACAAAGAAGTATAAGATGAAATCAGAGCACCCAGGTAATAAAGATAAGAAAGGAGGGCCCTCACAGCCCACAGGAGAACCAGAGGTTGAGATTACCATCGAGTCCCTGACTTATGAAAGCCTACGTAATCTGCAAAAAGATATTGCACGACAGAGACGTGAGGCTTATACAACTTAGTTACTTCGGGTTTGGGACCTTATAGGTACAGGCGTGCAACTGGATGGTAGTGAGGCAAAGAACTTGAGACCCTTGACCCAAGACTCAGGGGTGAATCAAGTATTTGTAAGGGAGCAAGGGCCCCTTCCCCTCTGAGAGCGACTTCTAATGAGTGTAAGGGAGAAGTTTGTCCACAGAGACAGAATGCAGGAGCACCATCATAGAAGTCAGTAGAAGACCCTTGAGGAAGGGATCCAACAGCTGAGAGAAGTAGCCATATTAGAGGTACTCTTTAGGAGAGGTAGACAGCATGACAATGACCCTGACAAGGTCAGGTGCACAGGGCAGATGTTGTGGAACCTGGCAAGTAAGAGGCCATCTCAATACACCACCTTCATTGCAATGATCAATCCTGATAGCAACCGAGAGACAGTAAGTTCTGTCGCCAGCAGGCTCAGAAATTATGAGAGCATGGTCAGTGGCCCAATGCAGGCTCAGGTCTCTGCAGTAGTTAAGGAACTCAAAGAGGAGGTAATAAGAGAAGTGAGGGAAGAGATGAGGAGGAACAGTTCCCATGTAGCACCAGTGCGAGTCACAGGCCCCAGAGCCAGAGCCCAACGCCCTCCAGCTAGAGAGAGAGGGTACACCCCAAAGGCTGACCTGTGGTTTTTCTTGCGTGACCATGGAGAAGACATGAGAAGGTGGGATAGAAAACCCACTTCTGCCCTGGCAGCACAGGTGCGTGAGCTCAAGGAGAGAAACACTAACCGAGGGAGTCCCACTAAAATGAAAGTAGCCTCAACCTCCCAAGACCGAGCCACCAGGTATTATAGAAGTGAAGATGATATGTCAGATCCCCTTGAAAGAGCCTCTACAATGTATGCCCAGGAAGAGAATAATAACCAGTGCTAGAGGAGCCCTGCCTCTAGCCAGGAAGAGGCACGGGAAAACCGAGTCTTTTAGACTGTGTAGATTCGATGGCCTGGCACATCAGAGCCACAGAAATATGAAGCTTTAGTAGATACTAGTGCGCAGTGTACCCTGATGCCATCAAGACATGTGGGGGCAGAACCCATTTCCATTGCTGGAGTGACAGGAAGATCACAGCAACTGACTCTAGTAGAAGCCGAGGTGAGCCTGACCAGGAAAGAGTGGCAGAAACATCTGATTGCAACCGGCCCAAAGGCCCCGTGTATCCTGGGCATTGACTTCCTCCGGAATGGGTATTACAAAGACCCTAAGGGACTCAGATAGGCTTTTAGAATAGCTGCTGTAGAGGCAGAGGGCATCAAGAAATTGAACACCTTGCCTGGACTGTCAGAGAACCCATCTGCAGTAAGACACCTGAAAGTAGAAGAACAACGAGTACCAGTTGCCACCTCGACGGTGCACCGCCGGCAGTATCAGACCAATCGAGATGCCGTGATCCCCATCCACAAGATGATCCGAGAGCTAGAGAGCCAAGGGGTAGTCAGCAAAACCCACTCACCCTTCAACAGCCCCATCTGGCCTGTGCGCAAGTCTGATGGAGAATAGAGACTGACTGTAGACTATCGTGCATTAAATGAGGTGACACCACCACTGAGCGCTGCTGTGCCAGACATGCTAGAGCTTCAGTATGAGCTAGAGTCCAAAGCAGCGAAGTAGTACGCCACTATTGACATCGCTAATGCATTTTTCTCCATTCCTCTGGCTGCAGAGTGCAAGCCTCAGTTTGCGTTCACATAGAGGGGCGTGCAGTACACCTAGAACCGACTGCCCCAGGGGTAGAAGCACAGTCCCACCATCTGCCATGGACTGATCCAGGCTGCACTAGAAAAGGGAGAGGCTCCAGAACATCTGCAGTACATCGATGACATCATTGTGTAGAAGAACACAGCAATGGAAGTGTTTGAAAAAAAGGAGAAGATCATCCAAATTCTCCTAGAAGCCGGCTTTGCCATCAAGAAGAGCAAGGTCAGAGGACCTGCCCGAGAGATCCAGTTCTTAGGAGTAAAGTGGCAAGATAGTCGTCGCCAGATACCCACAGAAGTAATCAACAAGATCACTGCAATGTCTCCACCAACCAGCAAGAAAGAAACACAAGCTTTCCTAAGTGCCATAGGCTTTTAAAGAATGCACATTCCCGAGTACAGCCAGATTGTGAGCCCTCTCTACCTAGTTACCCGCAAGAAGAATGATTTCCACTGGGGCCCTGAACAACAGCAAGCCTTTGCCCAGATCAAGCAGGAGATCGCTCATGCGGTAGCCCTTGGCCCAGTGAGAACAAGACCAGAGGTAAAGAATGTGCTCTACTCAGCAGCCGGGAACAATGGCCTGTCCTAGAGCCTATGGCAGAAAGTGCCGGGTGAGACTCGAGGCCGACCACTGGGATTCTAGAGCCGAAGCTACAGAAAGTCTGAAGCCAACTATACTCCCACAGAGAAAGAAATCTTAGCCGCCTATGAAGGAGTTCAAGCCGCCTCAGAGGTGATTAGTACAGAGGCGCAACTCCTCCTGGCACCCCGACTGCCTGTGCTGGGGTGGATGTTTAAAAGAAAGGTTCCCTCTACCCACCATGCCACCGACGCCACATAGAGCAAATAGATTGCCCTCATCACACAGCGCGCCCGTATTAGAAACCCAAACCGCCCTGAGATTTTAGAAGTTATTACCAACTGGCCAGAAAGTGAAAGCTTTAGTCTCATAGATGAAGAAGAGCAGGAACAAGTGACACGGGCTGAAGAAGCACCACCGTACAACCAACTGCCAGTAGAAGAGACACAGTACGCTCTTTTCACTGATAGTTCCTGTCGCATTGTAAGCATGAACCAGAAATAGAAGGCAGCTGTATAGAGCCCCACACGACAAGTTGCACAAGCCACTGAAAGAAAAAGTAGATCGAGTCAACTTACTGAACTCAAAGCCATTCAGTTAGCCCTAGACATTGCTGAAAGAGAGAAGTAGCCAAAGCTCTACCTCTACACTGATTCGTAGATAGTGGCCAATGCTCTGTAAGGTTGGCTGGAAAGGTAGAAAAAAGCCAACTGGCAGCGTCGGGGAAAACCAATCTAGGCTGCTGATGAGTAGAAAGACATTGCCACTCAGGTAGAGAAGCTACCTGTGAAAGTCCGCCATGTAGATGCCCATGTCCCCAAGAGCAGAGCTAATGAAGAGCACCGAAACAATAAGCAAGTAGATCAAGCTGCCAAGATAGAAGTATCAAAGATAGACTTAGACTGGCAGCACAAGGGAGAGCTGTTCCTAGCTCGATAGGCCCATGATGCTTCAAGACATCAAAGCAGAGATGCCACCTATAAGTGAGCACGAGACCGAAGAGTAGATCTAACCATAGACAGTATCTCCCAGGTTATCCATGACTGTGAGACATGTGCTGCCATCAAACAGGCCAAGCGGGTGAAGCCCCTATAGTATAAGAGACAGTAGTCTAAATATAAGTATGAAGAAGCCTGGCAGATTGACTACATCACCCTTCCCCAGACCCTCCAAGGCAAGCGCTACGTGCTGACCATAGTAGAAGCCACCACTGGATAGCTAGAGACCTATCCAGTGCCCCATGCGACTGCCCAGAATACCATCCTGGGCCTTAAAAAACAAGTTCTTTAGAGACATGGCACCCCTGAGAGAATTGAGTCAGACAATGGGACCCATTTCAAGAACAGCCTTGTAAACACCTAGGCTAGAGAACATGGCATTGAATAGATATATCACATCCCTTATCATGCACCAGCTGCCGAGAAAGTTGAACGATGCAATGGCCTGCTTAAAACCACCTTGAAGGCACTGGGTGGGGGGTCCTTCAAGAACTGAGAGATTAATTTAGCAAAGGCCACATGGTTAGTGAACACCAGAAGTTCCAGCAACCGAGCAGGCCCAGCCCAGTCTGAGCCCCTGAGAACAATAGATGAAGATAAGGTTCCAGTAGTACACATGAGAGGTATGCTGAGAAAAACTGTTTGAGTTAATCCTGCCTCCAGCAAAGACAATCCCATCCGTGGGGTTGTCTTCGCTCAGAGACCAGGTTGCACTTAGTGGGTAATGCAAAAAGATAGACAGACCCGATGCATACCTCAAGGAGACCTTGTTTTAGGGTGAACTACCCATGCCACTGTATTCGTACCCACATCTGCATGTATATATGTATATAATTAAGGTAGTGCATGTATGTATATAGTTTAGCAGTTTAAATTCAAATGTAATATGTTAGTATGGGAAAAAATTCGAGGTGGATTAATGTTAGAAGTTAGACTTGTTTATCCTTTTCACCTATAGAATTTTTTCCCAAGGGTTGCAAGGCAACTGATTGCCGGGTACTTATGAGTGCTCAGGTGAAAACAAAGCCTAGAAGCTGGCACTTGGCTACACCCTTGTCTCCAGGAGTTTTCCCCGAGGGGGGGGGGGGAGAGAAAGACAGGGGCTGGGGAGGGGACAGCTTCACTTTGTGGTGTGGTCTGCGTCGGGAACGGACGGGGGCTGCCATTGCTGCGTGAGTTTCTCACGGCACCACCGAGATCTGATCCTGGAGAGAGAGAGCTACCATCATCTGCTCGTGTGCCCAGATCCAGATTCCTCTTTTTGCTGCCCTGCTGGAGCTGCCTCGGCTAGGCATCCTGTCCCACTGCCTCGGCGCTGTTTTAGAGCTGCACTGCACCGCGGGCCCGCACAGGCCTCCCGGCCAGACCCGTTTGCCTTCTAGTGACTACTGACAGAGCTCTGAACTTCATCTGATCCACCAGCCCGAGATTCCCCACTGTTCCAGCTTAGTACCTTTTTCTCTGGAGTCCCCCAGAGACCAGACTGCCCCAGGTTTTGTAAGACCAAGCTCCATCAAGGTCCCTGGTTCTGTTTTTTTTTTTCGCTATTAATTGCTGTAGTTGTTGTTGTTTGCCCTGTTATACCTATTAATAAAGAACTGTTATTCCTATTCCCATATCTCTGCCTGAGAGCCGTTTTAATTTTCTAAATTATAATAATTTGAGAGAAAGAGATTTGAATTATCCATTCCGAGAGAGGCCCTGCCTCTCTCTAGCAGATACCTGTCTTCTTTCAAAACTAAGACACCTACTCATTCTACAGGGAAAACAGAATAATTAAAACAATGCTGTATAATTACCTCTGGCATTATTATTCAATAAGACTGTACTGAATTTGTCATTATAATGCACATTTTGTGACTGAACGTTGAAATGACTAAAAATATAGCTCTTGATGCTTAGTTCTGTGGTCCAGATTCAGGCAGTTTGATGTTCCTGTACAAGTAGATTTTGAGTGCAAAGGATCCAGGATGATGCCACAGTAGGGAGGAGAGACATCTAAAAGATGTATTTTGACAGCTTGTCAGTATTTTGACAGCAAGACTTCTCCAGGCAGGATAGAACTCAAAATAGTAGGAAGAAGAATTAATAAGAAACAGTTCATGTTGAAATTAATTCAGAAGATGGAAATTGCTGAAAGAAGGAGAAAAAAACCCAGAATAACAACAACAAAATAAGTGCTAGAGGGAGAGGAGAAAGATTAAGAAATCTGAAAAGTTGCTTCTCAAAATTACTCATGATAGTAATGCTATATGAGAGGCTTAAATAAGCCCTATAATCGTCTCTTGAATACAAACAAAATTCTTGCCTTTGCCAGACTGATAGTATTTCATTGATATAAGAAAATATTTTTGTAAGGGATTACTGGTTTGTGGAGCTAAAGAAAACTGGGGAGATCTAGGTAGAATAAGTATGTTTTGACACAGTAACCTAGAAGTTGCCTATGAGGTCTGTGCTTGCATTTACACATGTAACCAAAGTTCCTGCAACTTTTTAGGCTGCATTTAAGGTGACTTTTTTACACAATGTCTTGTATTATGATAGTGCTTCTAGCACAAACAAAGAGCCTGGCTACAGAGGAGCCCTGAATAACTTGGTAAAGAAAGCAAGATGGCTGATTCACCCCAATGGTCATCAATAGCACCTGTTAAGGTGGCCCTGAGAAGCAAGAAAGGGAAGGAAAGAGATTTGTCTATATGCAAATATGGAAAAGTTTTTACCATGTTCAAATGAAAATCATGAACCTCCTTACTAATTGTGTTGAAAGTAAACCAAACTTTGGCCATTCCTCATTTAACAGATTGTGTGGACACTCATTCCTAAATGAGTGTCTTCTTGTTTCTAGACTGCTAATAGTGAAATATATCCCAGCTGTTGCATGGACTCTAGGTTTCAAATGCATGCCTGACAGAATGTGTAGGCATGTGTAGTTACATAGATCTGTCACTTTCTTGTGGAGGAGGATGAGCCATTGAATTTCAGCGTCTGGATGTGTAAATCCAGATCCTAGCTCTCCATCTTGTTCATGCACAAACACAGATGCATGGTGTGTATCAGGCAGGCTGAACTACAGAAATCAATGCTTGCTAGATTCTAAATCAGACTTCCACATGGCAGAACAATATCACTGAAGTACCACAGAGGCTTATAGTAGTAATTATTTCAACCCTGTTTTAAAACCAGTGTGCTGTTGCATTCTTTTTCCTCTGTTAGGATTGAGGTAGTGCATAAGCCAGAGGCTGAAATACTCCTTGAGAAAAATCTATGAAAAAGGGTTTGGGCACATTTCTTCTCCATATTTCTTACAGTCTTATGTAAAGTAGGGCAATTTTCCAGTTCTTAATTGATATGGGGAGGAAAAGAAGTTTTAGTTGATACATGATTCAGATTATTGTTGTAAATAATTGGATTGTTTCATGTAGCACATCAGCTTTTGTGAATGTGATATGGCTGTTTCTAGCTAACACTGAATTGTGATATTTTGTGGAGCTGGTTTATTTGGTTACCTTTTTTTAATGGCCAGTGGGGATGGCATGGAAGAGGTTAAAAGAACAATTTTTTTCAGATGGGTCCTTTGGCATCATTATTTTATTTTTCCACATTGTCCTTCTTTAGAGAGATTTTAACCTTTCTTTTCAGAAAATAAAGGTTATTTTCTGAAAGAAGGGATTGCAGGAATACATTGTGACTCTTGCTTTATAGGAAGCTTGGTAGTAAACAAGACTTAGATATTAGATATCAATATGCTTTTTTTCTAAAAAGGAACAGAAAAGTTTTCCATTAACGAATACATCCATATTAAAAAGATGGTACAGTGTTGCAGCAAACCATCTATTTTACATGGCATTAGGAGCTTTATGAAGTCAATGTGAAGTCAGTAATCTCAATACCTCTCATAATAGTCCATAAAAGCTCTAAGATCCCACCATTTAAATAGATAAACCTTACATGAAATAGATCAGACATGGAGCTTAACCCTCTGCAGGTTCATGGTACACACAGTGGTTGTGTTGTGAGAAGTCTGACTCATAAAGGGTGTCTTACATAAAGCATACTATATAAAGTAGCTCTTCACCTGATGGCATACATTTAGGACTTCAGGAAGTTCTGGAAACCTCCTGAAGTTTGGATATGTCACCATGTTTGAATCTGCCTGTGCATGTAAACATGAGGTTTTATAAGCGCATGTGCGCTGATCAAACCTCCTAGTGCAGTTGAAGGGGCAGTCAGTAAGGAAAGAGGAACCTGCCTTTTGGAAAATTTGGCAAATACTGACTTTTGCCGAAGATATCAGTGCAGCTTTAGTATCTGCACAGAAAAAAATGAATTTAGCCTGTGCATGAAAGATTTTTGTGTAGTGAACTGTCTGAAATGGAACAGGAATCTTCCTCCATATGCTAGTGCAAAACAGTTAATCATTCTGTATATGATGATTAATAGTTAATAATTATTTTACTTTTTTTAATTTGCTAATGTGCTGAAATGTGCAATAGGAATTATATTTCAGCCTGCAAGGGCATCTTGTTCAGCTCAGCTTTGCTTTACAGCTCACAGGCTCTCAGCCCATTAATCGCAAGGTGACACTCCTAAGTGGTAAACCTGATGATACCTATTAATATTTATGGGTTTGCTATAGTGTACTCTTGTGTTTGCTGTGCTGGGAAAGAGCAGTTCTGTCTATCAGTATGAGCTAACACCTCTTTAAAGCTGTAAACTGACAAACAGCACACTGAGTTTTTTTCTAATTATTTTACCAAGCTGATGACAACTAATCAAATTGAACTGCCTGGTGGTTGCACTAGTTGCTTTCAGTACCTGCTTTGGGGTTTTAGGAGTCTTCTTTCTCACCATATATAGGATATAAAATATAGATGTGAATATAGCATGCTTCTTGAATGCAGATTGGTTTACTAATCTTCAAAAAATAACAACTGTAAGGTCAGCCCCAAATGTTCCTATTTTCAGGTACTCTTATTTAATCTAAGCAAACATTTTCAGCGGAAGATACTGGGTCATTTGGAAATTAGGCCAAGCACTCTATTTATTCAGGTATATGAATAAATATACATATATTTATTGTGTGTGAGAGAATGTGTGTGTGTATATATATATTATTTTCAGTGTAATAGTACTTTTCAATATAGTATTTCAGTATAGTAGTACTTTGCTTATATTTAGGTGTCAATTCTTCCATCATTTTGAAGATAAGTCTCTCCAAATGTGCGAGATGCGAATTATTTTGAAATACAGGTTTTTTTTAATTTGTTTGGTTTGGGTATTTTTTAAACAAATTTTACATTTCAGGGAATGACCTGATTATCTATGACACTCTGGTATTTCTACAGAAAAAGGAACTGTTAGAAATTACAGATTTTTCACATCAAAAGTTATTACACCATTTGACTTTGAAAAGCAGCAGGTTTTTTCAGTGGTCTGAGGATCTCCCACTCCCCTCATACACCTGGTCCCTGAGACTCAATCTGTAAGTCACGTGGATAGAGTGAGCCACTGGTGTAAAATTTCTGTTGAAATGGGCTATCTTGAGAATACTGGCTCAGCTTATTTTCGAGTTCATGAGTTTAGAGATTTTTGGTAACTCTTAAACTTTTCTAAAGCTAGCACTACATAAAGAAATCGCCGTGATCTTTCTTAGCCAAGTTGACATGTTGTTTCTCTAGCTGAAAAACCGGTTCAGTGTGCTGAAACCAGATTCCAGGTTGTGCACTCCGTCAAGGCTACTTTTCTTTAGGCAGCTCCCCCAATTCTTTTTCAAATCTTAAAAAAAATCCCATAAAATGCAGTAGATGATAATGCATCTACTGATGTTAATTTGTGCTAATGCTAAAAAGTGAAGTGGGAATATTCTCTATTGCTAACATCTAATCACTGGTAAATTACAGGTTCAGGGAAAATCTGACACCATACTAGAAAGGCCTACTTGAAATTACCTACTTGAACTAAGATAAATAATACATATTCAAATAGGTATGTATGTATACACAGAGAGGGACATGTGTTTATACAGCCACATCTCAGGTCATGTTTTGGCCGTGTTCCCTCACCTTTCTCTCTGTTTGAACTGTTTATTAGTGGTTCATTCTGTTATATCAAAACAAATAAAATGAAAGTTTTTCACTAATCAAAAATACAGTAGATTCGACGACAGTATTCTTTTTTAAGTTGTGTGATCATACATGCGCAGTGTTTGTGGAAAACTGCATCATGTTCCCTTAGGGTGCATATAGATGCGCCCTACACGAATTCATTTGCTGAACCTATTCTTGTGTGTTAACTCAATAAGCTCTGGTTAAATGTGGCACTGTGTGTCAGTTGTAATCTTCAAGAAGAATAAGTTTATTTTACAGCGCAGTGTTCAGTTCTGTGTGAAAGAAAAATAAGTAAGGAAATACTGCAACAGCACCAACAGAGTAACTTGGTCTCCTTGGTGTATTCACGTCCTGCCACCTTGGTTTTTATCATACTGCAGTACACAGAAAAATTAGGCCTGCACTGTGTGTGGAGTTTGCCCTTGATGAATCCAGTTATTTGAGCTTTCACAAAGAACAAGCCTCTCTAAAACCAGAGTGGATTTGTAAAGTATTTACTAAGCTTTAAAACCCAGTATAACAAGGCATGATTACATAGACACCAGCGACAAACAAACATTTCTGTAAGGAACAGCACAACACATAACAATGACTGTTCACAAGTTTACTGTTTGTTGGTGCTGCTGCTTTCAGGGGAGCTGAAAATGTGCAGTATTTTTTCTTTCAGGATTTGTTGGAGGACTAGAAGAGCCCTGTTTATTGTTTGGTTTGGGGGTTGTGCTAATTTTATTACAAACCAGCGTTCCCTTTACTTCGAGTGGAACCCCAAATAAAAAGCCTTCTGTGAGCAATAAAAGGTTTTTAACACTGTTGTGCTTCAGGTGTGAAGGCAGTGGCTATTTCACTCAGTGGTAACAGAGTTATGTTGCTTTTCAGCTATACCATAGTGGTGAGTGCCTGGCCCATTTCATGGTTCCCCAGTAATGTACAAACCATCTAGCAAACCAATGGCCAAGTTTGTGCACTATGTTTCCAGCAAGGTCTCTTCTCTGAAGACTAGCAGGGACAGTCAGGCAGTGGGAATCATCCCAGCTGTGCTGATTTTCCTCTTGGAGCCCTAGCACAATTGTCCACATGGGTGATGTGGTAAATGCCTTGCCCAAGATCAAGCTGCACGTCAGAGGCAAGTCTGGACATAAGGAAGAACGGTGGTTCTTCGTCTCATCATTAAAAATTGATACATACAAATTACATTAATCTCTAGAAATGAAAACTAATACAGCTGCTATTACATAGTGTGAAAAAAGGTAAAATACATTCTACTGCTGTTCCTTTGATGAGTGGTAAAGAACATGATATTCTGGATGGAGTGTTTTGTCCATCAGCAAAAAAGAAGCCTTTACTCAGTATGGTTAAATACACTTGATAAGAGTGGATACTATTTTTCTAAAGATATTCCTTTATTTTTAGCTTAAAAATAATAATTGAGACTATAAAGCACCACCACAAATAGGACACCAGCAGCCAAATTGCATAGAAGGGCATAGGCAACATTGTCTAAAAGCCCTGAAGAGGGTCAGACATTGACCTACTATTGGGCCAGTGGTCTCAGATGTGTCTTCTGGAAGAAGCACAGAGAAGGGCTGGGAGAAACTTCTGTAAATCTCATGTGCCTTTCACCTCACTTTATCAATTTTACTGCCACAACAGTTCTATTGAAATATATCTCTAGCTACAAGGTAATTGTGATTTTGATGTGGGTTTTTTTGTTAAAATCTTTTCATTTACTTTTCAACTTTTAGGTCTAATTGGCTTAAGGTCAAGAGTTCTGACAAATCACAGTATGTTGGCAAAATTACAGTGGAGAGAGCTCAGGACCAGTTGCAAAAGAGAGAACAGATAGGAGGATACAGGCCAGGAATAGAGCATTACATATGCAGGCACCCAGCATATCCCTCTTCATACTGTTATCCCTTTTTTCACTCCTGTGTGCTTTTATTTTTCACTTTGACTGGATGCTGCATGTGGTTTTCTGTAAGCTGTAACCCTCATCCTTAGCAGAGACATCACAGCATCTCCTCAGGGTAGGGTAGATTTGGAGAGACAAGAAGGGCTCTTCTTGCAGGTTACATGAGGTCCTGCCTGAGGAGTCAGATTTGAGTAGAGACTGTGATCTTCTTTCATTCTCACTGCTGCCTGAACTCTTTGCTGGGGTAGGCATAAACTGTCTCAGTCCACTGAGTAATGTTGGTATGTGGCAATGCTTGCACTTAAAAAGTCAGCGTCATCCAAACATGTGGTTGCAGGTTGAACGCCCCATAGTGCTTCTAGACAGGAGTGGTTTTGTCTGAGTACCCACTCAGGGCTTGCTTTTTTGCAGCAGTGGCTCCGCAGTTTTAAGGCAAGTCTTAAAAAAATCAAGTAGACCATTGTTCACTACTTCAAACACAGCATGAAGGCACTCCATCTCCAGGTTCTCTTTTACAGTGTTACACTACTGTTTCCTGTGTTTTGGTAGTGACACATTTAGCTGTACAAAATACCTTCATTACTGACAGACCCAAGAGAGGCAGATACCTGCTTCCACATGGGGCTGTGCTGGGCTATGTAGTGAGTGAACTGCAGGGGCAGGAGGAGATTATGAAATAACTCCAGGATCACTGTGGCTGCCATGGAAGATAGAGCACAGCACTGCGGAGGTTCTGAGAGGTTTTTTCTACAGAAAGTGTTTGTATCAGGACATCTCTATCTCTTTTTCCTGTTTTTTCTACCACAAAACTAGGCTCAGAATTGTATTTGGCAGCCACTGAGCCATCATAATAATAGCAGCATACAAAACTAGGCAAAGAACGGATCTATCACTGTATCTGACTAATCTCTCTGCTTATGCACAGTGACAAATTCTCACCTCTTCATATAGATCAGCAAGCTCTGTAACCAGTTAGTCATGCATAAGCTGTGACAGCACATCACAAGCTTGGCAGTTTGGAAGCCCAGAGTACAAGGTAAAATATTCAGTTTTTTAACATGAAATCAGCAGCTTTTTCCATTCCAATACTTTTTACCTAACCCCCTCAATTCCCCCAAAACATTCTTTCTCAAGAAGATGTCATATACTTCTATATCTCCCAGTAGATAGAAGCCAAACAAGGAAATAATGAAAACAAACCTTTCCATATAATTTTTGTAATGTTTATTTATTTTTCTGTAACATATTTTTGTTCTCTCAGCTCAGGATTCTTTAAAAAAGAAATTCTTTTTTACTATATTAACTTTAATATACAAATCTGAAAACCACAGTTTTGAGATAAAGGTTTAGATATGTGAACTGATAGATAGTCATGAGAAGAATAGTATAAATATAAGCACCATCACCTGTCTTTGACATGGAAATACAGTTTAATTAGAAGCTAGTGACATGGATAAGAGACACTTTAAAAGTAGCTTTAGAGGTTACATTGGTTGTCTGTAGAATTTTAATTATTAAAATGTTTGGAGGTGCCAGAAAACCCATTCCAGTTAAAGGCAGTGGCTCTCATTTAGAGGCAGTTGACCAGACACTCTAGAAAGAAGACATTTTAAAGAACTGTTGAGGAACACACAAATTTTGTATGTTTTGTTGTTGAATGAAGCCATTAGTAACCATAGAAATAGGGGTATGGAGTTGAAATGTATAAAACTTCAGTTAAATAAGAATTAAGTGAGTTTTCAAGCGTTTTTCTTTTTGACAAAAGCTATGGGGCACAAATGAAATGTGCTTATTCTCTCTAACATGAGACTGTTGAAAATACTGAAAACTAGTTGTGTCAGTCTTGTGGTCTCTCCTGAAAATGTTAAATCAGTTATCAGTTAAGAAATCTGAGAGGAGACATATAGAAAGACAAATCAATAAATAACGTTATAAAACTTAAACTTCCATGCTGGACTTGTTCTGTTTTCTGTCATGTGATGTGAATCTAATGGAGATCTGCACATGTCATTGCAGCATGGGACTATCGAGTTAAGAGTGTTAAAGACGTTGCATTTCATATGATGGTTCTCAGACTTTCTCTGGTCACTGTACCTAAATGGCATTCTGATTTTTTTTGTGGATCACTATTCAGCCCTCACCTTAAACCTTTAATTTAAAACTTTATTTAAATGAAAATTAAATAGTAGCATCTTTAGAGCAGCTGAAGGCTGTTGAGCATGAACTTACAGACCACCCACACTAATCTGGAGATGTCAGTCTTGAAACTGCGTTTGATGGGCTTATCTGAAGATTTTTTACATTTTTACACTTTGTATACAATTATCTGGGCTTAGCTAGTTTTCTGCAGTGTCATCCACTGTCTGAAAATGCTGTTTCATTGTTGGTGGAGATCACAGACTCCAAGTTGAACATGAAACAACTCCATCTGCACAAGAGGCAATTGCTGGTTTCTGAAGCGCCAGCATGCAGGATTTCAGAAAATTACACTGTGCTGTAGTAGCCTGTGTGTTGCAGCCTCGGAGGCTGAGAGGCCTCCCTGGCGGTCTGTAGCCTGAGATAAAGAAGATGCAAAGTCACGATGAATGGCCAAAAAGAAGCCCCTTGGCGCCTTTAGACCCCTCTTATCTCTCTGTAAGACTATAGGCCAAATTGTACCTTAACTCTCCCATTGGTTCACTTTTCAAAACCCCTCAACCCTATATAAACCCCGAATATTGCTCTGTTAAGTCAGAAGAGCTGTCACTGCGACCCTTCGAAGAGGATGCTGAAATAAAAACATCTTCACGGAACCGCACACCGCCTTCTCCTCTTCTCTCCCTGTGTCTGCCTGGCACTTAGCAAGCAAAAGCTGGGATCCATTGCTAATAGCTGAAAATCACTGCGAGCTGATCCACCACTGCTAAGAGCTGCAAACACTGCTAAGAGCTATCCCACTGCTGAGCTGGATCCACAGCATATCGCTTGCTAAGTTTGCCTGAAGGCTGAAAAGCTTTTAAATACCTGTGCAGTGAGTGACTCATAAAAGAATACATCAGAGTCTTGGTCACCGAGATGGGCATGGAAGCCAGGCAGACCTCTGGTATTAGAAAATTCAGGTTCAAGTAGCAACTTTGAAACCATCCAATGTTGTAATTGTGCAGAGTGTATTGTTCTGGATCTGTGGTTTGCTAGGCCTGAAATGGCATTGATTGTAGTGATGGTCTGGGCTATAAGTGAAGCTAGAAGAACATCCACTTGCAATGGCTTACTTTCTTCAAGAGAGAGTAAAGCCTCAAAGATTTAATATTTTTAGTGAACCTAAGAGATGGAAATACCTAGTTCGTCAACATACTTTGGCATATACCGAATTCTGGAGTCTTGATAGAAATGAAATAATCTTTTTAAGTGATATAAAATAGGACGTAAACTCAGGAATTGTTGCTGATCTTTTTGTTGTGAGAAAAAATATGCTTTTGCAGCACTGTAAATTCTGAAGTGATATGGTCATATTCAAAATGTCCACATGCCAGCAGTTCCAGGTGGCAGATCATAAGGGATAACTCTGGAGGCAGTCAAATTTAAACCGTAGAGTTTCCAGAATTCAAGCTCTCTACAATTTATCTTCCCTCCATAGCAGTTTTAATACATAACTTTCAAAATTTTTGATTTTAGTTGGGGTGGCAAGGCATTGGTCATTTATGTTTTACAGGACTTAAAGAACCCCAGGGACATGCAATTCAGGCACTAGTGAGGGTAGCAGTTAAAAGTAAATAAGCAAGTTCCAGCTTCCAGAAGTGTTACAGGGTAGGTTGATATTTACAGAATTATCCATCCTCTTCTCCTCAGTTCATGAGGGTGACCTGCTTTGAGCAGGTGGAGGAATAAAATGAGTCCAAAGTGAAGAAAAAGGTACAAGACTGAATATTTCTTCTTAAGGCAAAGAAACTATCTTTTGAGGAGAGACCTAGGGATGGATGTTCGTTGCATACCAGTGCTTTCAGAAAACATGGGGCAGCATGTGAGAGAATGGAGGGACTCCTAATGACCACATAGTTTCTTGCTTTCAAAGGTACCATGATTTTTTGGTGTAGTTCATGGTGAAGCCATTTTTCATAAACACTTATTTAATTAAATAAGCAAAATCTCTTGAGGACCTGCATAGCAGGTTCTCAGGAACTCCATTTTAGTCTTAACTACCTGTTCCTCAGCAAGCTTCCCTGTCCAAAATCAGTTTTACATGCTTTTTCTACAGACATGCTGTAATGAAAGACTTGATAAAGTGGTTGTGTATTAATACTGTGTAGCTTTGGTTGGGAGATACCCACATACCCTGCTCTTTTCACATTTTGTGGGGCAACATAGACACAATTCAGCAAAAGCAATATTCAGAATCATAAAGCTGAGTCAAAAGTACATCTTGTTCTTTCATATCACAATAGTGAGGTAAACAAAATAGTGTTTTCTTAGCCTGCAAGTGTTTCCTTCCAAAAGATGGAGATAAATCCATGAGATAATTTTTCTTAAGCTACTCTTTAGTTTCAAAAGGTAAGCATGTATTTCAAGTGTTCTTATCTTCAGGTGTTCAGGTGGTTAAAACCCCTTCTTTAACTGCTTCATCTTTAACTACTGAAGGACAGTCTTAGGTATTTTCCTACATTTCACACTGAGGGCTTTTTGATTCACTGGGATTTTTGCAACTTCTTGTACTTACCTTTGCAACTTCTGCATCTATTCTTTACTTCAGGGAGAGGGAAAATGCTGTCACAGTACTCTCTGTTGCACTGAAGGCAATACAAAGACTGAGAAACACAGAGTTGCTTCAGCACTTCCAAGATCTCAGTGGCAGATGGATTGTTTACCATGTGCTATGTTTGTGACTCACAGCCACCCGACCAGTGTTCAGGGAAGAAGAGCACCGGTTTTGCCTGGCATCCTGTGTCAGCTGTGCCAAAGAAAGCAAGGTATGATAACAAATTCTAGAGTCCACAGTAGGGTTCTGGTCAGGATCTAAAACTTGAGTTTGGATAGCTCCAGAGTTATCCAAAAAACAAGCTTCTCAGAGAGATGTCTGGGCAAGATCTGAGTCTTGAAGACCATGAAATTTGGGGGAAAGAGGCAGTGTTCCTGTTACCAGTGATCATTGTGCAAATCTGTGAGAACATTCTACAGAGATTTAGTTAAAACTAGTGACTACCCTCTGTAATAGCAGGTACACAATCAGTCATTGGATATGTGCTAGGCAGAATGTAAACTGTTTATAAAAGATTTCTTTTTCCATTCAATGTGAAACGCCTCTCTTCCTTGATCTCTTGCTAAAGTATCCATTTCTTGTTAAGCTTTTTCAGGGAACAGAAAGCTTTACTTAGGAGAATATCTTCAGTTCTCTTTCCTTTGAATAAGTCAATGAATAGTTGGTAATATAAATCCCTAAGTGAAAAAAAAAAAAAAAAAAAAAAGAAATCAAGTTACTAGTGTGCTTAGAAATGCTGTATGGCTTGTATTACGGAAGGGGAGGGGAAGTCAAGGTGTTGCATTCTTCTTTTTAATTTCATACTAATTCCACTGAAACCACAGATGGAAGTGGATTTGTAAATGGATGCAACTGAAAGTCTGATTTATATATGTGCTCCTAAAAACATGAATTAAGAAAGCGTCCCAAATTTCTTTTTCTGCATTAAGGAAATCAGTTTATACTGGCGTAAGGTACAAGGGAATCAGGTCTTCTGTCTTTATTCTTCTGTAGTCATGCACTTGTTAAATTAAGTTTTGATGACCTGTAATGAGATAGGACCTCTCTTTAGCTTCTTTCTGGCTTGCAGATAAGTAACAATAATTTGGGGAAAAAGTAACAGGACCACAGCCTCAGAGAATCATGTAGAGCTGAATTGTTTTCCAAGGTGAAATAATAAAATTCACAGTTATATCCAACAAGTGAACTGATCTGTAGAAACCTTAAAGTACATTATATTGTGTTAGGAGCTGGGGTATGCTGATGGAGATAAGCTGTCCATCATTCCTAGATGAAAGGAGAGGTCAGCCTAAATCCATATTAAGATAATACTGCCTGATAGTGGGCCATTTAATGTCCAGAAATATTGGTAGCTTATATGTATGCATTACAGGAGGCCATCAGAAAAGTTCTGTGTTCTTTTATCAACTGTGAGTCAGGAAGGCATTGTTCAGTTTGGTTTTAAAGCAGGAGGTCAGACAAGATGATTCCAGAGCTGCCTTTTGGCTTGAGTGATTCTGTGGTTCTGCCAGCTCAGTAACTAAGGCTGAGAACTGCGAAATTCTGGATGCTTTTACATTGCCCTAAAAAGTTAGGACTGTACTGTAAGGAAGGAGGATATCAAGCATGTAGGACTCTCTTCTCTGATCCTGCAGGACATACCCTACTTTCCTAAGTGTAATGCAGTTTAGTTCCTGCCTGCATAACTTAGTTTTAAACAATTTGCTGCAATTCAACCAGCGAAATGTGGCTTCAATAGACAAAGTCCTTTTTATTGTCATGTGTAATGCAGGCCCAGGGAAGGAGGCTTGGATGTGACCAGAGGAAATGATGTTCTATTAAAAGATGTGAGTAGTGTCATTTGCTGGTGTATGGCTCTCTCTTTAAAAATTTTCCTTCTACACCAGTCTACGCCTGCAATGAAGACAGTCCGTGCATCCAAATGTGCATCAAGAGGTCATGAGCAAGATGAGAGAGAGAATAAGGGTTTTGCATAATGTTTTAGTCCAGATTGCACTCAGCTTCCCAAATCATTTGTCGAAGTCTAGGTGTTTTTGAAACTGGGATTTAGAGTGAGTCTAGCTGTGGTATAAATACATTCAAACAAATACTGTCATTTAATTTGGGCCTGGAAATAAACTACTTCTGTTAACAACCTAAGCTTATCTTTATGCTTGATACATAAAATGTGATCATGCCTGGAGTAAGCATAATCAACTCAAACTACTAAAAAGTTGCCATTAACTGTTTAAATGTCACCATTTTAGGAGGTGAATTAAGACCTCGAAGTGCCATTTTGGCCATGTGGTACTTTGACAGCACAGTAATATATCAGTTACCAGCTTCAATCTAGAAGTCATTTATATGAGAGAAATTCATGCAAAATTGTAAAACTTAACATTTCTTTTGAAAATCATATGTGTACTTAGGAACAGTCCACACATTCTCTCCATCAAGCTCACTGATTATGCTTGTAGCATATAAGACTATATGGGTCAGACTGTATTCTGTATGACATATGTTTGTTTTGTCACATGCTGTATGCACCAAAACTTTTATTTTTTTTTGTGCTGTGTCTTTTTTTTCTTGAATGTACAGGGTAGTAGTCACAGCTTCACCTAGGTGGTGTAATTTTGAATCCTTCCTCTCCAGAAGTCCTTAGTAAATGTGAGGACAAAACATGCTGCTACCTGAGATTTAATTTCTTTGAAAATTGTGTTTGAATATCTTTAAGAAGTAAATGTCAGGCCATTATTCCTATTACAGAATCCTTATCTGATTAAAACTTGTAGATAAGTTCCCTTTTTGTTAAAGAATGAATTAAAGCAGATAGTTCCAGAAGAAACAGAAAGTAGTTGAAAAACTAACCTGCCTGTTCTGATGGTCCAAAGTAGTTAAGCAACAAGAAATTGGATAACATTTTCCCCTGACAGTTTGGGTTAAATGGTGTTAAACAAATCCTGTTTGTAGTTTCTCATATTACCATGTTAAAAGCAAAAAAATACCATCTAATACTCTGAGGAACAGATGAATTGAGAAAAGCTGAAGTTAGGAATATTATGTAGGACTACAACAAAATCAGGTTGAACCTTCCTTTCTTTCCCAGTTCCCCTTTTCCTCATTTCTTTGACTGTTTGATTTCCGGATGTGCTGAAGATAGAACATGGTCTGCCTGCTGTGCAAGTCTGAAATCAGAGCTGGCATGTGGTTTCTTTCAGCCTGTCAAAGAGGCAGTATTCTATATTCTATTCAATAATGCTGCTCAATACAGCATATGACTGGCTGTCTTCTTTTTACATACACTGCAATAGAGACCTTTGTCCCTTGTGATTCACCAGGTTTTATTCAGCTGTAAAACGACTCATGTTCAGGAGCGGTTTCAGGGGGAACTTAACTAGTCCAGGGAGAATGCAGAAGAAAAGAAGAAAAAACTCCGTTACTAAACAAAACCACCAAACAACAGCAACAGCAAAACACAATACCTCATACAACCAAAAAAAATCCCACAAAGAAATAGAAACAGATGAAAATTTATATTTATTTCATGATTACTTCAAAAATACTGAGCAGATGTTGCTTACAAAATTACAGGTCTGGAGCTAATAACTGGAGACATAACTAGAAAAGCCATTGTGGTCAAGAAGGCAGTATTTTGTTCAGTAATTATGCTTTTTAATTCCTGAAAGTTTTTCCTGTTTATAGTACTACAAAGCTGAACCAGGGCTTGGATTATTTTCTTTAAGTAACTGTTAACAAGAGCCAATAATGCCGTGATTAACTGCTTCTGAATGTGGATTTGATGTGGCAGCTTCTCTGTGTCAGAAAGAAAGCAGGAATTAGCATCTGTAAGCCTACCAAAAGTTTCTGTAGAAGACACAAATCAAACCAACAGTGCTGAAAACACAGTTTAGGCACTTAAAAATATATGTTTAAGCCTGAAAGTCCTGTCAGTTACTGTATTTGTATTGCCAAGATTTTGCTAGACTCCACTGAAATCATGTATTGTATTGCTACTAAGTGTCATCTATCTTCTGCCTGTGTATCATTTTAACCTAGATTTCTGAGGAAAGTATTTTGGAATACTTAAACCATGGAGTTAACCAATTCTACACTGAATTTTTGAGCTATTAAGAAGGTTCATATAGATTAGTTAGAAAACTTTGTGCCAAGGTCTTTATCATTCTTAATGTCAAAATCTCCCTGGAAGCACAGGATAGGTTTCCTGATCTCTGCAGACTGATAAGGCTTAACTGGCTATTGGAACATTTTCTCCTCCTTACAGTACGTAAGTTGAAAATAGAAATGCTTAAGAAACTGCTGATGTTGCTATTGATCCATAACATGTACAGTCAATCGATTGTTCTACAGACAGCTGGGATAAACATGCAGTCCAGCAAAGCTCCCATTTACACTCAAATAGTATTAATATGTATTTAATTAGGAATATCAATAAAAGAAATGTCTCTTCATTTGCACAGTGAAAAGAAAAAAAAGCCTTTGGGTGGTTAAAAGCACATTCAGAGAAGGCTTAGGGACTGAGACAAACCCATTCGTTCTCTAAACACAATGCTCCAATAGGCAGAAAATGCAAATGAATGTGATGAAACAGCAACGAATGAAGAGTTTTCTCTTGGTTGTTTGTTAGTTATTCTTTGGAGACGTGAAAATGCAGGGGAGTGTATGTTGCATATACTTGCATGTTTATATGCAAAGCAGAGGTTTGGGGTTTTTTCTTTTACAAATAAATATAAAGGAAAAATGGTGAGAAAACTAGATAGTGGGTAAGAGGCTGTGAAAACAGAAAAATTACGGGATTATTAAAATCAGTGTTGTTTGCTCAATAGTTGAGTTAAAACACGTACTGTTTTATAAATTGGTGAATAACATTTGCACAAGCTTAAATGAAATTACACATTATAATCTGGCATTTGGGAAACTTTGAAATTCTTACCACATTTTAGGGTTCTTTTCTTTATTTATATATATATATATATATACATACATATATATATATATAACTTCATCTGAAGTGAAGTTAATTTCAGATTGTCCCTCTACAGTGCTTGAATTTATAAAAAACATTCAGCTGTCCTCTGCCTATTCATCTTGCTATTTATGTGGGCTTCATGCAAAGATAGGAATTACACTCATACTGGGATGATTGTAAAATTTTTCACAGAAAAAAATTATTACAATGCGTGACTATGTTTTATACTGGATATTTTTGTTACTACTGTTAACTCACATTGGCACTAAATGTTTGGGGGTTTCTAAGTTTAGCCTTAAAAATGCATGTCCAAGAGTTTAGGTGTTTAATTATAATTTACAAGCTTTAAAGTGAGTTGTTTTCACTCAGTGAACTTTTTTTTGTGACTAGATGATGTCTCCATCAAGCAGTAGAAATTATTCAATTGATAGGAAGCATCACAAAAGAGCGAGACGTTTTCATTGCAATACTGAATATAATGTTGCCCAAGAAGGTGGGAGCAAGAAAAAAAAACGTTGCATGATTTTGTTAGCTATGTCATGTCAAATAAAGCCTGCTAGACAATGTCAGCGTAATTAATACTTTGACCTAAATTTGCATGTTTCAGTTTTTCATACAGAAACTGAAATTTCTTACCGGTTTATACTTTTCAGTATAAATCACTGGTTAAAGACTGGACACTAACTCACCTTCCTGTGTGTATATATGTCTGTGTGTATTTGTGTGTGTGTACATAATGTACAGCTGGTCTGTACATTAAATTAGAATCTCTGCAAAATTATCCACTGTAATAAGCAGAAAAATATGGATTTGTTTTGAAGTAAGAAAAAACCACACAAAAAATTAATAATAAAAAGTTAACAAAGCTTCTAAATACTTAGGGTTTTTAAACTGAAATGGTTTCATTTTCCCTTTCCTTCTTTTATTCCTTTAAAAGTAGTAATTGGCCTTGAATTTACCTTTTGCCTACCACCTTGCTTCTAATCATCTAAAATCTTTTACAGAATCTGTGATAATTTTAAATTTCTAAATATTCCTGCGGGTGTATAATTTCAACTACTTTTGTGGTAATTATGTAATCAAATATTTGTCATATAATTGGGGTCAAAAGGTATAATCCCAGAGATGTTACAGGCATGTAAAATTTGCTGAATTTAATTAAAACAGTGAGAAGATTAGGAATTACATTTTAAAGGAGTGCTTTAATAGAGAATTTAGGCTCCACTTGTACACTTTTGTACTTAGCTGTACTGTTAGACAATTTTAGATTTTTTGATCATCAAGAAAAAAAAAAAACCTATGCCAACACCAAAAAGAAGGGCAGGCAAAAATACAATCTAATTTCAAAGCCACATCTTGATTCTTCTGTGTATTTTGTAGAACTACAAAGTGCAAAAACCTTTCTTTTTTTTCTTCCCACAAAACTTTGTCTGGGAGCAAGCCTCAGGAAATACCTGGCATTTCAGGCCCCTAGTTTTAACTAAATCAAGCCATTTGAGGACCTTAAGTTTGAAAGTTACTGCTCAAATCATACACAGTGGAGCATGCACGCAATTGTATAAAATGCCCAACTTGCTCTTGCTTACAGGAATGCTTCCAGAAATTGTTTACTACTTCTTGGTGTGAGAATAGAAGATATCCAGAGGCAGTGTTGCATTTGATAACAGGAACAATTTTTTCAGTTCAGAGAATGCAAAAATTAATAAGATGTCTTGTACAACTGCCCTCAAATCCCTAATGGCATGCTTGTTGCTTTTATAAAAGTCTGTTGTTATGGTTAAAGTTACCAGATTAATATCAGCCAACAGTTCTCCCTCCCACTTCAATCTGATGTGTTTGATTATCTAGATTTCTCTGTGGGGTTTTTTTTTGACCCACTCCCCCATTTTGACCAAGTCATCTAACATTTCACCTAGCTGTTAAAATATCCTGAAAGCTAGGAAACTGCAGGTCATTGGTATTTCTTGTACAATAGGATCGTATTTTGTGCACGAGTTCTTTTGGCTGACCTGCTGTAGAGGATACCTGATTAGGTGTCTGCTAATAAAAGGCTTTCAGAAGTTTTTGAACTGGAGAATCTCATTTTGGCTATTAAAACATCTGTAGCTGCACCATATGTGGTGAATTGGAAAACAAGTAATGATGTTTCAGCAAAACCCACTAATCCTTTAAATAAATGTCAATAGGCTCTATTGTCCTCCCATCTCTGCCCCTAGAAACACATACGAAAATTTAGTCTACAGGTATGATATTGAATATGTATGATATGGTAGAATGCAAAATTAAATACAATTCAGCACAGACAGCATTTTTTGAAAAATGAATGAATCAGATTAAAACTGCTTCATTTCTATGTGTGACTGCAACATTAATTTACATTAATTTTATAGAAATTAAAGTCAATGTGATTATGATGATAATATTTCTTATTTTATCTAGTGGTACAGAAAAGTGACAAAATGAATGTATCTATAAACACAACTATCACTTACTCTGCCCAGAAGATCCAATTAGAACATAACAGATTTCTTTTCATAATAAGTAACCTGTAGCTTTCAATCATCTGTTCATAATTTAAAACAAAACCAAAAAAAGGCATATTAGAAATGTTATGCTGTTTAACATTCTGGGATTTTTTAAAATACAAAATACTGCTTCAAGTCATCAAGAAAAATAAATATATTGCAAGCATTTCTAAACCTTCAATGTTCTGGAGTTCATGCTGTGAATTCAAATTCATTCGTCTCAGCATTGTGTATACACAACTGAAAAATTCAGAAAAAAGCAAATGTTCTGTACATGCAAGCTGTCACTGTCGTATTCTGAACCTGTGGAGGTGCTTTATAGTGGATGTTTGGAGGGAAGGTGAGGTGGTTGTCAGAGACATTTTAAACAATTATCCTTGTATAGCTAGTATGCTGTAAAAGTGGGACTGTATTCATAAATAATCTAGCCTATATATATAGTGGAACTCACAAGTAACTAATCTAACAAATTACACAAGATTTTGTTAATACCTTCTATAGCAGTTAAAAAAAATACAAATGACATTTTTAACCTTGTAATTCTCAAACGTGAAGTCATAGAAGCAAACTTGGCCAGGCTCTCAGCTGAGAGAACTCCATTAAGGTCAGTGTAATATTAATGTACTACAAGTACAAATCTGAAGTGTGGAGTTCTACTTGGCATGGATTTTTCAGGTCAGGCACCTGTGGGGTATGCACAGCTGGGTGGTGACAGGCCTCACTGTTACAGGCAAGAGTTGGAAGGTACTCCACATGTAGGGAATGCTTACAAGCAGTACAGTGTATTCCAGAGAAGGCCAAGACCACCCCTCACTCCTCTCATCCACAGCAGTGATTCGTATCTCTTGCAATTGAGCAGAGAAGAATGCACATGCAAGAGTATACACAGCTACATACATACCTCTTACCTAATGCAAACACACAGATTTGCATTATCTAATTAATATGGTCTTTTTTTTCTTAAATTACCATAGTCTTTTAATATTGCAATGAAAGCACAAGTCTTTAAAAAGGACCTTTAGCAAAATAATGTTGTTGTTTCCTGCCAGTGCTGTGCTTGTCATTTGAGAAGTATTAATTAGTCTCAAACTGTCACTAGAGTGGGGTAGGGAACCCAATTCTGCAAAAACTACTTGCTGTGGATATAAGCTCGATCTCTAGAGATCATAAGTAATTTTTTGCTTTCACATACGCTGTTGTGAGTTATTTAGCCTATATTTGGATACATTTAGCCAGTTCTTAATGATTTATTCAGTTACGACCAGTTATGTAAATTAGTGTACAGTTGGTAATATAAACATCTAAATTACAAGCAAGTCAAGTAACTTCCACTGATAGAACTAGATTGGCTCCAGCATGCTTCTGTATCACTATAAGGTGTTTAAGCTATTGAAGAAAACCATGTCAAGTGAACCTTGTTGGACTTTTATGAAGCTATTCATTAATAATAGATGACCTTGCATGGTTTTAGCCTTCTGCAAGAAAAATTGTGGAAAATAAATTTTAAATTAATTTAATTAATTTCAAGTTGCAGCCAGACAGATTAATAAATTAATGAGATAGAATCAGCAAATCAATAATCACAGTGAGCTGTAGTCTTATAGCAGCCAAGGTTTTGTTGGCTAGTACACAGGTACTAGTGTTATTACTTGGATGGAGACAGCCTTCCCATTGGATAGATTCAGTGGGTGGTATATGCTTTGTGTTACAGTAGCTGCAAGCATCATGGCCATTTCTGGGTGCTAAAGTGTAAGAGAAACTTCAGGTCAGAAAGACTGCAAAACAAGAAAATCAAATGAAAACAAAATCATCTTCCACCATGAAAATTCAACAAGAATCAACAAATACAGTGCCTTTGTGTGTGGGAAGACATAAACTTTGGACCAAGCTCAACCTTGTTATAACTAGACTTGACCTATTTCCAGTGAATTAGACCGTAAATAAAGGAATTGTATCCAGATTATTCTTACATGCTGTTTTGTAAATTCCACATTTAGGACAGTGTAAATACCCATGACACCATACAGCTGATAGTGATTCAGTGATTCATCATGCAGCTGATAGCTTTGTCCAGCTGGTGTAATAAATTCATGAGTACTTTAAGATGGGTCCATTCTATTCTACTTGATACCCAATCTGTGAAAAAATCATTCTGACTGAACCTTACCATTGTAAGTTTCTAATCAGAGCCTGATTTCCCTGTTTTTTAATTTTTTTAAGGGTTTGCCACAGAGTTTTTGTTGCTTGTAACATCAGGAGAAAGACATGGAGTGGATTTTTGTGTTGTCATAGTAGTAAGATAGAACATGTGAATGATCCACTTTTCTTAAGGCTTATGGTGCAATTAACAGAAACATTATGGCCTAAAGAAATCAGAGATATTTTCTGAAATAACTGTGATATATTATTAATTAAGTAACTGGATATGCCTGGGCTTGTCTCCAAACTCTGAGAGTGCCCAAGGAAAGAGGGATAGTGTCAGTGCTGGAATTAAGCTGGGACCCACCACAAAAACATTTTGATCATTCAGAGAGCTTAGTTTTAAAGCAGGAAATTAGAGCAAATGGAGAACTGTAAACTGCATTTTCTACAGTATAAGTTACTTAGTAACTTGTGGGGATCAGACAGAACCACCAGACAGTGATTAGAAACTGCTGATAAACACTGAATTGGGAGCCAAAGCTATTTATCACTGTGGGCAAATCTAGTTGTAGTATTATTAAGTATCATTATTGAAGTGATATTAAACCCAACTAGAAAAAATACTTAAAAGTCTTAGGGAGTAAAAGAACCTTTGCCTTATATTCCTCTAAATTAGTTTAATGCACCTCTAGGTCCTCAATTTTGTCATATTTTATAACCAAGTCTGGGGCATGACACTATGAAAGAAGGTAGTATTTCAGAGAGATAGATTGTATTGAAATTACTTTTCCTTCACCACTGTCAATATTGGTGAAGTAAGTTTGACAACTACAATTTTGAAAAGCAATTGGTTTTGGTTGGCTTGAGATTCCTAAATTTTTGAGTTGATGACGCATATCCTATGCTTTTTAGGTTTTTTTTTTTCAATATGAAAATGTTTAATATTCAAAGTCAAAATTGTCTATGGGAACAGACATACCATATTTATAAGGAGAAAATACTTAGATCAGAACAAAAGCCCTGAAGACAGAAAGTGATAACTAGCAAAACCTTCTCCTGTGGCAAACAGTGTTTTCTGGAGGGTAAACTAGCCAAATGGACTTCTGGTGTAAAGTAGTTAGTCTTTACTGCAAGAGTATTTCAATATTAGTTCAGGGTAGCATAACCCTAAGTGGGACAAAATGGCCAATGGATGAGTAGTGAGGAGATTATCTTCATTGCAAGAGGCCAGATTTTATCTTTTCTTGGAAGAAGCAGGACAGAGAATTAAATTTTGTTACATTCATAAAAATGATTTACCCAAGTCCTTAGCTATTCTAAAGCTGATACATCTGAAATATTTTTCATAGACTATGTCTAAAGAGACCTTGAATTTAAGCTACAGAGGTTATCTTGGTTGTTTGGAGCATGGTGCTAGTTAACACCAAGGTTGCAGGTTTGATCCTTGCATGGGTCATTCACTGAAGCGCTGGACGTGAAGTTCCCTGTGGATTTCTTCCAGCTCAGATGATTGTGTGAGGTAATTTCCTATTACAGAATGAGAAGGCTTTTGAAATGCCCAAAATTTCCACAGGGTAGAAAAATACCTTCCCACCACATCTAAAACAACTTCAGCAATCCTTTGCACTTGATTGCAGAAGCCAGGTACCTGGCCAGGCATGATTGAGATCATCTTCCTCTGTGACTTGAGTTGTCAGTTCAATTGGCAGTTTCAAGATTCCGTACCTGGATTTGAGTATCTGTTCCCCCCTTTAGAACAGATACATTTATATGATGCTTGCCAGATCTAGAGAGATGAAGCCGTATGTTTTTATTTTCATTTTTGGGATTTTTTGAGTCTAAGCAGGTATTCCTGTAAATCAATCTGTCATTCCGGGCTCCTTCCACTTTCCTCAAACTTCACAAACTGTATACCACAACTTCTTCAGCTGTGCTGAAAAGTTTGTCATGCTGAAGTGAAGTAGCTACCTGAGAACTGTGTTGCGAACAGTTCATCATATAAACAGTTTCAGGAATATTTTTAATATAAAGGTCCCTATGGCAGTGCCAAAATTGTTCACATGCAAAGTTTGAAAAATGACCACATCCCTTAATAGTATGTAACTTGAGAGGCAACCATGCAGAACTTCATACTGTAGTTCTCTTGAAATTTCTGCACTATTTGATAACGCTAGACATGAGTGTTTTCCATGGTGCTATCTGATCCTTAGACTTGAATGCAAAAGTACATCTTCATTGTCTTGTATGATACTTAGACCATACAGTACAGTTCATTAACACATTTCCTGAACATTAATACTGTGACCAAAAGATTTCAGGTCTGAAATTAACTTACTCCTTGTTAAGAATTGCTGTTTTATTTACTGACGTGACATACGTCTTTATAGAAACTATCTTAGAAACATCTGTTTTAGTGTTAAGGGCATAATACTGTTGCGACTTACTGCACTCCTGACTTTGTCTTGAGTTTTTGTCATGTTGAAATACCAAGGTCTTGTTGAGACAGTAACTAAAATGTATGTGTAAATACCTGATCTTCTTTACTTACGAAAAGGTTTTGCTGCAGTAAACATTTAATGCAAATCTTTTCAGATTGAGAGGTACATTAAATAGTCCCATTATGGTGTTTTCATTATCTTCCTTCTGAAAATAGGGAGAACGTAGCTCAATCAATTAGAGCATGGTGCTTGTAACATCAGGGTTGTGGGTTCAATCCCCATGTGAGCCATTCACTTAAAAGTTAGACTTGGTCCTTGTGGGCCCCTTTCAGCTCAGAATCTTCTGTGATCCTTTTTGGCCCTTTAGAAAATACCAGGGTATGCATGTTTAGGAAGAACAGAAGAAAAGGATGTTTATTTTTCCTCAAAGTTCTTTGAAAACCATTTCTAGTGAAAAAAAATCTGGGCTGTGTACTATTTTTTTATCTGTAAATGTAATGGAAAGTATTTTCTGCTTGTAAACTTCAGTGCCATACCAGCACATAATCCCCCAGTGTGAAAATAATTCAATCATTAGTGTAAAAATCTTAGAAACAGCAGAAAACATCAAACCAAAATAAGGACCAAATATGCAGCAGCCTTTTTTCTGATTACTTTGTTCATCTTAACCCAATTCTTTGTATCCGTGCATTGCCGGTCAGGCAATTGGCAATTAGTTCCTCTGGCCAGACGATGGGGAAAGTGGTGCAGATCTTAAAACAGCAAAATTGTACTGTGGAAGTTTGGTTTCCTTTTGTTAATTAGTCATGTCTTATGTAAGTGGTTGGATTTCGGCAGCTTAAAAATGGACATCTTTTTATACTTCATGTAGTTGTTGCTAACTAGAATGACACAAAGTTGCACAATTTAAAAATACATACTAGACTACTGAGACGTCTGGTCTGTTTCTTTTACATAACAACTAGATTTTTTCACAGAATAGTCTAGACGGTGGCAAGAGTGAAGTGAGACAGCAGCCCACACGCAGTTTGGGGAGCAAATGCTTAAAACAGGTTTCTGAGTTCTTCTCCCACCCAGAGATTTGGATGTGGGAAAGAGAAAAAATTCAGAAGCATATTGAGTCTACGCACAAGGTAGGATAGGGACGAAAGATAGCAAGTGATCAATCATGTTATTCTGACTTTGGATAGTAAGAGCACACTTTTATGGACTCAAGGTGGATCAGAGGGAAAGGGGAACAGAGAGGGCTGGTTGATAGGTTTCTACAAGCCAGTTCTGGAAAAGTGACAGCAATTTGTCATGAAAACCCTGATAAGGAAGGATGTTCTCATAAACACAGAAAAAGGGTCCACAGAATTCTTGAAAAGAGGAGAGAAATGGCCAGCCTGGGTGAAAACAGTCTGTAAGTAGCGCAATATTGCCTCTTATCAAAGCTGAATCATTTCCAACCCAGCAGGGAAGAAAGAAATTTGGAATCTGATAGATGAGGCAAAGAACTGTCCAACAGACAAGTTATTGTACTCATTGCCTATTTGGAAAGGACAAACTGCAGGATCATCAGAATATTTATTTTAGGCTGAAGAGACTATCAAGTTCCTAGGATGTGGGAGGGTTCTACATTAAAAAAAAAAAACCCACACAATAGCATTTTAGCAACAACAAATGGAAAAGAAAATTGAGCTAACCCTCAAGATTTTGAGTTGCAAGACAGAAGAGCATTCAGATTGCTCAGGTATTGTTTTACTTTATTTTTCTACAAGACAAAGTATGTATATATACTATGTTGGGCCAGCAGTAAGTATTTTAGACACACTTAAGTAATGCAGCTTTTGAATGGACTGTCCTCTGAGTATCAAAATATTCCTCAGTACTTTACTGCACTATTATTTAGACCAAAGCTTTTGAAAAAGTGAGACTGTAACTTGCCAGAGGAAATTCTACACAATCGAAAGTTACTCAGTGTGTGACACCAATGAATAGTGATGTTAGAAAGGAAACTTCCAAAAATCAGTCAGTTACCTTTTCATAATGGGGACATTTAGGCTATGTCCAGGCTGCACAGAATTCTGCTGAGTTAGAGCTCCACAAGAGCTCAGTTTAAAGCAAAGTTGCACGTGTGGTTGTGGCAGAGTACATCTGTGAGGAGACCTGGTTTGCCTCCACCTTTTCACAGAAAGCTCTCAATAACTCCTGAGAGTGTATTCTTGTGAGAGAAATGTTTCCCTGAAATGATTTGGGATTTTTAAAGTTAATTTTCAGTGTTTGATAAATGTCATTCAAAGCACAAGTAGACCGTAAACAGGGAGTTATCAGTGGAAAAGCTGAATTAATCTAGAATGTGAACTTGGGTTTATTTCATGTCAGGGTTTTGGGATTCAGTGTAAAACAAAGTGATATATTGTTGACAGGGACATGCAGTAATGGACTGAATAGAGTGATTTTTCTAGGGGAGTTCATCAGGCATCAGTTTCTGTGTTAACCTTATTGAGTATTTCCATTAATGACTATGGCATGATTATTAGGGATATACTGACACAGCAAAAGTGAGAAGCATTATTAATCTGAGAATGTTTGGGATCTACTACAGGGAAAACAAAAATGGCCATAATAGGAAGAAAAATGGGGTGAAATTTTGTAATACAAATTTTATAGTCTGTAATTGTGGATATAATGGCTGAATTTCTGTAACGCAGGAACTTTGCTTTGGAAAATGACAAAGAGCAGGATCAACATAAAGTGGTAAACCATCAGATCTCAGTATTTCCACTGTGTGTTTGGGAAGTATTTTTATTGGGTCTTTTTTATTTGTTTGGTTTGGATTTTTTGATTGATTGTCTATTTTGTTTTTTTAGTTTTCAGGTGAGATTCCAGAGGTGAATCACATGGATTCACAGTTTTGCCTGGTGCCAATAAGGCAGATGTCCCCCAACTGAAAGAGTACAATTTCATATATTTCTAGTGTTTCAGTATTTATGTCACTTTCCTGTCATTTTTGAGATAGACATTTAGTGACACTGCTGCTGAGGCAGAGAAGCCCTAAGCACACGCACACACATTGGTAAGGGATAGATTTGTGCCTGCATGTAAAATACTAAAATAAAAAGATGTGGTGGAGTATCATGAACTCCAGTGGTTCATGAACTTTTCCCTCTGGAGAGAGAAGAAACTCTGCCTTATTGAGTGATTAAATACTTACTAGTCTTAAAATCAAGAGTGTGTTTCCTTAGGCCAGTGATGGGCCAAAGTGAAAAGTCAGCTTGGAGGGTCAGTCCCATGAATGATTATTTACAACTCAGAATAGAACCTTCAGACTTTGAGTATTTTCCTTCAGGTTTCATTAAGGGTCAGAATCAAAACAATATTAGTTCTTAGGATTTAGTTTTCTTTTGTTTCATTTTATTAGTTGTAATGGTATTACTGTTTATCAAAAGCCCGTAGAAAGAGTATTTGAAACAATTTTTTGCTGCTTATCTATTTGATTTGGACAAAGAGCCAAAAAAAAAAAAAATCCAGCCTAAATCAATCAGCAAGCTCAGTATATTAAAAATGTGTAGTTATCAGTGACGTACTTTGAATCTACCTTTTCCTTCCATATTTTTATTCTGTGTATTTGAAAGGAGATTTTTATAGAAAAAATCCAGTCATTTTCCTAGCACACTCATTCTTTCAAATCTGGACAGGGTTTTATGTTTTGAAGAGGATAACTGAGATCTGAAATGGAAGAAGCAGCCAACAGCAGCATTTATTAATGTAATTTTAACTAATGAATTTCTCTATTATCTTACATTTTAGGTGGTAGCTTTGCCACTTTTTATGTATTTCACATAGCAACTGAAATGCAGAGCCCCTGAGAGTCTGATCTGACAACCTTCACCACAAAGGCATTCTGTTTGACAATGGGACTTAATGATCACAGCAAGCAGGATTGAAATTTTAGTGATGTGCTTCTGTGTGATTGTGACAGTGTTGACACTAAATCAAATTCAATTAGCAAGGGCTTGTTAATGAGTTACAATGCTTTGCAAAGTAGAAAGGCCAAAGCATTTTGCAATCTCCAGCCTGCAGACTAGTTACTCCCAATGTTATGGAGTAATTGCTTAAGAAACCACTGCTGGATTTTTTTCTCTAGATTTATGTTAAAAAGCACTTTGCTAATGAATCCCTAAACAAATGTGTTGTGTATTACTGGAATGAGGGTGGCAGGAGAGAAAATACAAGCTTTTCTGTCCTCAAGTGCTCTTGAAGTGATTTGTAAAACCACTCTGCAGCATAGCAAGCAGTGGAAACTGCAGCAGCAGATGAGAACATGCTGAACAAAGTATCGCATGGGGCAGTACCTCCTGTGAGCGCCCAAACCTAGGGGCACGGCTCCTCATGCTGAGCTGGTGGGTGCTGCACATCCCAGGAGTGTGCATTTGGCAACTGCTGTAGAGACAACTGCTTCATGGCTAGTAGATGGCTAGTTGTTTGGAATTTTTGGTCAGCAGTTGGCATTGCCTGCCTGAGATCTGTGAGAGGCTTGAAACATTCAGTTCATTTGTTGTAACTGTGTCGTTCTTCCCCGGTAGTGAGCTTTTCTGAAGCTTTTGATGGTCAGGAAATAGAAAATATCTTGAAATTAAAACATCCTTTATGTTTCATCAAATTTGTTTTTGTAAACAGCTGAAAAATCAGCATCTTTGAGGGTAAACCATCTGATTAAGGAAACTTCTGAAGAGGTTCATTTACTTTAGTCCCCCTATTCCTCAGCTGCTGCTTTCTAAAATTGGCATAGGCTTATCTTATTAATATACTGTAAAAATAAGTATTTTAAAATAATTTTAAATACTAGAATACCAGTGAATATTTTTTTAAAAACCAAAAAGTCTATTGAGAAAATTAAGAATTCTCTTTTTAGAGCAGCATCACGTAGTATCTATAGTAAATAAGACTCCAGGCCAAACATTGAACAACTAGCAGAAAACCAGCTATTGATTCATTGTTTTTTAATGAACACCACTCACCCTGTGTATTATGAGAGATAGAGTTCTGTGGAGAATAGTAATTGAGTCTTGAAATTCACAGCTGCATCATAATGCATGCATACCAGAGGGGAAAATTGTTTCTGGTATTTCCTATCTTCAAACAGCTGTAACCTTCTTATGTGCGTATTTTGTAGCATGAATGATGACACTGTCAGACCATGAGATGATTCAGCATGGTCCAAGTTTAAAGTAGGAACACTTCAAAAATACAGTAATTTGCTTCATCAGTAAGTCAGATGATATTCTGCATTTTCCATTAATGACAACTAATGTAAGAGGAGACTGGACCTGCAGAGATTTGATTCCTTCTCTGATGTTTTGTATTCATGATTGCCTTTGGGAGAGCCACTTCATCAGCCTCAGATCTTGGTTATGCTGATAAACTTGAAGTAATTCAATCCAAAACAAAGGAGTTGAACTCAGTTTATATGACCACAACAGACCAAAATCTGTCTCTGAAAGTGCAGTGTAAGAGCTGGAGGAGGTATAAATGTTATTTTTTGTTTTGTTGAAAATAACAATTTTTTATTGTCCTCACACAATTTCTCTAGTTATTTTTAAGTTGCATCATGTGTTTGTTTCCTACACCTTCTACAAGGTGGCGAAACAAATAGTTTTGGAGGAGAAGGGAGTATTTTCCTTCCTGTTGCAACAGTTTTTCAAAGTTAAAATGATCTTTCAAATATTGTCCATTCCACTGAGAGAATTATTTGTGGTATGTGGAATTGCTGTATTGAAAACAATTAAATCGTAGCATCCTGCCATCCTTGAACATACTGCATTGGTGCCCAAGTTTTGCATTTTGTTTTCATGCAGTGATTACTTCAGACTTTGTGGAAAGGTGCATTGTAACCTGGGATTATGCTCTGCGTTCACTCTGCGAAGTGAAGCCTTCCATCTGTGAAAGGGCTGCAACAAGTCCCATGGCATTCCTGAAGGAGTAAAATATATCTACTTGATAATTAACACTTAAAATAATGTAACCATTTAGGTGGCAAAGCATTCTATGTTTTGGCTTTCTGTTTCCAGATCTAGCTATATCACTGCCCCGGTGGAGCTAAAAGGTCTAGAGAATAGATTAATTAAATCATGAATTATGAACCTTTTTTAACCAATCTGTTTAGAACAGTGGCAAGTATGTACAAAGTAGATGGCCCTGCAGAAAGTTTAAATTACAGTAGAAACACTTTGAGTGAGTCTGAAGCTGTAACAATGTGAGAGAAGGCAGAAAGAAGATGGATCAATTAATGTGATTGCAAGCATACTCATGGTTAGGAGATGGAAGCTTCCTCCTTAAGCTTTATAGAGTCATTTATAGAGCTAAGACAATTAGTGGAAATTTTTCTCACTGTTAAATCCTCTTACACTGGAGGTTTAAGTTAGTAGTAGTAGTTAACCTGATCTTAGGTAGGCAGCAGTGTGAATACCGGTAATAAAGCAGTTTTTCTTTCCTTACACAGAGCTGAAGTGGAACTGGGGTTTCATACAAGCAATGTGATCCTTTTTCTTTATCTGCTTTGCTTCTCTTTACCTAAGATGCTAGACACAGGTAGACACCTATTGTGAAACAAATTCAAAGTAACAGGTTTGTTCATAATGAGGTAGAATTGACAGTCTATCTGAGAGTGTGGTTTCTTGCTTAAGTGAAAACACTTTTGAAGTTTTTCTTTATTATGACCAGTCCCTGAGGAAAATCACTAATTCAGATTTGGTCCATATTCCAGAATGGAATTTTAACTTGTTGACTTCACTGTTAGGTATATTCAGATGTTAATCTGTTTCTGTTAGCTACCTGACCTACTTTTCTATGGAAGAAAGGTTGCATCTCTTAATAAAGGCTTTGGTATATGAACACTGTAAGTGAGGAGCTGTGGAAGTATTTAAAATTCATTGGTCAATAGATTTATTTTATTAGTACTGCTGATGACAGGCACTTGAATTTTGCTTTTTTATGGTTGAATCCACACAAGACTGCAGATGGGAAGGGGATACTTCCCACTTCACACTGAGACTGCATGCCTGAATATATACCAATATAGCATGGTGTCTGGAGAGAAGATAGGGCAGGAGACTCTCTCCAAGCAGTTGAAGCTGAAGCGATCTACTGAGGTGTAGTAAAAATAGGTAGGTAGATTATGAGTGGATCGTGGCTGTTAGAGGAAAGATGCAACAGCAGATCTCCTAGGCTCCCTCTTGCATGACAATTGTGCTAGGCCTGTGGGGTGGACTAGACTAGACCTTTCCTCTTGGTTATCAAGCTCTGCCTTTAGCTTTAGACACTCCAAATGTTACTTTGTATTCGAAATCTATTCAGTAATGACAAGAGAGATTTTAGGTGCTGCCTGTGCCACAGTTTTTATATCCACCTGTTTAGTAGACAGTGGGAAGACCGCTATGACTCTGGTACCACTTATAGACCTTGAAAGCCTGATACAACAGATTCCTAGACCCTTAGCAAAAAAATTGCCAAAAGAGATTGGGAGTGCTCCTAGAGCTACGAATGAATGTAGAATGTCCTCTCCTTCCTGTGCAGGAGATCGTTTTAAGAAAGAGATGCTTAGGTGAACGTGGCTATCAAATTCGTATTTACTGGCCTCAAATTCAGAATGTTCTTCCTTAGCTAGAAAAAAAAAGCAAGTTAAGCAGCATCTTGAGCTGCATTAAAACTGAATCTGAGTTGAGGAAGTCAAATGTGATGAAATGTGGAATGGCAGCTTGACCCCATTTGTCTACTACTGTAGGCATGACTGAGCCCACCCTCTGGTGAGTGTTCAGTGCCATCATGTCTCTGGGAGTTATTAAAATTTATCACCTATAAAATATTAATTGTACAAATACTATGAATCCTCAAAGTTCACTCTAATTTAGAGAGTGGGTCTTGGGTGTATTTTTTCCGCAGAATGACAGGAAGCCTTGGAAATGTTGTGAACTCACAATTAAATGTGTTGCTCACTGAGTTGTTCTTAAGTCTTTTTTCTTAAGACACTGAGAATGTGAGAACTGTTCAAAAGTGAGCTGTATGGATCTCTGTTCTTTATGAAATGCAGGGTCTGAATTTTTTTACTGAATGATACAAGTGAGAAGTACTGTTAAGCAATATTGGATGGATTGAAATATCACCAAGAATCTCTAATATACTACATCATGATCAACCTTTTCCCCTACTGCTTTCTTAAACCTTTTTCTTCTTTGGATAACTTTTATTTATGTAGCTATTTGTGTGTGAGAAGCCCTCAAAGCAATTAATTTATTAAATTGTTGTGCTTAGTCACTATGTCAGTTCAAAATAAAGTAGGTTCAGTGTTTGGATATTTTATTTTGTTTGTTTTACCTGATAGTACCTCAATCAATTTTTAAAATAAACCGGTGATGATCTGTTTTACATGTGAAACTGTTGTTCAGAAAGTGAAATATGTACCTGAGGGTCCATAGGTCAGGCAGATAAAGATCCTTTTTCCACTACCCTTTCATATGATTGAATAGAAACAGGCCTCCTTTTCATGATATTTTAATAAAAGCTTCTTGAAACTTGACCAAAAGACATATAGTGAATCTATAAAGTATACCTAATATGTAAGTTTAAAGAATCAAGCCTGCCACCTAATTTCATTTTACATATTCATTCTGCATTTATGATAGCATAAGTAACAACCATGCAAAGAAATAATCATTGGATTATTGACCAATAATCATTGGTTGCTAGAATTGAATTTGTAGTTACAGGGATATACAGAAAAATCGCTGTGTATTTACACTTTTATATGTACAAATGTACCTTGTGTAAAGGAGGGAACATGGTTTCAAGTGGAAATCTAACACTTGTATCATTGGGGATGGCTTCTGCATCATTGGGGTTCATTCAATATACAACTCATGATGTCTGATAGCAACTCACCAACAATGATTGATTAGTTGTCAGGGCTTGCAGATTTTGTAGTATAATCTTTTACAGTACATCTAACTGGTTACAAGAAATAAAAATGCATGTGTCCTTGTACAGCTGGCACTCTACCATTTAGTTGAATGACTTCTGCTTTTAACATTTAATTAGCTGTTTTTCTGTGATGCGCATTAGATAACTTCTCTCTTTTTTTTTAGATACGTGATTTGGCCTCATTTCAGAAGGAAGTAAAGAAAAAATAGTCTTAAAAAGCTGAGTCTACAAATGTCTTGTGTTTTTTAAATTCTTCACAGGACATAATGTTGCTTGAAAAAAAAATCCAAATTTTATCTTTTAGTGTTTTAGATACTCATTGTGATGTGTTTTTTTTACAAAAATCAGATTATGCCCACCAAGCTGGAGTGTTCTGCTATACACTGTGAGCTTTAATGAGGTCTCTGCTCATTGTAGACCTAGGGACAAACTGATAAAAAAGCAACCATCTAGTGAGGATTGAGGATATGTAGAAAAGGCTATTACAGTTGTCACTGTTGTTGCTGAATTTCAGAATTCCAGAGTTTATTTTTCTCACTGCTCAAATGAAGGGCATTTTGTTAGCAAATGCCACAGCTGTGATTTTTAAAGAAAAAAAATCCTTCCCAGAGATAAGAGCAGAATTGCTTATATAGTTCTAACCACAATTCACCTGCCTGAGTGAAAAGTGTGTCACATTCTGCAACTGATACTTAAAATTCTTTTGTTAAAAACTGCACTGATGGTCAAGCCTGCAGTTGCTATCAAGAAAAATGTGAGAGCTAGATATTGAGTGGCTAATTCCATTAACTGGAGGGCAATTTCTTGATCTCTGTGTGTCACCTATATAAGTATTGAGAATTTCATGCCAAGGGTGGACACAATGAGATGAGGGAGGGTGTTGAACACATGATATGACTGTAGTAGAAGATGTCACCAGGGCTTTAAAAGCTCCTATTTTAAAGACACTATCCAGATAATAGTATATAATACAAAACGGACTCATTTGGACACTGTGGGGTTTTGTGTTTACAAAGCTAAAAGTGACAAACTCACTTCTTTTACTCGAAACTTAGTGCATCTGGAATAGTAATTATTGTGACAAAAAGTGCATGTGGAGCTTCATAATGCTAGCTTTAGTGAGCTTCTACAGACAAAAGCTAAACTTCAAGAAGTTTTATATATGAACACTGCCAAGTGTAGCGAATGCTGCTAAGGTTTGTTGTGAACAGAAGATTTAAGGGTGGCAGGAGCTACCCAGTAGCAAAGGAAGGTGTCCTAAATAGTAGAGTATATGCAGATTGCTTCCTATGATGGCACAGGTTTATGGGTGGAAGGGAGGACAAGCCAGCTCACCATTAACATTTTACAGAACCAAATTCTCCTCATTCCACCCACCTGTCATGAAATGGCTAAACAATAGATAATAAAGATGGTTGCATTTTGCTCTTTGAGTGATTCATGTATCTGCTGTTATGTGGTCTAAGCCAGTCAGTTAAAATTCTTTAATAAGCTATTTTAGCTATTCCAGCGAAGTTCACGTCTCTTAAACTGGGCCTCACTTAAGAACAGTGACCTACTATATGGGCCTCTTGTAAACATTTATATTTGCACAGTCAGAACTGCTCCTTTGGTACCCAGTTCTGAAGGCAATAATAATCAGTTACTGCACTAGGGAAACAAGATCTCTGTCATTGCTAAGCAGAATTTCATTGACACAATGATTAAAAATAGCTTCAGTTTCATGCTGTAGTTGTAGAGAAAATATTTACATCCTGTGGAGAAACAATGATTATTTTCATTGGAAGCAAATATAAAGGAGAAAATGTTACTTAAAATATGTGGGGATGACATTTATCCATGAATGAACATCATAGCTGAGAGCCAAGTTCATTAAAGAAAAATATTGTAGGCAGATACACCATGCAGAGCAGAGGAAAAGTATTACTCTATAAAAGGCCTTAATGTGACTAGGATTTGTGTTTATTCTTGACTAGTGCTTAAGGTTGCCTAAAACATTTTAGGGAATGGCATCAATATATTGTCTGAAAGGATCTCGTAAAGATCACCTTGAATGTGACTACAGCAACAAAAGAATAGACATTATCAAAGCCTGAACATAAATGAAGGTGGTATTAACAGAGAACATTTGATCAGTGCAGTCTTGTAGGGTTATCTAAAAATTGTCAAAGTATAAAGCTAGTCAAGAATATATTTTGTTGTCATTATCATTTTATTCACATTTGCTGTATTTCTCTCGCTGGAGTACTGACACTTGGAAATTAAAATGCATAAGGTTGTTCAGCTAGGCTCACTTGTGACCTGTGTAACAATAAAATCAGAGCACAGCTTTAACTCTGAATTTTAAAGCAGAAAGGAAATTAAATTGGTTGAGCAGAACTTCTCCTTGTAAACCCATGCTGACTATGACCAATGACTGCATTGTGTCTCAGGTGAATTCATAGAATCATGGAGTGCTTTAGGTTGGAACGGACCCTAAAGATCATCTAGTTCCAAACCCCCCCCGCCCACCACAGCAGGGACACCTTCCACCAGACCAGGAGGCTCAACACCCTGTCCAGCCTGGCTTTGAACACTTCCAGAGATGGCGCATCCACAACTACTCTGGGCAACCTTTTTTTTAGCAGGCACTGGTAGTACTTAATTCTCATGTCATATATACATGCATGCATACTATAATGAAATGTTTCAATATCTGTATTGAAACGTATTGAAATACATATTTTTGTCTGCATGCTACAGAAATATGTCTGCTGTGGCTCTTTTGAGAAGTAACTGGGACAGAACTTTATTGTTGAGATAGCATTGAATATAAATAGCTGCATTTCTTCCTACACGGCATATTAATAGTGACTTGCAATTTTTGCAAAGATCTCATTTTTCTCAGAAGTCTTTTGGAAAAAACAGCATAAATGTATTAGTAGGTTATATCAAACTAGAGTAAATTGTTTACCAGAGTAAATTGTTTGAGCCTTCTCTCAAATCTTTTCTTGATCCCTTCTGTTTGACTCAAAGAAAGTCTTTAGTAGTTAGAACTCATTTCCTTAGGACTGAAATCTCACAGACTATGGGTATTGTATTTGTTAAATGGTAGGGTTTAAAATTTTTTAAGATTGTTTTTCATCATATTTATCCCCTGCTGTGGATTTTGTAGCATTTCTTCCTCATCTGCTAGATTATTCTTCAAAAATCTTAGTCTTCTTTTCACAAAAATATTTCTTTATGAAATACCTGTTTTATTCAAAATAAGATTTGATACAAAATCACAGAAAAACTAAATTATTATTTGATGATTTAGATAGCATTTCAAAGCAACTTACAATAGATTGCTTATGCTAGAAGAAGCATCCATTGTCAATGAAGCCGTGTAAGAGGTTCTTTGAAAAAAATTGTTCAAAAAGACATTTGACATGTTTCCTCTGCTGTCCATGTTTCATCTGCTGTTCAGCTGTGTTGTACTTTCTGATTTTTACTAAGTAGTGTGGGTCAACACCACCAGGAGGGCTTTTCTTCCTCTTTGTTTAGCTATAGGGTAAATGAATATTTATGTATGTAATTAATATAATTTATAATATATTTCACTTGAGCCTTTTCTTAAGACAAAATCAATAAACTGCAGTCCGTTTTCAGGTCATGATTAGCACAAACTTTTCAATCTCTCCCTGACAAGCTGATTTTTTGCAGCGATGATTTTAATTACCATTTTTTCCCTTTTGTGCTTTCAGATCAATCTACTTCCCTTTAGGCCAGGTTCTGCTGATGAATATTTTGGAATCTGTGTAGTTACTCTGTATAACTATACTGTGGGATTTTTTGGCTTAGTTTGCTTTGGTTTTTATCATGAAGAGTACCATTGTTCCTTCTACTGTGTTTGCAACAAAATAGCAAAGTAAAGAAGATTATTTTTGAATACCTAAGGGGGAAATATAAAATATACCAACTCATATGGGTTCTGTTGAGGTATCTTATTCAAGTTGCATAACCTATTACTTTATCCATATTCCCTGCAAATCAAGCTTTGTCACTAGTCACCTATTCTTTGGGAAGATAGATAGTTTGGGAAGATAGTGTTTGGGAATCTGTCTTTAAGGTTGGAGATTGAAATAAGCCATGCAGGACCAGTTAAGTAGATGACTCTGCATGATATCGCAGAAAGCATTCATGCTAGGTACTTTTTATTGGTAGATATACATGCATATTTCTAAAACCTTGACTTGCCAGCTTTGTGTAACACCTATCCTAGTCACACAATACTGTCTCAGGTAACAGAAGAGCATCTCTGTGGACTTGTTGTTCCATCAGGGTCAATTTTCCATATTGGTCCAATGCTAGGTTGCCATGGTAAACGTTGGGCACATATTCCTTATGAAAAAGCTGTTCGTTTATACTCCATCTAAGTACCCTTAGAGCAAAACACCCCAGCACTTTATTTTTTTTAATTGCTATTAGTATTTCCCTTTGCTTTGTTATTTTGTCTAAGAAGAACAGCTGAAACAGGTACACCATGCTGTTCCTCCTGCTTTTGGCCTTGGTCACTGCTCCCCAACAAACTTATGTCACAGTCTTTGCTTAAAGAAAAAAGTGAATTAGCTGGGTCATAGCTATTTCTTGTCATGGGATGCATACATTTATCATACACTACACCATGTTGGGTGATGAATTTGCCGCATCTCCTGACAATGTCAATGAAAATTTCTCCTAGTTCTGGCCAGAACAGGAATAATTTTTGCAGGAGAGAGGAGAGGGCATGACTTGGACATGGAGGTTATTCTGAATCACTTCACAGTATTTCCAAGGGCTGGGGAAAGGGACTACCTCCCAAGTAGAAGGTGCTTCTTTCAGACAAATAGATATGGCAGAGAGCCGTCCACTGTTGTGTATTGTTGGGTAGGGGGATTACTGTGAAAAGTTACTTCTCTTGTACCCTCTGTCATTGGTATTTTTTCAGCTACTGTTTGTTTTCTTATCTCATTGCTGTTTCCAGTAACCTGTTCTTACCTCAACTCACAGTCCTTACCTTTTGTGCCTCCAGTTCTTTGCTTTGGTCCACTCAGGGTGGAAGGGAGGGGGAAAAGGGTTTTGGTGTGTTTATTAAATTGGAGAATACTGTTTCAAAAGCACAACATGAGTTATTTTCCAAATGCACTAGGTGTTTATTTCAAAATGCTTGGAAGAAAAACATAACTGTTCAGGTACATAGAGATGAAAGATTATCCCATGAATATAATTATTTTTTGTTGTCAGCTTGTGCAGTCTTTAAGCTGTATGTTATTTCAGTTCATCCTATTGTACAAGGCCAATAAATTTTAGCAAAGTGAATACGTAATTCAAGTAGAAGTACATTATTTTAATGTGACACCACAATCTCCAAACTTGTTTCACCTTCATTGCTTGTGTTTTTTCATGAGTTCTGTACTAAGAAATTACAGCATGTCACCTTGATGGTCTGTCTAATTGAGGATTTTATACTTAGAATGTCCAGACAGACATAAGGTTTACCTGTTGGTGCAGAGTAAAGGTAGATCAGAATCTGAAATTTTCCATGTGTAATGTTTCTAATTTAGGTAAGTTACATACATTGGACACTAGTTTAAGTACCTCTTTAAAGTTGGCCATCTATGTTTGTCAAGGATGATAATTGCTTACAGATGTGAACATATGGCATTCATCCATTTATGGGTCCAAAGAACTTTGGATGCTCAGAAACCAGCATTAAATCTTGAAACAGTGAATTTTGTATTTGGGTCTCTTCAGTGGATGAAACATGCATACAGTCGAATGATAAAAAGCTGGGAGGAGCATCTGATACACCTGAAGGCTGTGCTGCCATTCAGTGGCACCTCGATAGGCTGGAAAATTGCCTGGAGAGAGGTCTAATAAGCTTAAACAAGGTCAAGTGAGGATAAACTAGAGCAAGTGCTGCATCTGGGGAGCAGTAACCCCAAGTACCAGTACAGATTGGGGGCTGGCCTACTAGAGAGCAGCTCTGCTGAAAAAAGACCTGGGAGCTCTGGTGGATGGCAAGTTGACTTGGATGACAATTGACCGTGAGCCAGCACTGTGCCGTGCAGCCAGTAGGGCCAGTGCCATCTTGGGGTGCATTAGGAGGAGTGTGACCTGCAGGTCCGGGGAGGTGATCTTGCCCCTCAGCCCTAGTGAGGCCACATCTGGACTACTCCGCATCTGGGGTCCAGTTCTGGCCTTCTCAGTAACTAGGGAGATGAAGAGGCAAGGAACTATTGGACAGGGTCCAATGGAGGGCTACAAAGATGATGAGAGGTCTAGAGTGTCTCTCCTGTGAGGAGGGACTGCAGCAGCTGGGCTGGTTTTGCCTAGAGAATCAGAGAATCATCGAATGTTAAGGGGTTGGAAAGGACCTTAAAGATCAACTAGTCTCGATTCCCTCTGCCATGGGCAGTGACACCTCCCACTAGAACTAGAACTTTAGAAACCTCTTTAAAAAGAAAAGAGGAAGCATTAGTGAAAAGCTTACCTGTCACAAGAAGTGTCCAGCCTTGCACATCATTGGTATCTGATTGGCTAATGCCAGCTTTCAGGTATATTGCCTGAAGTGATACTGTATAAACTGTTACCAGGGTTATATTGCTCAAATGAAGCTTGGGCTTGATGTGTGACTCAGGAACTTAAAGGAATCTTGAATCCTTCTCAAGGTAAAGGGACAACACAATAAGACTGCAAAAAAATTCCACTGGTGGACTGACATCAGCCACTAGTGATCAAAATAATCATCAGTGTTTTTCAGCAGTGTTAATCAGTGTTATGGGAGGGATATCTTTTAAGAAAACAAAGACCCTGAGGTTTGCTACTTCTAAACTGTGTTTTAGAAAGATCAACTAGTTCCTGAAACAGAAAACACAGTTTTTTAAACTGTGGTATAAATTATTTCATAGTTGTATCAAGATTAATACAGAAGATTGTTTTACTCAGCAGGCTAAATCTAGAGAAAAATTTGCTTTGGTTCACTGTAGACAAAAACAGAATAGCATAGATATAGGTAATGTATGAAGCTAGGTAAACTTTTTACAGTCTTGAGAGGTACCTATTTGTGTTCTGAATTTTCATTTCTCTTTCTTGTGATAAATTCTTCATGGTCATTTTTTTTGTTTGTTTATAATACTATTATATTGGAGCCTCTGTAATGAAAACTTTGGACTGAAATACATGTATTCAAATTTTATAGTTACTTTAGTCCAAAAGGAATGTTTAGTTTTAAATGGTTTATACTTTTGCTGGACTTGTAAGTTACAAACCAAGTGAGGGGGGTTAACCCTGTTCCGCTTGTTTTTTGTGTTTCAGCAGGTTGACTGTTAAATTTCAAATAGTTACAGCCACTTGGGTAAGGAGTTTGCACTTTCTATGTCACCAAAGACTAATCACAAGACAGTGGAGGCAGAAATGAAGGTTATTTTTCTAGATAAAGGAACTGTTTATGGAATAAAAAATCATCTACTGGATTCTCAGGTGCTGCAATTTCAGGACCTACAATTAGAAGAAATGGAAACAAAAGTCCTCTTGCAATGAAAAAGGAAAGAGGGAATATTTAATACAGGGTTTGAAGGCTTTCCTACAGTTTCATAAAACCCTTTTAACGGGTATATGAAATACTAAATCTAAATACTCCCAACATCGTACAACTAGCCTCTCCTCCTACATTTAATTGGATGGAACACAGCTTGGAACATTACTCTATTTCTGACGGTTTCCTGTTCATTTGTAGTTCACAAATCTGTTGTCTTTCTGATGTCACAGTCCGGGGTAAAATAAATAGAAATAACAGCAACAGGCCTAAGGAGTTATCTTTCTGGTTGGGACCTGTACACATATGTACCATAGATTTGAAGCCACAAATAAGATCTTTTCATTAATCCCACAGAAGAATATCTCACGGTTCTTGCTTCTTGCTGTGCTAAGCTTCCCAGTGAGCCATGGCCAGCAGAGACAGAGCTCTCATAGAGCTATAGCACCTGATAAGCTTACCTGTAAATCAGAAAGTTCATAGAAGCCTCTGTTAATGGAGTGTATGTTAAAGAAAAAGCTGAAACTATGGCTTCATGTGGAAATTAATGGCAATGTAATGCAGGATTAAATAGAAAAGTATGCTTGAATAAGGTGTTTTCTTAGGAGAATTGTTTATTCTTGTGTATTAGCATCATACCTAAAATAAAAAGTAGTCCTTCCTCTACCAGCTACCACCTTTCTGTTTTCCAGGGGCCTTCTCCCTCTTAACTTCATTCTGAGTACTTACGTCAGAAAGAGCTCGGTGTCTCTTTATCTTTCTCTAACTCCCTGTTTAATGACAACAGTAACAATTTGGGCTGATTTGCTAATATCTCTGAATGAGGTGGTTCTTTGTTAACCTCAAAATGGCTAAACTTAGCAATGTCCTCAAAAAAAAGGTTCTTTCCCTAAATGTTCAAACCTGAAGCATTGTCTGAACTCTGATTGCAACTTCTTCTCTTTTAGCGTATGGAGTGCAAGGCACGTGATTCCTCTGTACCCACACTGACTGACTTACTAAAGGCACTCTGCACTCCAGGGCAGTCTGTCATACTAGATGTACTTGCGTCTTCTGAACTGTAATTTTCTTACAGAAAATACAAGCAAATGACTGTTCCTGTGCCTGTTGGTTTTGGTCATGTGAAACCTCTCATACACTCTAAAATTCCCAGGTCCTGGAATAGAAGAATGCTTTTTCAACTCCAGAATTTGTATAATTCAGTTCTGAGTGAGATAGAAATCCTATCTTAGACTTTTCTGAGACATTTTAAGTAGTTTACGAAAGAGATGTGCCTTCAAATCCCTTAGGCAACAAGAAATACTTAGTCTGCCATAGTCATTAACTGATCTGTTGGGTAAAATGAAGTGACAGCATCTCAATTTCCTTGCTGATTCTGTATTCAGATCCATAAACTGTCTGTCCTAAGAGGGAGTAATTGTTTATGGTTCCAGAATGGATTTCTTACAGTAAACAAACACCTAGTAAACAAGCACCCTGGAGTAGAAGAGATCACATTTTGTTCATGTGGTGAAAGGCTAGTATTGCTAATAGTACTGGTTTGAGTATGTAACAGGGAAAGTAGTCTACACTGCAAACTTTTTAGACCTCAATACTCTCCTGTCTGCTTTTCTACAGTCAAAATGTCTTTATCAGAAGAAGCAGGCATGTGGTACATTACGTCAACACACTTCAGAAACTCCGGACACACAGAGAGTTGAAATAATTTAGAGTGGTTACATGACAGTTTCAGGTACTAGTGAGTCAGGGTATTTTTCTTGAATATGTCAATAACTACTGCTTAAATAAACATAAACATCGTTCTGCTCCAAAAGGGTTATTCAGTTGATTGATTTGCATTGTTTTGAAGTTTCTATAAAGAAAAGCTGTAACTAATGTATTAGCTTTAGACAAGAAATCTTTTTAGGTACTTATGGTCAACAAAAACATAATTATCAAATGTAACATGACTGCTGCTTCAAAATCCCTTTGTTAACTCTTGAGTCTATATAACAAGATACTGTCTTCTAAGTGATTGGTGAAAGTTCTTCCACAACACGTGACATTTATGCCTTTTTTGTACTTTATGTGATTTTCATTGTTTGTTTTTATTCAAAATAAATTGTGTTAGAAGTCTGAAGCAATTCTGTTTTAGAGGGTTTTATTACAAGTATCTCTTACACCTTTTGACGGCTAAAGCACCATGGATGAATGCTAATAGTTTTGCGATTCTGACATCTTCCAATAGCCTGTTGTTTTTCTTCTAACTGGCTGTAGGTGGGTAATTTTCGTTTGAAAATATTTACCAAGGACTCCTGTGCCAGTTCCAAATGTCAAGATTTGGGCCCTGATACTGCCATTATTCACTGTGCACAGATAAATATTGCAACTTACAGAACTTGTTGAGACACTTGAAAAAAGTACAGAAGAAATGCCAGCGTGCAATGTAGCATGTGTGCAATGCATGACCCATGTGTAGGGCAGGTGAACGAGTCATTGTCACAGCAGTGTGTGGGCAGTCAGGTGATCCTTGCAGTAAGAACCTACCATCCACTTTCTAAACTGCACATTATACATGGAGCCAGAGGTGGCAGTAAGAAGGCAAACGGAGATGGTCTCCCATTCGTTTATTCTGGCTCTAGTGAAGAAAGAGGCAATTGAAAGAAGGAATTTGTGCATGAAGCTTCTACTGGAAAGCAGGGGGGAACTGTGTTATTAAAACAGCTGTATAAAAATCCGTGAGTATTTTCAGGAAAGAAGTTAGCTAGTAGGATTTGAGCATAAGATGGGAAGCTAACAGGGAGACATCCCAGTTTTTGGGAAAGGAGACTGAACACCAAGCAATGGTGCTGATTTCACTTCTTCTGAAGAGGAGAAAGAAAAAGCAAAAGAAGCCCCAGATACTGTTTTCCAGATGCTTGTAGGTACCGTGACAGAAGAAAAGACTCGAATTTACCATCAACCAAAACTGAAGAAACATGTAATCCATCCCTTTTTGGAAAAGTTAAGTGGTCAAAGATTATCGTCTTTTGTAATACCCAGTACATTGTATCTTAAATGCATGTACCTTGCTAGGAATAAGAGTGGAGACCTGTAACAAAAGATAATAATGCTCATAAGAGCTGTTGTCAAGTAATTGTTTTATGAGCTCAGTGTCTGTGATCCTACCAAGAGTATATTTAGGTGCATTACTTACACGAAGGACTCAGATGCCATGTCTTCACAGATAATCCATGTTTGCCCAAGTAAATGTAGCAGTGCCAACCAGGATAATCTGTCTTTCCTATACGGAATGGAGATGAGGGTTTGCTGTTGGGTAGTTTTTACACCTGGGATGATACCAGATAAAAGTTAGTAAGTGCAAGCTAGTCAAAGTTAAATGAATAGGTAGTATTTCCTAGAATCCTTACAGTATCACATGACCATTTTCTTAAAAAAATTAGCTGTCACTGAGCTACAGAACCACTTAGTTTTTGAAATACCTCTTAGGTTGTTGAATCAAGCCTTTAAATGATGACCACCTTGACAACTAGACCGTGGCACTAAGTGCCACATACAGTCATTTCTTGAACATTTCCAGGGATGGTGACTCCACCCACTCCCAGGAGAATCTAACATTTAAAACCTTTGCCTAAAGAAATTGCTCCAGATGTCCAGCCCAAGTGCACCTTGTCCTCTCATTCTTTCAATGGCTGCCTGGGGAAGAGGCTGACTCACACCTGACTACGGTGTCCTGTCAGATTGGTGTAGAAATTTCTGGCTTCCTGTCTTGCCCCCTCTATAGGCACCTTCCCTGATGTTGAGTCTGTTAGGTGACATCCAGCTGAAGCAGTGTACATGTCATAAGGACAAGTGCTGCTACAAAAACAGCAGATGTGGGAAATCAGGAAATTATATCAGTCAGGAATTGTGACATGGGCCATCTAAAACTCCTTTTTTATTTCTTTTCAGCGGTCTAGTTGCATTTCAGCAGAATATTAGATATATCAAAGAAAACATTCAATTGCATAGTACATATTGTTGAGACTTCAATCAGTCTTTTATGTCTCCTTGTTGGGGGCATTTTCTCAGAGATAGTAGAAATTCTTTCTGCAGAAAAGATAATTTTGAAATTTGCCCAGTGGAGGCTTGTTCTCTCTTAGCTAGTTACTGATATTTGGATTTGACAAGAGGAAGAGGAAATTGCATATAGTTGCATATTAACTTAGCATCATCCACATGTGAGAGACCCTTAAGCAAAGAGCCTGCTGTTACATGTAATAGCCCTGACTACTTTTCAGGAAAAGAGCATGAGTCACTTAAAGGAGATTCATATTTTCTCCCAGACATGTTGTTTAAAGACTGAACTGTGTAAAACAGAATTGGCATTGTATAATTACTTGCATCTTACTCTGTGCTAATTCAATTTTGCTTTTCATTCCTAGGTATTTAAAAGACTCTTATTTTCCCATTAGACTTTACTGTCTGCCAATTAAAGCTTTAAACCTATGATGTGGAGACAGAAATTTCTGACAGAAATTTTCTTACAGAAAATGTTTCATGGACATATTGAAAACATCTTGTTTGAATTGCTTTTCTTACCTTTTTTAATGTTTATGATTTTTACCACATAAAACAATCTTCATGAGATTTGTAATAATGTTTTTTCACCATTTGTCTGCAAAGTAAAACATTTTAGTTTGAAAGCCAGATTTGCTCAGTAATGCTTGCTAAAATATTATGAGGAAAACCTCCAAATACTGCAGATTTTTTTTCCTTTTGCCTGCTTGGCTCTAACAACTAAAGCTACAGTGACTAAGATCTTAGCATAGGCTGCACTTACGGCATATATCCTGGGCTTATTTTTTCCCCTATTACCTAGGTAGGTAGTTCTCAGTGGGACAGTTTTGCTCAGATTTCCCGAGTCTAATGATCAGAAATAATTAGTGTCCAAGGGAACATGAGGTAGGGTTAGTTAATAATTGAGTGTAGAACCATCTGAATTGGAAACACTAATGCTATCCATAGTTACTCAATGTGATCTTAAATAATAAGAGCTATATTAGTAAGGATTGTTTCTTGTACAGTAATGTGAGTTAGGGTAATTTTCTCCCTCTGTATTTATGGGAAATGGTTGCACTTTTGAGGTGCAGAAAATCATAGGAATTGCATTATGCATGACACCTGTGCGAAGGGGTAGATGATACACACTTTTCTTTCCCCATAAAGAGCGCACTTTTGAGGAGAAGAAAAATGGGTAGAAAGGTGATTATAGGCAGACCTGAGCATGCGGTACCATTAAGACATTTTTAATAGCAATTTCATTTTTGGCTCCTATAACAGAACTGTACTTCCATTTTTAAGAATGCAACAGACAGTATTGTAGTATGTAACATTGATAAATATGATTGTTCTGCTGTACCATTCATTTAACTTTTTTAAGCAAATTAAGTTCTCATCTCAGCACAGAGTGGGAAATCTTTCACTTTAAAGTAGATATGTCTTGTCTGGATACATATCAGAATAAAAAATACTTTTTTTTTTCTTTACTGCATTCTTAGATTTCATCATCTAGACTACCTCATTAGGAAGTTATATCCTGTATTGTTTCCAACAACAATCTATATAAACCAGTGAAAAAGGGTTATATTTCATGGCCCAGGAAACCATGAATCAGAATCCTTTTGCTGTACACTTTTATGAAGATGACTAACACTGCTAGTCAACTATATTTTGTCCTTAGCTTAGCTTATTTTGGGGGGTTTCTTGAGGTAGATGATAAAAGGTTATATTTCACATCTCTAAATTTATTGGCAGCTCCTGGAAGGGGAAGCCAGAAAAGTAAACCCAACATAATGAGGGAGTAGTGTGACAGCAATAAAAAGTTACAGTAACACCACTGTTCTCCTGGTGGTCTCTTCTCTTCTTACAGCTTGTTCCCATTTCTTTTAAAATGTCTGGATGAAAGGCTTCTGACAAGAATCTATTATTTCACTAGCATGGCAGGAAGCTGTATTTGTGATTCATTTGATATTACTCCTTCCCTTTGTTCCACAGCTAGTGATAGGCTTTATCTGTTGATGAAAGGGAGGCTCTTTTTGAGGCCTCTCACAACGTCTTGTAAAAGTGTTCTGATGCATTGCTCCTAGTACACCAGTACACATTTGCCTAATTCCCTGAATGTCCCTGAAGTTCTGTGTGGCTTAAACATTTTGCACTTCTTGTTCTGCATTGCTGTTCAGGGCCTACAATTCATAGTGCTTTGCCTCAGAAGTAGCAACATCCCAGAGGCTGCTAGGTGTGGGCTTACAAACAGGTTATTCTTTGCCCTGTAGCAATAACAAAACAAATAAACAAAAACCCACCCAGTATGTTCTTTACAGCTAGAATGAGAGAGAGCTGTGTTCCATTTAGCCTTAATGAAGTTACAACTATGTTCATTAAAGTTTTGTCAGAAAAAAATATCAAGTACTTTGGGCAAAGGGGCAAAAACATCACTGTAAGCAATTGCTTACATTTGCTGTATTTAATGATTGTATAAGAATAGCTCATTCGCTACTTCCCATATATTCTAATGTCAGTTGTACAGTTTTATTAGTTAGTTGCTGTTGAAAAGGAAATAAGGCCAATTTTCAAAATTAAATACATCCCTAGATATGTTGCCCAAGGCACCTAAGATACTGTCTTCTCTTCTCCAGCATTTGTGTCTTAGCAATTCACAAACCCAGACCCAATAGCAAATCACTGGACTTGCCTATATCCTGCAGAAACATTTAAGCACATAAAAGTTTATTAATCCTGCTTTAAGTGTCTTTGGGGTTTTTTTGTTCTGACCCTAATATATCTCAGTGTGGATGAATATTTTTCATGTCACCGGACTGAATTAAGCTGTCATACTGACTGGAGTTTCTCTCCATTTCATACCTTCATGGAGGACTTTGAAGGATGATGTCACAACCTTTGTCCAGGGCTTGAAGATTCTGTTGAACACCATAACTAAAATAGCAGCACAGTACATTGAGTGGCTCATACTCAATTACCTGTCTTCTGCCTGCAACGATGATCTTTAGTTAATTTTTTTTCATTATTTTTAATTTTTTTCAATTCTGCATTTATTATTCACATGCTGTGTTTGGAAACAAGCCTGTGGTAGTATTTAGAAGAGTGACTTAAAAGCACTCTTTCATGTCAAAAGCACAATATGTGTCTTCAGGAGTCCAGAGGAGAAGTACTGGCAGAGGTGTTACAGCAAAGCTATGAACTTGTTGTTTTAGAAGGGTTTGATGTTCTTTTGTATATTATTAATGAGTATGAGATTCATTATTAGAAACCCAGCAGTGGTGCTTTCTTTGTGACTGACCTTATAATATGGCAGGCAGTGTTCTTGCTCATGAAAACTACCTGAGTTTTACATAAGATCCCCATTCTCCTCCCAGCTAGATGGAGCACACATTCATAAGGTTCAGGATGCCCCCTGAAATATTTCTGATGTGATTGTCATTTCACCTCTCCATTTCCAGTGTTTGGGCTTGGCAGACTGAAGGGACATGATACAAGTACAGTTCAGAAGCAGCATTACTGCCAACCAAATACCATTTGCTAATGCATATAATGAAGAGGTCCCGGAGAGAATTTATTGTTTCCTTACAGTAAAGTGAAAATACAGAGGTCTCACACTGAATTATGCGTAGTGATTGTCATCATTGACAGATAAATTGTCCCACTTTATTAGGTTTCCAACAAGACATTATAGTTACAGGGAGTGTAGAGCTTTAATCGGAGTACATTGTAGGAAGCAGAGTGTGGTTACAGCAGTTTATAGGAATAAAACGAAGATGTTTCATTTCACACTTTGGTTAAAGTATAAATGAGTAAGGCTTACATATAGATACTAGGAAACTCTTGAAAAAGCTTCCATTTAATATAATTTATTTAATTACCTAACTTGTATAAATCCTTCTACTTTGGTTTTTATTTTCAATGTGTAGTCACTACTCTTTTTGACAGATCACTTCAATAACTATAGAAAAATTGCTGATTTTTCTGGTTTATAAAAAACTACTCTTGATTAAAGAAAAAAAAAATGCCACCGTAGATTTGTCTCTGCTTCTCTTGTTAGACATAAGTCTTTGTAAAGCACAGCTTTCCCTAACAGGTCAGGTTAGTGCTCAGTGCTCAGGAGACAATGGTTCCGTTGCTGCAGAAAACTGAAATTTATTGTCAACACACAAAGAGCTATATCAAAATCATTTCCCTTAACATTCAAAATTTGGGGCATGTAGCTAGTTACCCTGTGCAGGCAAATAAATGTACTTCTACATGTCCAAACTGTGGCATATTCAGACTATCAAGCAGAAAGTGTGTAATATAGATCAGTGCTTTCAACTTGGAAGCAGCTATCAAAAGTATTCCTTCTCAGAAGGTGACTTGCAATTTAAAAATCTACTGGCTTTTTAAATCGTAGTGAAAATATCAATAAATTAGGCAACCAGTGAAGATTGGAGCAAAGCGTATTGGCCACTAGAAGAACTAAACTGACCTACAGAAATAATCAATAGTTTCCCAGGCAATAGCCCATTATAAACAATTTCCTCCAATACTGTCATCCAGTAGCAAGATACTGACACACACAATGTGTGACATATGAGGTTTGAAATAATGAAAACAGCCACAGTCTTTCTGGAAAGTCAATAGTTTCCTACAGCAAAAGTTTGGTAGCCTAATTAGGGGATGTGTGAACATCTGGACTGTAGGAATCTAAAATACCTGATTCGCTCCTGAATGTATTTAGCTGTGAGTTTTCTCTTTACATGTGTCAGAGGCACATGTCATCCCTGTTAGGGAGGAGACTTTTTTATCAAGAGTGGTCAGTCACTCCTTGGGAGGTAAAACAGTAAGTGTGAGACAAAGAGTCAGTCAAAACAAGCCAAATAGATCTTGCAAGTTTTATTAGACCACCCTGTTATTAGCTCACCATTTCCAGTGCAGTTAAAAGATACTATATTGTACACGTCCATAATTTCTTTTCCAGTTTTTTTCATGGATGATACTCTGGTTCCTCGTTCTTAACACTCATTCAGTGTTTTTCAAAAACCTAAAGAGTTCATATCAACAGAGGAAGCCTGTCACGTCAGTGTTATAAGGTTGTCCAAAAATACTTATTATCTGTACATAGAGGTATGGCCTCTCCTATAATTTCTGAAGTCTTTTAACTTAAAATGTACTGCACAGTGGACGAATAGACCTTTAGAGCATGCTCTCTTTTCATTCATGGCTCCCCTTCATGCAGTCTGCTGGGATCACTTTTTATCAGAAAAAACAAAATAGAATAAAAAAAGAGCTGACAGAAAATCCTGCTACCAGTTTCTTGTGCTGATCCTTTTGCTGTGATTGGGGGAGTCACATATATATTATGCCATCCATATTCTATCATACACAGTAGCTCTGTTTAAGGCACCAGTATTCTTGATAAGTTCCTATTGATTTTTCTTTAAACTAGAAAGTATCATCACCATTTTTGTATCTTTAGCTTGCAAGTGGAATAGAACTTGATTCACATTGTTGAAGTGTCCCTAGGGCCTCAGAGACTTAGATTTACAGATCAGAAGGGTTTCAGGATACAGTAAGACTTTTCTTTCTGTTCTGTATCTGCAAAGGAGGAAGGCAAACATTCAAAAGGGCACTTGCAAGGTTGACCAGAGCTTACATGGCTGAAAATTATATGAAGCAAAAGATAGAGTGAGGTTCATCTGATCACATTCCCCAAGGACAATACCCACTTCTTAAAATAAATGAACAGAAGCACCTTCTTCATGATTTTACATGGCCACAGCCTAGAAGCTGCTGCTCAATTTTCTACAGTTCTGGCAGTTAAGACCAGGGGATATACCAAAGGGCCCTTCAGGAGAATTATACAATTGCTTACAGCCTTTTTATAACACTCTGCTTTATTTTTCAACTATTGTGTGACATCAGAATAAATGAAAAGAGGAGCTGACCCACTGTCAATATGATCATTTGGCACAGCTTCATTGACTTTGGAAATCCTACATCAGTCCATACCAAATGATGTTCTGAACCAGAAGTCTTGCCTGTGCACAGATAAACACACTTTTTTTTTCATTTCTCTCACTATCCAGACAGCTATCCAGACAGCTAGATACTTTTGATAAAACTACCAAGAACAGCAGAAGAAAAAGAGTTCCATCTATGGGTGTGGCATGGTTTAGGAATGGTACTCCCCAGTTCAGTGCTCCCACTGAGACTCTGCGTGTGCCACTCTCTCCCCCCTCTCCCGTTGCAGGATGGAGAGGAGAATTGAAGGCACAAAAAGTAAAGATCACAGGTTGAGATAAGAACAATTCACTGGCAACAGCATGTGATAAGAAAATGAACAGTAACAGCAGTAATAAAAACAATGAAGTGTAGAAGACAAGCAAACAATTAACACACAATTGCTCAGAATGCATGTTACCCAACCACTCTCAGCCTCAGAACCAGAGTTACAGGAGCACTCCCTCTACCCCATTTACCTGACTGGAAGGGACACATTCTCCCCAGAAGAGACTTCCTTACTCCTGCCCTGGCAATGATTTGAGGTGGTATAGAGTAACTTCTGGATCCTAGCCATGGCCCCTCCTGGCTACTGCAAATAATGAACCCTGTCCTGACCCTAACTAAGATGCTATCCAGCCCTTATCCTGTACCATCAATATCATACCTTGATCCTATACCTTCCAACTATACACTTATCTCTCTCTATATATAGAGAGAGGTATATACACAAGCACAATTTCCATAGTAAATATCTGCCCCTCCAAGATACCTGTTGAATTTATTGAATCCATGACTGTGGGTTCTCTGTCGTAGATGTCTTCCAGGTCAGGAGGCCTGGTGTGCTGTCTGATGGTTGCAAGCTGCATCGTGAGCTCATACGTGGAGCAGTCCAGACTCTCTGTCCATGAGAGTGGCAGAGTCATTCAGCTGCTAATGTTCTACAGTGAAACATTACACACTGTTCTCACCTAAAAATCAAATCCCCTTCAGGTGCACATTTTTTCCCCTTCCAACTGCATTAGACACCAAGTGCACCAAGGTCATTGAGCAAAAGCAGTCCCACAGATGGGTTTGCCTTTGCTTCAAGCAGGACTAATTCGAACTGTCTTCTTTAACACATTCATCAGAGGGACCACACAGGGACTTTATCCCTTCTATGAACTTTGAAGGTTTTGACTGGGCAAGACCAGCTCCATTCAATTGATAGAGCCTCTAGTGGTAACTAAGCAGGTGACCTTCACTAAGTGAAGGTCCCAGTGTCTGAAGGTCCCCCCCACCCATTGCTTTCAATGTGGTTTTTAGCAGTCCATTATATTTTTCAACTTTCCCAGACGCTGGTGTGTGATAAGGAATATGGCATACCCATTCGATACTGTGCTCTCTTCCTTATATCTAACCTGAACCTCCTTAGCTTAGCTTCCTGCTGTTTCCCTGAGTCCTTTCACTGGCCACGAGAGTGAAGAGATAATTGCCTGCCCCTCCACTTCCTCTCACAAGGATGTTAAGGACTGCAGTGAGGTTTCCCTTCAGTTTTCTCCAGGCTGAACAAACCAAAGCACCTCAGCTGCTCCTCATCCAGCTTCCCCTCAAGGCTCTTCACTATCCTTGTGCCATTCTTTGTATGCTCTCTAACAGCTTAATGCCCAAAAATGCGCACAATTCTTCAAGTGAGGCTGCCTCAGTGCAGAGCAGGGATAAGAGCAATTTACTGGAAAAAAAAATGAGATCAATATTAATAACAAAGTGTACAAGATAGACAAAGGATTCACATGTGATTGCTTGGAAACAGCGTTTCCCATTTGCATGCTCCAGCTTTGAGCCAGTGTTACCTGACTGCTCCTTCTGCCATACTTACTCAACCAGAAGGAGCTCCTTCTTCCCAGACAAGACTCCCTTTCATCCTCACCCAGCAACAATGTGGGGTGGTAGAGAATAACCTCCATGTCCTACCCATGGTCCCTCATGTCTATTGAAAAAATCAGTAATGTTGCAAGAACCAAGACAAGGAGCATCTTGTGTCTGCTCTTAACAAGAGTAAGGTTGCTAGGTGGAAATTAATTCCACTGTACCTCCATCCTACTCTCCACATTAATTATCTCTGAAGTGATGGCCAGGTTTGCTTTGCTTTATCAAAATAATTTTTACCTCAGCTATCAACCAAACCAGATTTTATCTACAAGAAGCTGAAGGACTCCCTGGCTATAGAATTGCACAGGGTGGCTTCAGCAGACTCTGTTGTTGAGTATTTGTAGTTTTTACAAAAAAAAGAGTAATACCAAATCGGTTTTTGAATTTTAATATATTTTTCTTTCAGGAGAATGCTGTTAGTTTTGATACAGTTTCTGTGCAAAAAATTCTGTAGTTTATTTTCTTTCTAAATTACTGGGATAAATTATTTACATTCCTCATTTCCATAGTTCACCTAGTGGTTGTGGGTGTTATAAGATGCTGTTAACTGCTCAGCAAATTAGACTGATAAGAGAATTAACTCATTTAGGAATAAGGCTATATTACAAAATGTTCAGTGATGTCAAATTCCTTCCTTTCTTAATGCACTAGTTAAAAACACAGCAGGAAAATTAAACCCACTCAAGCTACTCCCTTTCCCCTACCCTCTTCTGACAGTGGAGGAAACACTAGGGAAGATTATAAGCTGGAGTCACACTATAGTGAAAAATCACAATAACCACAAAAATATTCATAAAAGAGCATAGAAAGTAGAGAATGTTTTGCACAAAAAAAAGGGTATTGATCACTGAACAAACAAAAACACTTCCCAAAGACAGTCCCCAACGTGGTTTTCCTAGGCAAAGGCAAAAGTGGTGACTGGTCCTGTTCTGGGCCACACAGATTTTGCAAAAACAAAGGCAGTATATTGTCAGGGAGAGTCACAGCTTAACTTCCCTACCACAGCACAAAAGCACTGGAAGAAGAGGGATAAGACAAAACCTGATGAGACCTGAGAGGGCTCTGAAGCAGGTCAGGGGGCCCTTCAACTGGGCCTGGCTCTGTGGGAGCAGGAGTGGAGTGCTTGGCAGCTGCTGGCTGCAGCTTAGGCCCTACGCAGCTGGGCTGGGCTCCACTCCACACTGCTGCTGCTCTCTTGCTTTTGTGTCTTTTAGCACCCAGCCAGAAAAGATGCAGCTCAGAGGAATGGGGAAAAGACTGCCAGTGGCAGAGAGGGGCTGTCTGTGCCAGGCTGATCCCAAAACTTGCATACCTTTTCCCTTGAGCCCATGACAATCCTGCCTCTGCTGGCCCTGGCTCCTTCTTGAAACCATATACCCCCACCACAACATGGGTGATAAAGAATTAAACAGCGCTGGAAACTCCACCCTATTTCTCTATAACCCCTTACCTCAAAAATACTTACCGTATAAAAAAAGAAATCTCTTTCCTGTTGAGCACTAGCAGGCAACATTTTGTCATGAATGTGCAAATATGACTTTCCTATGCTAATTGCAGGAAGGCTGGAACTAGATAACCTGTGAAGATCCCTTCCAACCCAAACTATTCTATGATTATGTGATCTCTTTGTGTTCAAACAGTTAAAAAGAGCGCTATGTACGTGGTTATGCCTTTTATTGAGATTGTCTTCTTGGTTCAGGCTATTAAGCCGGCTCATAGGACAGCTTCATGGTCAAAAGGAAGCTTATAATGCATGGGTCTCAGAGCGTGCTGTAACCTGTGCTGTATTCAGTGGAGTATTCTTTTTGTATTTGTTTGGCTCTTGAAATTATTTTTCAACATAGAGATTTTTTTCAGCTGAGAGTCAGTGGTGTACATTTCAAGGAATATGAACTGAAAATCATGTTGTATCATTACATTTCTGTAAGAGTTAAAATACTTCCATTTTCTTCTGGAATTCAGGTCTCATTTCAAAAAGTAAATATTGCATAGACTTCTACATCCAAGTTCTGCCTGCTCTGTGTTAGGATTCGATTGTTAAGAGATGCCTCTGCCTGAATTAAGGAGCAAACAAGACCATACACCAAAATCAATATTACAGATTTTATTTAATTGTAAATATGAGGTAGAGACAGAAATAGGAATAGGAGGAAGAGAGGTAAGACTAAGAGAGTGAGAGATTCAGCAAAAGATACCACCGCATGAATTTCTCTGGCATCCTGCTTGTTTTGCTTCACACTGGTTTGCTCTGTGCTGGGAGTCCCAAAGTGTTCTCCTGGAGGTACCACTCTTTTCCAGGTCCAGTTCCCCACCATGCATGAGTCATAGATGCTGTTCCCAAAACTTGGAATGGCATGTGTGTGAGCAGCTGTTTCCTTTCTCACAGTTTGCCATGGTGGGAATTTTTGTCCAGATAAGTTACCCAGATCTGCCTCACTAGGCCTGGCATCTTCCTGTTGTTGCCATCTTCACCCTTCCCACAGTCTGCACAGTGGAATTTGCCCAATATGCTAATTCCAAACCTTCACCTCCATTTAGGTCTGGTATTAATGCCTCCCTATTTGCCATCTGCACTTTTCTTAAGTTCCTATTGTGGTGGCTTATGAGAACTTCCTTCTTTGACAGTGTTTAAGGCAGTTCATTGTGCTCTTGAAGTCCTTACACCCTAATCCATGTAAAGGCAGAGCATATCCAGCATGACATACAGTGGGATTTATTAGGCTACTAGTCAATGATGGTTCTTGATTTGAAAGCTGGTGTGTCGGGAGTCATTGCTCAGTACCAATTTGATACTAAATCATGCATCAGAAGGATATGCAGTACTTGGCAGCAATCTATTGATTTCTTTCTTTCTCATGCAGAACTAATTTTCAGTTACACAAATTACAGAGGGAAAAGAGGGGGGAAAAAACCCACTTAAATTTTGTTCATTTCTTTTGGCCATTTCTTTGATCCATGTTTTTTATTGGAGAGGAAAGCAGTGTGTCTAATGGGAAACTCTAATATTTTATTAAACAGTGAGATTTAAAGATCTTCTTAGGCAATAAGTACTTCAGCAGAATGAAACACTGTTGCAACAGAAGGAAAATTATACACCAGTTATTTACCCAGTCAGGAAAAATGATGCTTCATAACATCAAAGGGCTTCAATTAATGAAATAATAGAAAGTGAACTGTTTTTTACCAAGCCAGGAAATGTTTATTCATCACAATGCCACAGGCCAAGAGTTTGAGACTGTATTTAAGATTATAAGCCCAGAGCAACACATGTATGTGACTATATGTGACTGGCTCAAGGAACAGACATGAAAAAAAAAAGCTGTGTAATGCTTGTGCAAATCTGAATGAGTTGTTGCAAGTAATTAACTCATCCTTATTATCCTTCAAATAGTGTTTTCTGTATTATTGGGAGAATATTTTTTCAGCCTGACTATTCACAGCTCATGCATTTGTTTGTTTTCTGTACTTTTCCCAATCCCCAATAATTCTGCTTATTTTCATAAACTTCAGAACTCTCCTGTAATATTTCTTCTTGCATTGGTTTCTTTATTTGAAAATTCCCTCAACTGTTTTATCTAAACCAAGCAAGCATTCAAAGCAAAAATGGCTGAGATGGCAATTTTGAATGTTTTTGTGGGTTTTTTTCCCAGTAGTATGTATGATTGCAGCCTTCTGTATGTATCAGGCTAACTGAATCTTGAAAGTGAAGTTCTTTTTGTTTTATCTTTGCCATGAATTCCAAGGAAATTAATATACAGGGTTAGCAAGACAGAACTGTTAGAATCTGATTCATCCCTTATTCCATCAACTTCTTTATGTGAAAAGTTAGGGCACGACAAAATGGATTAAAAAGGAAAAGGTTACCTGGAAGTGGAGTAATAATGCCACAGAAAAGCCTGGGAATACATTACGGGAAGGTGATAGGAATTCTTTCAAAGCACAGGAAGTCCACAAAGACTCAAAAGGGGAAAGTGAATTAGTAGGAGGCAATGCATGTAATGTATTAGCTGTCTTGTAGAAATGCTCTTTTCTTACTTGCTGTTTTGCTTTATTTTTGACAGAAAGCCTGTGTAAATCATGCTTTGTGTTCAGCTGCACCACATTTGGTGCATAACAGCCACTGCATGCCTTTGCAAGCGTAACCCATGAAACAGGATGCAATTCTAGCCATTACAGAAGCCAAGGGGGGGAAATAATATAGTAGTTCCAGGCTTTGAGCAGCTCTATTCTTACGAACCCCTAAGTTCCCCTTTTCTGTACAATCTAAGGGCAACTGGGATTCAGTTAATACTCCTTTATTGTAATGGATGTTCAACAGGGGCAGTTCAGACAGGTGTGTCTCATGACATCTAAAAACACTGGAAGAAAATTTACTTTTTAGGTCTGGCTAAAAGTAGGCAAGATGCAAGTGACATTTCACAACATGGAGATTTTATCTGTAATAATTTGGCATCTTACATCTGCAACTCTAATCCTCCATGTCTTATATATGTGAAACAAAAAGTGATGACAAAGGAAAGCTGAGATTTATTCAGAATTTCTAGAAAAAAAATTAAAATACTGGACTGAAATAGGACATGCATACATTAATAGAGTATCAAAAGAAAATATTGTTTCATTACTTAGTGCCTCCAGCAGTCTTCTTCCCTTCTTTGATGAAATGGAACAGTCGGTGCCTTACTACTTCTTCCATTTAATCTTGTTAATGCAGTCTGTTAAGACTCCACTTCTGCAACAGCACAGGTGTAATTGTGAAGAAGTAGGCTAGTAGGAAGACTACTGTCTGCTCCTGGAAGTCTTATTTATTTACAACAAAATGTGTGATATTCAAACCAAAATAAAACCTGATGCAACCGGTGAGTTGAAATATTTTTATTCTTCACTTCCTTAACAATATGGGACATTACAGTGAAAAATAAAGTGGGAAATATTACATATGGTATACAAGTCTACCCTTGAGACAGCTGTACTTGGAGTTTTACTAAGATTAATTCTTCCTACTGTCGTTAAAAGATGGCAGATTAAATTGGTAAGTAGACAGCTGGTAAGTACAACATTTTTTCAAACACCAACGGATGCCAATCCAAGAATATCTCCAGCTGATTTAAATGCTTTTCAAAAGATGGAGCAAAGATTCAAATAGGAATGTGCAAAAGTGAAAATCTATAGTGATAATCAAAAATATGAAGAAATACGAAGAAGTTCAGAAAGTTTTAAGAAGGCAACATCAGAATGATTTCAGTCATTTCAGGTTGAAATCAGTATTATTTGTTTTTTATTTCCTGTATCTCTCATAATTTTGCCTTGTGGGAGTTACATTGTGTCTAAAGTAAGGTATTGCAAGAAAAGTGGTCCAGGAAAGTAGATTGGAGATTGTTCTTTTGACTGTGATAGCAGCCACACAAAGCCCCAGATAATGCAAGTTAGACCCTCATTTTGCTGCAGTGCTATAATCTAACGGTGCAACAGTCCTTATTCCCCTTGAAGATTTTGCATGGCATAAACTTCTGGGTTTGAGTGTTACTGAAAGTATAGGAATTTGTGGATGTTCAAATGAATCTGGGCAGGTAAAGTGGGGAGGAGAGGAAGGATGCAAAGATTGTCAGTGTGCTGCAGCTGCAGTTCGGTAGCAAGGAGCTCTAGAAGAAGGTGCTGCTACAGACAGAGATAAGAATAACCACTACACTCTCCTTCTACTACGGGGTGAATTAAGTCTTAAGTTCATTTCTATCCCACTCCAGCAAGCTGTAACACTTGGCTGGGTGTGAGGAAAGTTAAGGTTGTGTGATCCTGCAGCCTGGAAAACAGGTCTTCACAGCATGTTCCTGCAACATCTCTCTCTGTGTTGCTCAGCTTTCTAACTGTACAGCAGGGATCTGTGCATATCTAACAAAAATAATTAACTTTAAGGTCCTGACTAGTGTATGACCATTTCAGCCAGCTTTGACAGGCAAAATGGACTGTAAATATTTATCATGGTATCTGAACTCTTCTTTGCAGAGTTCATTAGTCCATTTATTCAGGAGGGAAAAGAATGCAGCCATGGATTGGTGTCATCAGGAAACAATAGATCAGAAATACCTGGCACACTTTACGTAGCTTTCTGAGTAAGGAGGGAAAATAATATGTCCTGCTAAATGCCTGATATATTCTAAAATATTTTACGTGAAATATCCAAAAATTATGACAAACAGTTTGGCAGAGTAGATACTAAGTATAGTTCTTATAGGTAAGAACTTTGCAATATGCAATGTATTTTCTGTATAGGCTGCAATTTTTTGACTGAGTGCACTTTCACTGTTTAAGAGTGTTGCATGGAAAACATGGTCACGACTACTCAGTCATCCTGACCAGCTTATATAAACGTTAGCTAAAGCCACTAGAGATTATTTGCGGAACATTGGATCTGATGAGGTCAGATATAGGATAGCTTGGGTAGTATAATATTTGGGATTAGCATAATAATCTCTTTAGGGAAAGTGTGCAGTATCAGCAGAACCATTGCTTGAGTCTTTGAGGGAAGCAGAACTGTACAGTAATAATTCACCATATATTATGTACTTAAATCTTTCCCTATGAATAGGCCAAGCTTCTTGAGTTCTTTAGGGGGCCTAGAATAAGGCCTTGATTACTTAGTTAAATAACTCTGATTTAATTCACATGTGGAGCCCAAATCATCAGTTTGGCAACATATTTTTGTTGTGTAATAACTTGTGTTACTGTAGTAGCATCCTTTGAAGTTATACACAAAATTTCCATGGATTTGAATTACTAGGGAAAAGAGTTCATAGATTAGTAATTCAATTTGAATTACTAGGGAGAAGAGTTCAGAGAAGTCCACATTGAGAGGCAATGAAAATTCTTCTATACAGATTTACAGAGTGCCATGTGAGCCATCAAAGTTTACTGAGCCTTTGACACTTTCTGAGCTGTATGAGCACAGACTTCCAGGGATCACATTCTGAGCCACAGCTTCTGACAAGGCTTCTGACCTGAGTTCTGTCTTTGGGGATCTGGACAATGGGCTGTACTTTATGTTAGTCATCACTGCCCAACAGAGGATACAGGCAGTTCTGCTTCTCTTCTGCTCTCTCCCTTGCCTGTGAACCATTCCAAAACATCTGGAAAAGCCCTGAACACTTGTGCTTGGAATGCACTTCAGCCTCTCTATTTTGTCCAAATAAAAGAAACAAACGAACTTCTAGGTAGCAATTTGTGTACCTTTGTCAGATTCCTAATCTCTTAGTGTTTCACTGAGTGCTGGGCTGACATTCTTGGCAACGGAGCTGTACAACTTTTTCTGTAGTCCAGGAAATTGCATCACCACTGCTATCTTGTAATAACCCAATGAAAAACCAGGTTTTCTGTTATTTTACAAATTATTTTAATTAATTAAAATGATCAGGTTTGCAGAAAATAGAAAATACTTGTGATCCAAAATGTATCATTATCTGACAATGTTATATCACTACTCTTAAAATTGTTACCTTTTTTTTTTTTGCTCACAACTACCTTTGTTTGGCGGAGAAACATCCAGCCTTGCAGATCTTGCAGCTTTTCAAGTTAAACACCATAATGAAATTCAGCTTGGAGCAGTTATCCTTAGCCTGTTTTAAGCTTGAAGTTCCTTATCTTATCTAAGGTATGATAAAAAGCTAGGGGTCCAAAAGCATTTCTTTAAAAAAGAATGTATCTCTCTAATAAAAGATATTAAATCTATCTGAAAATATCATCTGATCTGTAACCCTGAACCATCACAAATGTAACAACTTTTTAGTATTCATAAATTGTTAAACAATAGTGCTAGATCCAGTGTAGTTACACTTAGGGAAAGAAAGAGTATTTGAACAAAACTTTTTTTCTTACTACAATGTTTATTAGCAGTTAAGGTTGTTATGCTGTGCTCATAATAATTGCACCTTCTCTGCTGAATATAAAGGCATTATCATATATCATTCTTTCCAGACTTGTTCCAAAATTACTGTGTAACAATAAGATACAAAAAGATGGGATAATGAACAGTTTTAAATTACCTTTTAGCTGTGGAGCAGCCGTGATTATTTGAACCCATATTCATCTATTTCAAATCATTTGACAGTGTTCAGTAAACATTGATATGGCTGTGGAACTCAAGAACACATCTTCCACAGTATGTATTTACAGTGCAGATATATTTCTTCATATACAAAAAGGCTATATATAGGCTATATAAAGACTATACTATATGTAGTACATAATTTTAAAACTTTTCATCATCCTACAGACATTTTCACACATATTTCTAGTGTTTGAGCTTTTGTTTTAATAGATTTTAAATGCACATAATAAGGATGCACAGAGTAACTACATAAGAACTTGCCATTAAAAAAAAAAAACTTAAGTTTTAAAATAATCTTTTCCAATAGTCTTTAGAATAGGCATGCAATAAAAGGCAGAGTTGATCTGTAAGGAGAGTTGGTATACAATTCAGCATGCTTTGGTTTGGGTTGGGTTTTGTTTTAGAGGTTTTTTTGTTCATTTTTTCCCCCAGTGGAAAATCATGAAAGAGGTAGAGGAAAAAGAAAACATACTACCAAATAACCTTCCAAGTGACATTGGTTGTAAACTAAAAGAACTTCAGGTAAGAGTGTGAGACAGTGAAAGAAGTCAGACAAGGCAATTGCATGCATTTATGGGAAAAACCTTCTCTTTTTTTGCACTAATGTACCCCATTTCTATTTTGAGCAATGATCTGTCAGATTTCTCAATATCCAAATTCTAGGGCTATTCCTTACCTTCATACTCTTGACATGTTTTTATATATCATGTACAGATGACATCTAATATCTGTGCCCAGTGAGACACAGAACATACCGGAACTGCAGCTTCTTGAGATTTGTGTATCTGTGCTCATGAGATGTAGGACTGGTTTATTTGAGAGCCATCAGCTTTCCAGAGAATCTTTGTTGCTGTAACAAATCCAGGGGCCAGACTCACAGTCAAGAGTTTAATGTATCTCTGTGCAAAAGTGCTAAGATTTTATAAAAACATTACTTTTCTGGGTGAACTGCACCACATCGGTTTACTCTAATGGCTTATTTGGGGTAGGATTGACAACTGATGTATCTACAGGCATTAATTAACATTATCTGGAATTACTTAACTTGCTGAGATAGTAACTATATAGGTCTCACTGCATGAGATATGTCAGAGGCTGTAAACGTAAGTAGTATCCTCAGCTGTATATTTTCAGATTATTAAATGCAAAGCACCTGAAGTCTTGCTGAGAAGCTAGAGTACATCTATTCCAGTAGCAAAGGGAATGCCAAGATCGTATTGGCAGCCTAACTTACCATGGAAACTTTTACTGACAGTAACGTGCAAGGAAAAAAAGCTTTTCCTGCTCATAGAGGTCAGGATAAAAAAGGCAAGAGTTGGCAAGTAGATAAAAAATTGCCAAATGTAGTTAATTTGAAATCAGTTAGGAATAGAAACGTGAAAGTGAACTAGGCCAATATGCCAGCAATTTTCAAGGAACTCCAACAAAAGGATCATGGGAATTCTTGAAAGGTGAAGCAACTGGTTTTTTCCACTATCAGTTCTCTGATTAGTCTTGATGCTTCCAACTGCAGCCCTTCCTGGATACAAATTAGAGAAAGGACTTCCTTTCCAAGTTTATGCATGTCATGCTTTATTATTATCTTTTGATCAAGAACTAAATACTTAAAGCTCAAGTCTTTTTTCCCTCTTAAATCAAAGCTACAGGTCTGTGAGATTATAATCCTGTCTTTCCCAAGTGAAATTCTTCAGATATTAAACTAAAGTTATATAAAACGTGAGCTTTGTTTTTCTGTGTTAGGCATCATATGAATGTGAGTGACAATCCCCAGAAATACACATCAGTCACATTAGCTGCCTTGTTGACTCTTACCTTTCTTTCAAGACGAATTTAGAAAATTAACTGTCTCCCATTACAGATTCATTCCTAATTTCACCGATATAACAACTTTTGAAACCTGATTATTTTCCTGCCTTTAGGATAATGAATTTTGTACCCATCTGTACATGTTCTGTTGGTGAAAAAAAAAGGCAGCCCAGTGTACTTCTGATTTTTCTTGGGGCGCATTTGAGCAAATGCTTTGTTTGAAGATGTTTCCAATTACCTATTTGTTTATATGTAAGTGCTCATTTCAAATATGTGCAACAATTTTGGATTTGCTTCCTTGATAGAATTCCACCCTGCAGTTGTCATGAGAGAATGAATTAGATTCCAGGTGGTTATCCCATCATCTGTGGATAATAATTACTAGTTATGTAAAATTAATTAATTTCCATTGTGACATTACAGTTTGTAGACTGTCCCATAAAACTGGAGGTGGTTTCGTGTCCTAAAGAACTTTCAACCTAAGTATAAGATAAGAGGTGAATACTGCAGAGACATGACCCTGTGGTGCTGAGGAAAGATACTCCAGCTGGTGGTAGGGGCCAATCATTTTGCAGCATATAGTCAAACATTTTAAATGTTTTCTTAGACATTATGGTGATAGTGGTTTTGCAGGCTTTTATTGAGTGGTACATTTCAGTGTGCTTACTGAAAAATGGGACAAGTGGGCTCAGGTCAAGCCTAGTTTGAAAAGAGGCAGGAGTCATTTTTCTTGTTCATAGTATAAGACTAAAAATGCTTGAAAAGGCAAGTGGAAAGACTTTTGAAGTGGAGCTAAGTAGTTTTGCTCTAATTCCTTCCTCATGTTTGCAACATTGGGAGAAAAAAAGTTTTGTTCCTGTGCTGGTGAAAGTTATCATTGTGGCAATTCCACTATTGTTTGTTCACTCAATTTTTGCCTCAATATCTAGGAAGTGGCACTTGGTCAATGCATTTTATGTTTTTAAGGAGTTCAGAAGAAAGTTGCTTACTTTATAACAGCTGTAAGGAGAGTCAGCTATACAGTTCCCTGAACTGTTTGTTGGTCTAATAGGTGAAGGGAGTAAGAAAAACAACAGAAGATCATAGGTGGACAAATACAAACAGAATGTGCAAAAAATGTAGTACCCTGTGTCAACCAATAATACCAAGGCTGTGCATTCAATCCCCATACAGGCCACTCATTTAAGAGCTGAACTTGATAGTTCTTGTGGGTCCCTTTCAACTCAGAATATTCCACAATCTGTGACCTGTGATTATATCTCCAAAAGAAATATTGTACACTGTGTGTTCATCACAGTATCTCGGTGGGAATACAGTGGTTTCTTTTTTATCTGGCCTGTACAATCAAGATTTCTATTAGGAATCCTGAAATTGTTCTGCTATTTTATGAAAAAAATGGAGGACAGTAGCAAAATACACTTTTCCAAACTTACTCAAATGCCTTCTGTGTCCTAAGGATGTCTTTTCTGTGAGTTCTCTTCAGGAGAAATCGTAGCAATTTCCTAGACAAACCTAGACAAATAAATTTACTAATTTATTGAATGGTTATTTTTGAATAGAGGTTTGAATTAACGAAAGAGTCACAAGTCTAAAATACATTTTACGTATTAATTGAAACCCAAAGCCTTAGCATTTAGGGGCTTGATCCACAAATACCATGAATATAGAGCTTATAATTGAAACTCATACATGAAATTATTGTTTGCTTGCAGTAAAAAGTACTATGCCAAATGTAATCAGTCACAGGATCAGTTCTTCTCTCTCTGTTCCTATCAGAGTTATAAATGGTATATGCAAGTCACATTAAAAGTACCTTTATATTTTAGTTGTGGGGTTTTTTTCTCTGCCTTTTCTTTTCCTGCAGATTTCTGTCCATTCTCTTTGTAGTTCCTGCCTCTGACGTTGCCATATGTCCTTGAAACATAAAGCAGCACATGGTCCCAGAGCTGAGACTTTCTCCATCCACATGACTCTCAAGCAGAGACCTGTGAGCAGTTACTCAAAGTAGCCTCACAAACAGCAGTGCCTGGAGGCACGTGTTTAAATGTTTCTATTATCCCAGTGGGCATAAGGCGTAGGAATTTTTGAGCAGGATCAACCTGGAAAATTTTCCAAAGAACTGCAGTTTCTTCTCTATTAAAGGGTTTCCTCTATACAGCATGGATTAGGAGCAGTTGTAAAACTGGTTTGCTTGCCTGAGCAATGCCTTAAGTTATGCTAGATCAGAAAGAGTATGTCAGGAAAAAGAGCTCACAGTTGGGAGCTAAAGTCTCTTCAGCCATCCATGTAAGTTCCTCTTGCCTGGGTCCCTTGGGATGTGCTGTCTCAAGGGAGAATAGATAATTGACTTTCCAAAGTAGAGTTTGCTAGTGTTGACCCTGTGCAGTTTACCCCATAAACCTCTACACTAAATAGGAATATAAAGGAGTAGGGTATGCAATGCACCTTCCAGTGGGAAGTGTGGTGGTGGCTTGCTGGGACACAGTACTGAGTTTTGGTTGTTTAACTACAAGGTGGTGGGAAGAAGGAAGTAGTAGGAAGGAAACACCTGACTTCTGCTAAGAGACAAATTATAATCATAAGTAGAAACGGGGCGTAATCCAGGCTGGATGATTATATTTTCACAGTATCCACTGTGTGAGCATATTTAGTGCTTAGCTTACAATATGCAGTCAATTTTAAGCATAGGTGTTTTCCAGTTTATTTTATCTTTTCAACAGCCCACAAGTTTGAAATGGGATGCTCTTCTTAGGATTAGCATCTGGACAATAAGCTTGTTACCCTGTCTCAATCCATTTTAGAGTTAAATGTGTCTAGTTAACATACTAACAGATACCTATCCTTGTGCTTGGGTTAGCTCTACTGCAAAAGCTTTTCTTCTCAAGGATTTTATGGGTGACTTGAGTTGCAGAGAACTGCTGCTGTTTCTGCCCTGGGCATGGAGAAACATCTGCCAGTGATGCCTTAAATTTTAGCTTTCACGTTTTTCAGATACTGTGTTGCCTAGGGGTGTAGTTTTGAGCCTCAATATATATTAAGTGTTAGTAAGCTCTCTTTACAGAGAGCTGCCTACAGAGTAGGTAGACAAAACAAACCCTTTTCCAGATGGAGACCAAGGGCAACTGTTACAAGTTTTCTGGCCCAAAAGCATAAAACAGTGGACTGAAGAGAGAAAACAAGATGGGACTTCATAACCTGAAGCTGTAATTGGACAATTAAAACCTAATATGCAAATAGAACAAAACTTTAAAAAGTGTGAGACCTCAGGACTGGTTGTCCATTTTGTAACCATTTTAAGTCTACCTTGGGTGTAGCCCTGGCCAGGCTTTTGTAATGCCCAAGGTGTATCCTTAAAGGCCTTTTAAATAAATATCTACATTATTCTGTTAGCTCTGTCTAATCTCTCTTCCAGGTCAGCCTTCCCAAGATATCACCAAGAGTACTTTCTAAATGTGATGCTATTTCCAGGTAGGAGAAAAGCAGGGAGACACGCATCCTACATAGAAGGACAAGTGAAAGGGAGAGAAAATAAATGTAACATTTCTTTTCTGTTCATCTGACTAAAATAAAGGCACAGTTCTTCTTTATGTGTTTTAAGTATGTGCTCTTTCAGCATCATCAAAGGAAACACATGGGATTTGAAATAATTGAGGGAATCAAATAGCTATGTTAGCAAAAAAAAAAAAAAAAAAAAAAAAAAAAAAAAAAAAAAAAAAGAAGATAATGAAATGTGTTTTCCTCTCAGAATCAGACGACCACTATGTTTATAAAAGGATCTGAAGCACATCCATATTTACACATTTTCAGACTGTACCTGACTCTCCCAGTACACAGCCACTGGCTACCTAAACTCCATTTGTGGGCCTTACCTGCCTGATGGCTGAGTGTTAAAACAAATAGTTTGAAGAGACAGGAAGATTAGGCAAACATTTACCAGCCTGTCTCTGACAGTGGTATTAGTATCTTCATGTCTTGGATGTAATTTGAAGGAGGTGAAAACTTCATCGTCTCTATTCTGCTTTGTCAAAATACACCATGTGTTTCTACCTCAGAAAAATGGAAAGTCACAAATATTTGATCCAGGAAAGGACAATCCAGATTATTGTTTAGGACCCCTAATGACTGTCATTAGCAATAATAATTATAAAATTAACCAGTGAAAAAAAAGCACCTTAAAAAAAGGAATAGAGAAAAAGCTTACTAATTGTGAGATGCTTTAAGATGTTGAAGAGCTTTGTGGTATGTGGTAGAAACTACATGATGTGGAGCATGTAAAATTTGCCGAACAAAAGCATTTAGAAGCAGACATACAATACAAAGCATTTTTGTGTTGTTGGAGTTCAATTGGTTATCTGCACTATTTCCAAAGATCTCCTTACAAGAAAAAAAGAAATTAAATACAATTATATACCCAAAATATCTCTCTTATTTTCTTTTTCAGCACAAATTGAAGTGATACCATGCAAAATTTGTGGTGATAAATCTTCTGGAATACACTATGGAGTCATCACATGTGAAGGCTGCAAGGTATGAGGTTTTAATACAGCATAGTCATCATTTGCATTAGCCTCAGGGACTTGTATACAATGATACACTCTTACATGCTTTCAAACAAGTGATGCCAAAGGCTGTAAAGCCTACTGCTGATAAAGATGCATTTCATGCCTAATTTTCCAAGTTGCTTTCCATTTTATCAAATAGTCTTTAGAGCTACCACCTTATTTGAAACATGAATTAATTACATCTCATGCAGTGTAAGTGCTGACACCAGCAGAGGCTGGCAACTGTAAGTAAGTCACACCTGTTCTACCTTAAATCAGCTTTGAAAGAGGTGGATTTCTTGTCTTGTTTCCTGTACAACCCATGTAGCATTACAATTGGCATGTTACTTCTGGTCAGCCTTTTTTAAGAGCTTACAAGTGTGAGTTTAGTCCTTTTTTATTTCCTTTTGCACAATCTGCAGACCAAATTATAATCTCCAAAAGAATGAATCCCTTACATTATGAGCAGTGTAAAAGGATCCTTTGTCTTCTTCCTCACAGGCTTTAGTGCTGGGGCAATTGCTGGGAATTGGAGGTTTTAAAAAAAAAGGCAGAGGAGGGAGATTATTAGACTTGCTACTTAGACATACCAACATATTATCTCAGGTATTAGTTCAAATAAATCAGACTCAAGCAAAGAGAAGAAAGGCTTCAAATTTCAGTTTTAAAAATTGTCTACAATTTTATTATCTAAGGAATTACATTATTACTCATGACAAACCAGAATTTCATATTACATGTTGGAATTTCAGTTATAATTGTAAACTGGAAATTGCAAAGATGGAGAGGCAGCATCTCTGATTTCTTGTACATGGAAACAAACAAACTGGGACATTTGAAAATGAGTGCCTATTTGCAAAGTGAAATACAGGTCTGTAACTAATGCTTTACAAAGTATTAGAACAGCTGAAAAATCTGAAAATTTGGATTAACCCATTTGCAAAGGAAATATTTTAATGCCAATACATTGAGAACCAGTATACTGGTAAAGATTAGGGGTTTTTTCAGGAACATTAACAATTGTAAGCAGAACAATTTGTAGTGTGTCTTTGTCATACTGTGGCACTGGACTAGAAATAAACATCTTCTTATGAAAATCACATGAAGCAGGATTAAACTAATTGATCTCATACTTCAAAATTGGCACAAAAGCTATGGAAGAAAATTACTTTAAGCAGGAAAAGACCATCTTCTCTCAGTACTCAGACCCCACAGACTGTCTAGGGGTATAGTCTCCCATAGAAGTAATTAGGGTTAATGCTGGCCCTTGTGTGTGCCTCAAGAGGAGATGATACCACTGTGCTCTGTGAGTATACTGCTTATTGAGATAAAGAGATTCTCTTCCACTTACAACAGTTTTAACCCTATTGAGTTTGTGTCAGTTTTGCTGTATCAGATCAATTAGTCTAATCTTGTTTTGTGAGCCTATGTGAAAAAAAGGTGTCGGTTTTTCACATCAGTTCCACTTGGAGGCATCTCGGTCTGTCAGAGCTCCCTGCTAAGGTAAGCACTGTTTCTGGCAGAGCAGTTCTGCTATCCATTTAAGTGCCCACCATTTAAATAGCTATTCACTCAGCCTGCATACTGGTCATTTCTGTCTCTTTTTGTCTCAGTTTGCTGGAAACCTGAAATGGTTAGGAGTGGAGGCCATGCGTGGAAGAAAGAAGGTAGAATGACTCCACAAGCATGCACACATGTTGAGCCAGGCACCAGGCAGCCACAGCATTTCAGGATACAGCATCCAGAGTTACAGTGCCAGTGGCAGTGCTACAAACTTAAAGGAACAGAAAATCCTTTAACTCAGTGTCCCTACATTAGCTATGCTGCTGCAAATCCATATTCTAAGTGCTTAAGGGTCGTCTGAAATATTACTGTTGTTTTGTATGCATGCCTGCCATATGCTGAATGTGCATATGCAGTGGACATGCTGGACCCACTGAGTAAATTTGCAGCTCTGACACTGTTCTTACGGAAAGGGTGAAACCTGAAGATGAGTTTGCATCACATCTACCTCTGTGGCTGCTTCTTCACTAAGAAGCCTTTTGCCATTTCTTGTGCCTGCCCGAAAAGCAAAGTACTTTCTACCATTGTTTTGTCATGAATTAGGAAGCAGTTCATTCAGCAATTTCCTGTCTCAGATTGGCTGTGGGTGGTGGGTGAAGTGATTTGTTCAAGGTGCAGAAAGACTTCCTGTTCATATTGGAGGTACTGGGAAAGCTGTCTTTAACTCTTTAGCTCCTCAGTAATGAAATATATCTTCCTTCACACAAAAAGGAATTATTCTGATGTAGAATAATGTAGCCAAATCTATATAAAGATACCATAAAAATAAAATGAATGGATTATCTCTACATTATAAGGCAATGTTTAGATATTATGTGGGAGAGTGAGAACATAAAATTCTCCTCAGAAAAATTAATCACCTGCTGTAAATTAATTTTCTTATGTAACCCTTGATACGTAATATGGTCCTTTTTTCCTAAGGAGGGCAAAGATGGAAACAAATTCCTCTGAGATGAGATCAACCTTAAAGGGAACATAAAGTACTGCAGGAGAAGGCACTGTCAATGCTAAATGGTTGTGTGTGTTGTTTCAACGTTGCTGAATTATTCTCTGATATCCATAGAGGCTGCTAAAATCTAAAACTGAGAACAGAAACTGCTTCACAAGTCAAAACCAAGATTGGCTATAAAGTTCAGCACAGACACCCCAAATTAGCATCCATTTAGTCTTAAAGGCACCTCTACCATATCAGGAAAGTTTTGGTCAGCTAAAATCAGTTAAGTTTCCACCAGAATTTTTTCTGAGAGTTCCCCTGAAGGACATCTATTTTCTGAAAAGTAGGAATATAAATATAAAATTTAATTTATATTTTAGACATACTGTAATCACTGACAGAACAAGCTCAAGCCAGTTTAAATGGGTCTCTATACGTGACTTCAAGAACTAGCACTGCCAGTGTCCTAGGTGGAACACCATGCCTGTTACTGTTACTGACACCCCACACCACCCTCATTTAGCTCGCCAAGACCTGAGTGAGAATTCATGCATAAGCTGTAGCAAGTGAATTGAGGTCTGTAGCGCTGTCACCTTGTGACTTTGTCCATTGCTCAGTATTAATATCCATCAACCTATGCAGAGATACACTATTTTTTCCTGATAAATGAAGTCAGCTGTTGCTTTCTGGCTTCATTCCAACGTGTTTGCAAGCCACCCCAGAAAGGCACAAGCACTTTGGTGTTACTGGTGTAGCTGCAGTAATAATATTTCTGCTGTTTTACTACTCATAGTCACCTGCAGTGGCCAGGGCACTTCCTTCAGCTTTCCCATTGCAATCTGCTGCTGCTTGCATTTAAAGTTGCCAGACTGGTTAGGGAATTTCTCTGCTTTGCTTTTTTCTCTCTGGACTTACAGATACACCTGAGTTATTTATTTATTTATTTATTTATTTAGAATAGATCTGTTTATTTTTGTTTCTCTTCACCTCCTAGTTTCATTCCTCCAGTCACCTCAGCCGTTTCATGTCTACCATAATAGTACCTTTAGGTGACACTCTTGGTACCACCTCGTAGCAGTTGGAAGCTCATAAGGACTTAGGTGTATATACTTCACCTCTAGCCCTCAGATCTCTAGACAAACAGCCTGTAGAAAATGCCATTACATTCGCATGGTAGTATCTAAAGGTGTTGCTTTCTCCTTTGTGTGTTGGCTTTACTTGATACAGTCATTATATCCTAGTGCTTTTTTGAAGACTGAATTTTAATTACTTCACTCCTGAGTCATATGTCTCTCCAGATCAGATCAACATTTGCCAAGTTAAAGTGAACAGCAGACTTCAGCTTCTCGTGTTATGTGTATCCAGTAATAGTTACCAGTCTCTTCATTAAAGGGGGAAATGTCCAAACAAGTACTTTGAAGTTATATCTTATAAATGCTGACAAATTTTTCCTCTATTAGGAGCAAGTATTAGATGATACAGGATCATTATTGAACAATAAAAATGCATTCTGTAACATTATTTAGGTTTTAACAAAGTAGAATGATGTTCTTTACAGAACACACAGTTCTCCTTATTATAATTAATGTTCTTTAATAAAATGCGACTATATCTGCAGAGCCACAGCATAAGTAGCAGAGCACTAAATAAGGGTTTACTGTAGTTGTCTGCATGCTTCTGTGTGTGTGTGTTGTCTGCACACACATAAATATGCTTATGGTAATACTTGGTCTTTCCTGCTCTCTTGCCTTAAGGGATTCTTTCGGAGGAGTCAGCAGAACAATGCATCCTACTCCTGTCCAAGACAAAGAAACTGTTTAATTGACAGAACCAACAGAAATCGTTGCCAACACTGCCGACTGCAGAAATGTCTTGCCCTGGGAATGTCTCGAGATGGTAAGGAGTCAAACTTGTGCTTCACATCTAAGCCCTTTGAAACTTTTCTTCACTGCTGACTTACTTAAACTCCCTATAGATTTCTGCAAAAAGAGAGAGGAGAAGCTCCGTGCTTTGTAATGTGTGCACTGTGAGACGATCTTTGCCATCTGGTTAACAAAGAAGGCTATTTTCATGGAGAGGGGTGGGGAAAATCACAAAATGGAGAGCAGTATTAGTTTAGAACAGAAAGAGTCAAAAGTGAAGTATGTTATTCTAATCAAAGGCACAGAGCATAAAAATGTCACCTCTGGAGAGGTGGGTTTATATTAAGCATTACATTAAACATCAGCATTTATCTTAACATTTAATATTGATGAGTAAAAGCATCCATTTCCCTGAGATCTTTAAAGGTCTGGTAGTAAGGAGGCACAACCCTACACAAATTTACACCTTGATAGCATTAGGGGTTTCTGTTTGTTTTATTCAGAGCATTTAACCAAATATTTTGCATAGGTAGAAATACCATTTCTTCTACTTGCACTTTGCCTTCTGTCCTTATCTGGGTTTATAGAAGAACGCTTCCTAATTTAGCACTGAAAATGGATCCTGTGCCAGAGGAAAGCTCCGCAGTCTCTGTGCCATCTCAGGATCCTGTGGTCTTTGTAGAGCTCTGGTCCACCTTCCAAACTGTAATCAGCCAAGATCTGAAAACATGCATGTTGTCCACAGCTGACATGCCCTGGGCACCACTCCTCATGCAGGGGGGTTCCAGCTCAAAAACATGTTTTATATAGTGAGAAAATATTAGAAGAAAATCTTCTAATTTTTAAAAGCAGTTTATATTGATTTCATTTTCCTGGAAGCAGTTTTCTCTCTTAAAAGGTTTACACAAAGTGTGTATTTTGAAATTAAGTTATAGAGGAGTTACTTAAAGAGCTGTTTATTTAGACTGTCCACAGATGATAAACTTGTTTAAAATTCGGACCATAATAGGTTTTCTTCTACCTCAGTGTGTCTTATGTCTCACAGAAATTACTTGTTTACCAGTCTCACCAGTGTGGGAGGGGCCTTGCAATCTGGCCTTTAATCCATTAATTCTTCTTAGTCCTAGCATCCAGTTTACTTGACACCTTAGCTCCTAATTCTCCATGGTGATTAAAGAAGTAACACTTTAGCAATTTAACAACACAGGCTTTCCTCCTGAAAGTGGTATCTTCCAATGACTTAAGGTATCACAGGGGCATTCTAATGTGACTGACAGTGCCATCTTCCCAACCAGTAATTCAGAGACCACTGCTCAGAGACAGAATGAGTGATTCCTCCAACAACATCACTTTGTTCTCTCATAGTTTATGTAAGAGTCTTTATGATTGTTTAGGATCAAGGATATTAAGAGCTCTTGCAAATTTAAAATTGACTGTGTGAATTTTTTAACAGAAAACTTTAATGTGATTTTTACCTCTCAGCCATTTAATAAATTCATTTTTATCATGCAGAGGCAGGATGCTAATTGACAGCACCTGGAGAAACCAATTAATGAATATATAATGAGGATAAACAGTGGATATTTGGTTTTATTACTGAGGCCCTAAATTGCAGAAAATGAACAGTTGTATTATTCGAAGTTATTTAAAATACAGTCATTGTATATTGTCCATAACGGTATCCAGGATACCATGCACTAATTCCAAGGGCAGGCTGAGTTTGTGTGAGGTAGCTTGTAGCCTGAGTGTAGGGCTGCAACTAAACTGAGGTTAGCAATGAGAAAAAAAAACTCTTGGTGTAAAAAAAAGTGACAATAAATGAAGGCAGTTGTCACCTTGTTGTTCTGGCACTGTATTTTCATACTATGCTCTACTTTTTCCTGATGGAAGAATTTCACATTTATCCACATAGAAGTTCAAACTCTCCTCAAGGATTAAATGAGAGTCCCATGCTAATAAGTATGATTCTGAATTGATCAAAATTTCAGATGGACTGGAAATACACAGTATAGAAAACACACCTTATAATACGTAGAAGTCTGTATTTCTGGAGCTATTGTCCCCTTACTTGTTCTGATGAATTCTGCTGAATGTATCTCTCATTTGTTTAAGAGCATAATCAACAAACAACTGCTTCTGCTCTAAGATCTCAAGATCTACCTCAGTAGAAGACCAGAATTTATACAGAGATGAGGGTGTAGAGTGATAATAAGCTGTGATCCACTGTATATACAGGCTGTAAGTTTACTCCTCCTAGTTCCACAGCAATCAGCCTATCACCTTTGAAAATTTCAGTGCAATGAACCTTGTTTCTGGGGAAAATGATTTGCCCTCTTATATTTTCCTCCCTTTCTCATCAGAAGGAGTGCATGGATTTGTGCATGGAGATTATTAAAATGGAGATTGCATAAATCCCTAAGACTTTGCTCAGTGTAAAAGATGACATCCATTTGTGCTGTTTACCTTCAAATCTGTTTTCAGAATTTTGTTCAGAATCAGAGTCAGAATCTGTTCAAATTTTCCTCTAGGTTCTAACCTGTAAATTTTTTTTTTTAAGTAGGAAGATAACACCCCATTTAAAGGATGTGATAATAAGGCTTTAGGGCTTGTTTTCACCCAGAATACTAATCTTGTTAATACACTGTGTAAGGGTTTGTGGAAAGTTAGTAAATGGATATGAATTTACAGACATTTCATACAGCTCTGGGTTGTTGTTCAGTGAACACAGAGATATAAAAGGATGCATGGTCTTTTCAACATTTAGAGTGGGAAGTGAATTGCTTGACTGAGGCTCTCCTGTCAAATAGGAGTCATTGTCACCTGGTAAATTCAAGTACGCAATATCTTTTCCTTTACGAGAAGTATGCGATGTAAAGCTTTGCGTCCTTTCTCATTTCCACAGCAAAATTGACCCTGAAAGTTAATATCAAGAGTGGTGGGGTTGAGGGGAATCGAGAAAAATTTAAAGACGACAATGGTTCGCACTGTGCTTTGCTTTTCAGCTGTGAAATTTGGAAGAATGTCCAAAAAGCAGAGGGATAGCTTGTACGCTGAAGTGCAGAAGCACCAGCAGCGACTGCAGGAACAGCGGCAGCAGCAGAGTGGTGAGGCAGAAGCCCTCGCCAGGGTTTACAGCAGCAGCATCAGCAATGGCTTGAACAATCTGAATAATGAAACTGGCAGCACCTACTCAAACGGGCACGTCATCGATCTGCCGAAGTCTGAGGGCTATTATAACGTGGATTCTGCCCAGCCCTCCCCAGACCAGTCAGGGTTAGACATGACTGGAATCAAACAGATAAAGCAGGAACCTATCTATGACCTCACCTCTGTACCAAACTTGTTTACCTATAGCTCTTTCAACAATGGGCAATTAGCTCCAGGGATATCCATGAGTGAAATAGGTAAGGAAAATTCTTATCCTGTAGTGCAATGTGTATATCTAAGCTAAGCTCCAGTACTGTCTTTATTAAAATGTCATACATTCCATACAGAGGTACACATAACAATAGTTAACATGTTCACACGTGTGTGCACACGCATACAGAGAGTAAAGGAAAGAAAATTAGTCTGGAACTAATTGACAATATTAAGGCAGCTCTGTTTTTACTAAAAACTATGAAGTTTTTAAACCCAGGAATTCATTTCTGTTTATTAAATAGGAGTATCAAAGCAGGTGATGAATCAATCTTAACCAAGCAATAATTAGGAAGGGGCTTGTTTCAAATGAGTTCATTTCTGCCAGGGTTAAATGATCTCTTTAGCTATTCATGTTCTTGTCAACACCCAGAATCCCTGTAGCAGCTAATTCTAGGGTACTTACTGTGAAAAAGTACCACTTCATACTTCGGCTGCACGGATATCAATGCCAGAGCAGGCTCACCAAATTCATAAAATGCACAAACTCTGAATGTATTTCTGTGGATATCTCTGCTTCTCTGCCTGAAGGCCTTGGAGAGCCTGTCCTTTCTTTTGTCTTTGACAAGTGACAGAGACCTCTCTGTGAGGTGAGACTGTTAGAAATGCAATGACTAATGGTGTTTTTTGTCTAAGGAGGATTTCTGTTCATCTAATGCTTCTAGTTGTATTTCACCAAAGCCACTGGAAGTACTACTTCTATTACAAAGAAATAACATGAACGAAGATTGGCATCCTAATTAAGTACCTGAAGAAGTGAAATATGTTGAATCAGTTGTGGCTGAGAACTTAATCAAAGGGTAACACTTTATTAATGGAATTTAATTAAAAAGAAAGAAGAAGGAAAAAAGTCATCTTCAAGAGCACTCCTAACAAATTAATTCATTTCAAATCATGAAAAAACATCTATAGTTCTGGCCTAACTTTGCTGTCCCGTACATGGATGTACACTGAGGTCTGTAAATGTGTGTGTGTGCTCCAACCTACTGAAGACCCTGGAGATGGGGCCTCCACTCAATATAGATTGCAATAGTTATATAATAGTTATATAACTATTATATATAGGGATAATAGTTACTGGGATATATAATAGTTCCTGTCTGGTAAAACGTGAAGTTGTGGCTAAAATTTGTAGCATGTTTTCTGCCCATTCATGCTCATGTGTAGGGGGCTCTATAACACATTGTCTGCTTTAGTTGCTAATTGTCCAGGAGAAAGTTAAACTTTTCTGGCACTCTGTTTATTAAGGCATATTTTATTATCACATTTGGCCTAGACCTCTATCCAGTAAAACTGTACACCCACAGTGTAGGATTAGAGGTGAACACTTGCTCCAACTTCCCTCTCAGCTCTCATGGCCATTTGAGTGCATACGTCAGTCCTGCAGCAGTGGATCACACTACTGCAAAACAGCTGAGAGGCAATTTAAACAGTCCTTAAAAGGTGTTTCCCTGCAGGCCCAGTACCAAAGGGAAGTGTTTCCAGAGAGATTCAGGAGGTCCAGAAATACAGGAGTTCTGACAGTCCATGAGTTCAGGTTTGTGCTCAGTTACAGAAATGAGTGCAAAGACAGAATATGGGCATGGGACTATATCGTTAGTGGCCCGAGAATCCCCCTGAAGTCAATGGGACCTTTTGACTTCAGAGAATCAAAGTTTTTGTCTTTTTAACTTAAATCAATTTAAGTTCTATCTCTTGCAGGTTCACTTAGGAATAATGCATTCTTAGTTTTTCACCCATTTTTTTTCTCTCCTAGCTCTAAAGCATCCAGCCCTAAGTCCACTCCACATTTCCAAGTTTTTCATCTTCTGAAGCACACAAAGCAGGAAAAAACCCAGAGCAGAGGGAGCGCTACATAGCAAATGGCCTGTCTCTGAGCTGACAGCAAAATTCAGAGGCTCTGGGATTTACATCACTTCATTTTGAAATTGAAACTAGGGCTCCTAAATTACTACAATTTTACACAAGTACTGCCATCTGTCATTTGTGGCACCTGCAGCAGAGGGGTAAGGGTGACAGTGAGAGATAATGTAGTATAAACAAATCAGCTGATACAACTGGAAGAGATGCACCATAAAATACTTGGATTAGTGCACAGGAAAATTATATTTTCAGTCTTCAAAAAGAAGTAGAAAATGCCTCTTAATGCTGCAGTGGATTGTTGGACCATCTGTAGAGCTGCAGTCTTGCAGTCCTGGGATGTACTGATTTCATATTGTAGTGTGCTTAAATGTCACTGCAGAATTGCATCTCACTCCAGAGACATTTAGGAATAAACTCAACTTATGCTAAATAGACATTACCGCTTTTAAATGTTAGATGAAATCATACAGAATATATAGGAGTAGAAAAGCTATACTGCATTGATCCTTGTGGCTGATTGCAATTTCTTTATACCAGCATGTCTAGTGACTTATTGAACCACTAAGTATCCCAGATCATGACAGTTCTTTTCTGCACTGATTATTTTCTACCAGATAGAAATTTCTAGTCATAGCTTTCTTCTGGCCCTTACATTCTTCAAATAAATATGTATATATAAACACAACCTCAACTGCCACTCGCCTGATCTTGAGTGCAACCATCTAATGTTTTTTCCTCATGAATGAATGTGTGGGAACTTCTTTCATCCCTGAGTTCCTAGAAGTTGCTGTAAGCTCTCTGAGGAGCAGACTTCTTCACAAGCACTCAGAATAAAAGTAGTCTATGCAGTTTCTGCATTACATGTCAACCAAAATCTAATTCACTTACTCCTTTGGTGTTAATGCTTTGATTGTTTCAAACTCACTTCTCTCCTGGGTAGGGCATTTTTATTAAGATATAGTTGACTGTACGTTTCCAAGTTTGAATCTGATTTTCTCTTCCTTATTTTTCTAATCTTTTCAATCTTGTCACATTATGTCTCAGTCTTCATTGATGCTTTGTGACTTCTTTCAGTTTAGAATTATCTCAACTTAATGAGCATGGGATGAACCTTCTCTTTCAGATTATTATGAAAATGTTTAATGCTTGTAAAACAAGTCCCAGTAATGGTCCTGCTGCACTTGACTAAAATACTTGCTGAAATTGCATATATTACTTTAGTATTTACATTTGGCTCGCTATCTAACAGTAAGTTCTCTGTAAAATTCAAGTAACAAGTCTTCCTTTTCCTGTCAGTTTGATTCAGTTATAAAAATAATGTTTTCTAAGATACTCTATGGCATAATTTACACATCATTTACATGCTCTTCTCCCCATGTTAATTTTCTGGTTCCACCAAAAAAGTAATCTAAATGGTTAGAGCTACTTTGATCTTTAACAGTTCTATGCTTTAATTTGAATGTAAAAGTGTTCTTTTTCACAAGCATACATTCATCTACAGAAGACTTTGTAGTGGAAATGCAAAATTTTTTAAACAGTTTTGAAATGCAAAATTTTTTACACAGCAACTGTTTTGACATATAGTATTAGAATCAAACAGCAAGAAAAATACAGCTTATCTTGTATTGCATGCTTACTGGTATCTGTATACTGTGCTAGCAAATAGGTGTAGGAGAAGGACACGCTGACAGATTGAAGTTATACAGGGCTTTGTTGCACATACTTAGTATTATTATAGTTCTTCAAATGAGTTAAGTAGACCAAGATACAACAGCACATTATCTGATCTCTATGAGAAGCAGGATGGCCAATGCCTTCTATGGAAGAGAGGGTTAAGTATAACAAAAAAGCATTTTCAGATACAGTCACAAATTTCTCATGTAACTGTCAGAGCTTATCATGGGGAGTTGTACAAAATCAGGTAGTTGTCCATTAGGTATAGCCCTCATCAGTATTCCACTTCCTGTTACAAGAAAAACCCTCAAAGCATAAAGACATCACTCCAAAGCTCATAAATACACTACAGAACCTCAACTTGGCATCAAGTGCATTTCCAGTCTAGATCCCTTTTCTTTAAAGGGATGTATTTTTGTCCTTAAGTCAAAGCATCTTCTTGGACACTTGATATGGATTTAAGTGGGCAGAGCACAAAATAGGTGAGGTGCAGTGACCAGATGAGTTAGGCAGGCTCTGTCACTGCTTGTCCTGCTGTCCATGAGTGGCATGATTCAGGTGTGTTCCATCAGCCAGTGATGCTGCCAGTGTGGAAGACACCCATATCCTGAGGGCTCATGCTGCCAGGGACTTTACAGCCTGATCTTTTTTCTCCACTGTGCCATCTACACATTTGGGAAGGCAGAAATAGTGCGATGGAAGCTCAAACCATAAGGCAAAATCTGCTTGCCATGTCAAAAGCAAGAATTTGGTCATTTGCATAATGCCTTTCTCCTCACACAGCAAATCACAGGGGTAAGCTGGTAGGTGGGAAATTCTGAAGTGAAAAGAGACCTCCACTTCCTGATCTCTCTCAGTGCTTGCTCCCAAGTGTGGTTTTAAATTAGGAGGCATTAAAGGCTTATTTTTAGACTTGGTGAAATTATAAGACTATCTTGTTTAAATGTATGTGCATAATATTATCTGCCACTGAGCTGAACATTGCATTTGCCTCACTAAATATGTGCCTCCAATCTTGGTCTGTAAAAGTTAATAGAAAGGCTTCCCTGCCTTAACTGCAGTTGAGATTGCCAGCCTATGATTTCTTAAGACAAGATAAAATTACTAGCCAACACTGTTTTGGGGAAAACAAACTAAAGGGTGCCCTGTAGCTGTGTATATACAGGTAGTCAGTAAGGCACCTCTAGAGTGTACAGGAGATCACATAGCCCAGCCTCTATAGTTACAGATGAAAGTGTTGTTTACATATATTTACGTGACATTTCTTCAGCATCAGTCCTGTGTGAAGGTACCCAATGGCTTGGAGAGTTTACATTTTTACCAAAATTAAAGTAAGGTTGGTGAGCTTAGGTTTGATCTTTCCTTTCCCCAGTCCTTCTAAGCCTGTCCTGCTATGTATATCTTGGAGTGGGCAGTAACTCCCTAGGACAGATGCCTAATGTGGATTGGAAGAGGCATCACCTGCCTTATATTGTAAGGTACAACTCTTTTGACTCAGACACATAGACTGAAAATGATAGTAAAGAAAAGCCTCAATTTCTTAAAAAACTTACTCAGGATAGTTATGTAAAAGAAAAGTCCTCTTGGTGACCATGAGTCATAATTTAGCTGGGTTCATACATTCATCTCAGGAATACAGTGAGTAGTCTGAAACATTCTGAAAAGTTACTTGATTACCTTTGCTGCAATGTTGTACAAGCAGAAGTTATTTCACCCTCTCTCCTTGAAGAGATCTTCACCTGTAAACATTCTGAAGTCCTCTGCTGAAACACTGTTTGAAAGCCAGTCCCACACCTTTCTCCTTTCAGCAGAAATCTTCTCATTAACTTTAGAAGAATTTAATTTATTCCTCTATGTCTATACTTTTCATGGATGTCTGCAAGACTTAATGTTAGATATGCAATATATAAATATATGTCAGCATCAGACTGGTCTCTTGAAAAGTCCACTGTACTTTGGTTCTGAAAGCACTTCTCCATATGATAAACACTTCTCTTTGCAAAAGCACTTCTCCAATGGGATAAGTATTTCTCATTCCTTAATACCCTTCTCTTTATCTCCAGGGTTTGTTCCCTGTGCCAGATCAAGTGTTAACAGACAGCTTACTGAACTTACTGTATTGGTCAATTAGATGCTATTTAAAAGGACACTCCAACCCAGATTCAAAATAAACTGAGCTCACTAATTAAAGGCCATACCTAAGGTGACAATAGCATCTATGTTTATGTTCCCTTTACAAAGCCACCACCCACCCCACAGTGAAACAGAAATTATGTTTTTGTAGTCCTGTGTAATGTTCCTCCGCTTCTTTTTCTAGGCCGTGGTTTAATATTCTTTCTAGCAACATGACAGTCAAAAATTTACAGGCCTGCTGTCCACACCCTGGCAGCTATATTTAAGAAAAGCAATGTTGCCATCTAGTGAGCATTTAAAATATGTGACATGCATTTTACACACATGTCGTCAGGGCACTGTATCTTACCATCATTACCTGTTAAGAGATGACAATGATAATACATTCATATTTCAATTCTGTTCTCATTTCAGTTCATGTCACAACACTTAAAACTTCAGCTTGTTATACAAATGAGCTAAAAATATGCATAGAATGGTATTAAAAATGTTATCTATAGCCTACATTTTTTAAGCATCATAATATAGTTCTTTAAAGAGATCAAATTTCTAATCCTTTAAAGTATATAAAATTACTCCCATTTCTCCAAAGATGAGAATGTTTTCTTCCATGACCAAATTTGGCCAAATATGTTCATTCAACTGAGAGTTCAAAGACAGCAGTTAGAAATCACCATTTGTAACAGTCAAAATATGTAAAATACCATATCATATATTACCATATATGATGGCAGTCTTTTCAGGAATAACATTGTGCTGTGAATATTGTCAGATTACAAATCACACATAAAAATCAATGTAAATCAAATGGTGTGGTAAGTACTGAGGCATGCTGTTGGTGTCAGTTGTAAGAATAGACTTTTGGCTGGTTCCCTTGTCACATGCTTTGGAGCAGCAATGTCAAAGCCAGGAAGGAACGGCTTTCTGCAAGTAATGCTCATAAAAAGAAGACTGGAGCAGGTGCCAGAGCACAGAGGGCCTGAGATGTGTGAAAAAAGTATGTTGTCTTCCCAGTTTGTGACTCATACACAGCCCACAAAGAGGCAAACTACAGATGAGAATCGAGAGGTCAAGGCAATGATGCTTTAGGAATCAGTATATGGAAGTGGCATACTATCTGCCAAAATTGCTATGGTTTGAATTAATGATTACTTTCCCACCAGTGTTTTTGTCTGGTCCTTCTGGACAGTCAGCCCCAGTAATTACAAGGTGGTAGTACTTTGTAAAAGCTTAACCTCGAGTTCCTTTTATATTTCTGTCATCCTGGATGGCACTGGTTGGTCATTCCTTAATCCTAAGGCACGAGGAAGGCATCAGAAGATTTGGTTTACAATTTCTTTCCTTTCCCGGTACACATGCAGCATCCTAAGTTTCCCTTTCCAAGGGTACAGTCCAGTTTTTCACACTCTGTGCTTTCTGTTGGCAATCTTTCATCACTCACTTCATGCATTTCACTACTTTCCACTATATTCCTGAGAATAAGGTAATTCTGCTTGTTTTGCATTTTTTGATGCTGTTTCTAGCTTCGTAGGTAATGATGTCTTTAATCAGTCCATTCAACTTTTGATATTTTATTTCACAGAACACGAACAACTCCTTTATACAAGAATGAAATATATGAGAAAGAATTCAACTGAAATGCATGAGAGAGGAACATAGATGCGCACAGTGGAAAAATTCAATGTGACAAGACATAGGGGTCAGAGACCTGCTGAAAATGATTATCAGAACACAGATTTTACAGTGCAGTAATCTTGGAAGGAAAGTCACATGTAAATGGAAATAGTTAATATAAGATTTAAGGCATGGAGTACTGTCTTGTGTTCCATTTTTGATTGCATGGATGGCTTTTCTTTTGGTCAGTGAAGATTCTGTCATTGTTTATCATAACCAAGTTACTGGTTAGCTGGAAGAAGCTAAGAAAGAGCTCGTCTCTTTCTTAGCTTCTTCCAGCTCTACTACTCTTGTGGTAGTTATAGGGTGCCTTTAGAGTCCATTTGAATTCTAGCTATTTCCTCGGTTAGTACTTCTGCTGCCAGTTAAATGATTTCTAATTTTTGCTAAATTGGCTGAGTCCCAGGAGAAGTATTACTAAGTAGAGACCATTAAGCATTTGTAAAAATCCTCTAGGATCTAACAGTTCTGGGTCCATCCTCTAGCTTCCTTAAGATAAGGACTTCATTCCATTGTATTATCATTTCTATTAATTTATTAGATTTTTTAGAAAGGCAAATGAAGCACTGATTTATTTTGAAGGAGAGAGAGGAAATAGATAATTCACACACATAATGTTTACTCTTTGTGCACTCTGTTAGTGATGTTAAGTATTCATTAACTTAAGGAAAGGTTATTCCTGAACTAAATTCTAGCACTTCTAGTCTCATATGAGTGTTTCTATGTTTCATACTTTCTTCCTAGGCCACATATTGTGTGGTATTACAAATTTATTAAACAAATAGAGGTTATGAAATTAGCTTGTGTTTTAAAGGGAAATACTTTTTGCATTATGGCATTGAGAATGCCACAGGCAGATGAAAAATGGGATGAGCATTTTGCAACCACTTCCAGGAAAAGATGTTCCTGTTGTTCTGCAAAAAAAAAAAAAAAAAAAAAAAAAAAAAAAAAATCAGACTTTTCATGTAAAAAAATTGAGACCTATTATTCATGTTTTACAGCAACCAGAGGTATTTTTACTTTATTAGCTGTATCACTGTCTCTACAATTGTCAAAGAATTTAAGAACAATCTCAATTCAATGAATTCAATGATTCAGCTTTCAAAAATTTTAGAACAAAGATTTTATTTAGAATGCCTGGCTGGAGTTTTGCTGTATATGCATACAGCTGCCAGCCAAAGCTGTGATGTTACTGCAGCATTAATTCAAAGTGGATCCCTGCAAGAGCTCAGCTTAGGATGTAAGCTGAGATAAGCTCTTAGCTACCCAACTGAATCCTAAGGGTAAGTGGCAAATTAAAGATTCATTATTCATTTTAATTGAAGAAGATTATCAGTGTTTTAGGAGACACACTTCGAAGTTTTTCAGTTCCCTGTGCAAAAGAGGGGAATACTGAGAAAAGCTAGAGTCTCTTCTGAGAAAAGAGACACAATTGGAAGAACTAAGGAGCCTGTAGGAAACAAATGCTGCTGTGGATAATTCCCACCCAGCAGGCCAAATTCACAGCTGGTGAATTTTGTGTGCACTCTGTGGATTACATCCATCCCCACCAGAATTGTACTTGACCTCAAGTTGGAGTTTTTCCTCACTGTTGTAGTTGGAGATCTCTGAATATTGCAAGGAAGTGCCTGAAAAAGGCAGGACTGATATACCAGCTGATGGTAGACCCCTGTGGGTCTGTGGTTATGCTGATTTTGATTGCTATCTACGTTGCAGTGTTCAGTTTTCTGCACGTACTTGTATTTCAGCAATTCCTACTCTACTGGTGCAATAAATGTTTGAGCAATTGAAGTCTTTGGAGAGTGCCTTTTATGAGGTGACTCTTGAAATCTAAAATAAAAAAGTACAGTAGGAGAAAAAGAAAAAGGGGTGGGGGGAGGGGGAAGACCCTGCCAGAGCAAACAATACCGGAAACAGAAAGGATCATTCTGTAAGTGGTGAGCTGTAGTCCCAAATTGATGCACTGTTGCTCTTCTCTTGCAACGTATGCTTTTGGCCTGTTTTGTTGATGAAATAGGGTTTTTACAGTCTTTCTGTCAACCCAGTCCTTCTGTCAGGGCTGTGCAAGGATTCTTTATCTACTCTCCAGCTTAAATGAAGTGAAGCAGCAGTCTCAGACACTTGAGTTCCTACAAGTTTTGGAGAAGCAACTACTCAGTCAGCAAAGGACAGACAACTTTAGGGAAAGGCAGAAGCCACAATTCAGTCCCATGTTCATCCCCGAAGGCAGTGGCTGATGACCAGTCAAACTGAGCACACTGGTCCCTCGTGCACATATGTGATGCCTGGTACCCACCCAGACACTGACGATGGAAGGTCAGGGGGGGAGTGGCAATTGATATTTGATGCATCTATAGGGATCTAGGTTTGTTGCAATAACTTTGCTGTATACCTTACTTCTCTGGGGAATCCTCATAGATTCAAGTCTCTTGATCTTGTCTTCTGGTTTAGGTAGGCCAGGACAAATATAAAAACCTTTTTTTTTCCTGAAATGGCATTGATTTCTCCTGGTCTTCTTCAGCTTCCTGATGTACAATTTTCAGCTTCTTCTGGACATCTACTACTATACATTCAACTTTCATATTTTTTTAACATTGCAAATTCCAATTATCTACCCATTGGTCTGGCACCTCACAAGACCTCACGGCCCTGCTACAGGAAGGGCAGCACACCCTGTGTTGCATGGAGTGGGGACCAGCCAGACCTCTCAGATTTCTGCTGTCTAGCTGTACCAGCAAACACCATCTGGATTTCCTTGTCCTCTTAGAACAGATGAGTCTCTACAGCTAGGATAGTGGGCCATTATAGAAAGCCAGAGACATGCAGGACAGTAATGAAATAAAGTGGACACCCCATGATGTATTTTGTTTGAGCATTTCTGATGTTTGAAACTATTGGTTACAATTATTGACAATTTCCTAGAATGAGTATGTTGTTTCTGGTTTATGTCTCTGGAAGCAAGTACTTCTTTCTAGGTTTTCTTTTTTTTTTTTTTAATGAAGCAGAGCATTTGTAGAAAAAGTGTCTGCTTTTCAAGAAAAAAGTTCAAGATACCAATACTAAGAAAACCCCAAATTTAGAATAAAGCTGCCTAATGCAAATGCTTCTACATCCCAATGTATATCAGACTGGGAACATTATTTTCTGTGGCCTGTGTTTCCCAGAGAGTCAATCTGCCTGGATATGCTGTGATTTTCATGTATCAAGTGATCAAGATTGGAGATTTAGTCCTAATGTAATAAACCCAGTATGCAAGCAAAAGGGGAAGACTAAAGCACCTAGTCTACATTTGTATTTATGTACTGTGGCAGATAGATAAGCTTTATAAATCCTGCAGTTTACAGGCTGGTGGTGTACTGTCATCCAGGCTCAGGAATTCTTTCCATTAGAATTACTAATTTTCATTCAATAGTTGGAGCAGTTGGTCCTTAGAAAATAAAATATTGCAGACTTTGATTCTCACACCTGTGGCCAGAATCATCTCTTTTGTTTTCGTTTTCATACAGCAAACCTGCCATAACTGATGCAAAATGGGAGCTGACAATATCTGAAGTAGAAATGCAGTTCACATTGAAGTCACAAGAACAGAGTTGTCTTTTGTAGTCCTTGGAGTCCATCCAAACAGGATTTCTAGTTGTGTACATGCAGTTACCCAGTGATAGGGGACCCTTGAAATCTATGGCCCAAGATTTTTGAAAACAAAATCAACTCAAAGTCAAGACTTGATATGTGAATTAATTGTAGTGGACTCCTGTAGCCTGGAGAAGAAGAGGAACATAGGTATTAGATTATCACTCCAGCAAGGTACCTCCACAGGCTTTAGGCCTCTGCATCAAGGCAGTATCTCTCTTCCTGTTGTGTCCTCTTGCTTTCTCCATTGTGCATTTCTCTCTAGTTCTATTAAAAGAACTAATCTGGTGAACTTGGTGGTCAGCATATTTCAGAGCTGCCAGGTCTCACAGAAATCCATATCTTCTGGCTACAGGACTATACCTGTAATAGGACAGGTTTACATCAGATGTCATTTATATTGTTGCCAATGGTTTAGGAATCTCCTTGGGATTCTTGTCATTCATTCTTGTCATTGTGTCCTTGTCATTCTAATTGGGGTTTGCCAAGATGTGGACTGACTCCAACTGCATTGGCAAAAAGATGCTAAAATCTGAAAATGTCAGGGGGGAAAAAAAAAGGCCATGATCTGTGAAACCTTTCAAGAGTGGCATTCTTTGCTCTGCCTTTGTTGGATCTTCTGTTGCCGGGCCATCTAAGAAGCCAAGACAGTGTATATATCTTTTACTTTTTGCATCATGTTAGCTCTGCCACCCAGTTGTAGGCTATATTTGCATAAAGCTCCTTCCAGGGACTCCAGCACAAAATGCAAGCAAGCAGTCTCCTCTGCTGAATGAGCAGTTCCCTTCTCCTCAGAGACCCAGTGTACCCTTCCTGTCACACACTCAGCCTTGCCTAGCCTGCAGCATAAGAGTTTCAAATCTGTCTTGCACCTGATTCCTCTCTGGATGTCCTCATTCAGAGCTGCTGCTTGCTGCAATTGCCCCAGGCCTTTGCACATCTAAATTGGTTTTAATGTCAGCTCAATACAAGCGTAAGTACGTAAGGAAAAGATGCATGGGGTAAAACACAGGATGCCATCCCTAGAAAGCCCTGGAGAGTTTCTCCGCTCTTCATTCCTCAGGTAAATACATAAATACTAGGAAAAGGAAGGGAGCTGAGGAGCTTTGCAGTAGTGTAGAAATGCTAATCAAATATATTTTGAAGTCAGTGAAATCAAAAGGTCTTGTTTTCAAATTGTTGACATCAGGTCACTTTATCTGATTAGAAATCTGTCTATGCAGTAATATGAAATTATCTGAGACATTTATTGTAGGAGAAATGCCCATTTATCTTCAAGATTTTTATTTTATTAATGCAACACCTGACCATCAAAGGTTAAGACTTCTGTCTAATCTCCCACAAAAGAACAGTGGATAGATCACTCTATTAATACAGATTCTTAGTTATCCTTAGGCTGGAGTCAATTCTTCCGTCAGGAAGCCCAAATATAGTGTTGACCTATAAAAGGATACCTGCACAAATTCAATTAAGCAGGTTTTATTTTTCCTATACAAATCTGTAACTTTTTTATCTTCAGACCCTTTCTACTGAGTCTCAGTTTATTAACTGTGAGAGTAGCACAGGCATCTCTCCTTCAATTAGCACTCTTCTAGCAGTGTACAGGGAACATATACTTCTACATTCTTTTTTCAGTTTCTCTTCTTGCTGGTGTTTCTAAATTCAGTCAGTATTTGGCCAAAGAAGCAGACTTGTTTTGGAACTCCAGGCTCCAGATTCCTACACTCTATGCAAACTGTTGAGAATCTGAACAAGTGAACAATGGTATACTTAGTTCTTTCTAGTTCTCATGCTCAGGTTTGGCTAATGCATTGTCAATGTCCTTATCCCTTTTTTGACAAATGTTTTCTGCTCAGTGCTGGTTCTGCTGCAAGTGCTTCAGTTCACTTCTGTGGCTCCAAGTATGCTCCTCTGTTCGGCTCAAGCAAAGTTTCCAGGCTGAAGCAATGAGCTTCATTAGATGTGTAGGTCCTAAAGTTGCAAAATAGGGAATCAGTTTTCTGTAACATGTTTTATCACAACATTTCAACTCCTAATGCTAATGAATTCATGTTGGAAAGTTTTGTGAAAAAATTTTTAATCCATTCAAGTGGCTTTAAGGGCAAAGGTCTGCTTTAAAATACTTGTCTAAGAGTTTACTCATACTTTCAGAGGATTTCCAGGGCAACATTGAATGCTTCCTTTTCTGCTTGCATCCTGCATTCCGTGTTGTGAAGTAGTTTCTAAGACTGCAATTTTAGGACAATTTTAAGGTAGCTTAGTGCTGTGTTTGAGATTTATGTCCTCCATCTCTCCTTCTAAACCCCAGGATACTAGTTTTAGCTTCCACCTCTTGCTAAAAGCAGTCTCCATGTTCTTGCTCATCAAATTCAATCAGAAAATGATCCAGCTTAAAACTAACTTGAGGAAAGAGACCTGTTTCCTCCTCTTTTGTGAGTCAAGCCAAGGTAATGCAAATGTTCATGGCAAATTCAAGCAGTCAGTCAATTTCTGAGAGACCTGGCAACTCTGAAACAAGCTGACCACTGAGTTCAGCAGATTAGTTCTTTTAGTAGAACTAGAAAGAAGTGGACAAGGAGGAAAGAAAGCAAACACCTACACACAGCAGGAGGGGAGATACTGCCTTCATGCAGAGATTGTGGCTTAAAGACTGAAGAGATACCCTGCTGGGGTGATAACCAACAGCAGTTTTCCTTCTCCATGGTAGAAGGGTCTACCAGTTACTGCATAGGTTTGAGGCAAACAAAAGCAATTGGATAAACAGGGTCTCCAAATAAAATTTATTTAAACATTATAATCACTTTCAGAATGAAGATTCTGTATAGTTTCACAAAAACCATTGTTATTTTCATCTGCAGATCCACTGTTTATCAAGATCATTTGGCATTTAGTTAAATACTGAAACATTTTGCAGTAATCAACTTCAGAATTCAAATCAGAAAAGTAGCATTGAAAATACTAATTTTCTTAAATGGGCGTTTTCCAACAACTTTAATGTTTTCAACTTTTTGCTGTTGCAGATCACTGATCACTGTTTCATGCAAGCTATATTTTATTTTCTTTTTCACAGACCGAATTGCACAAAATATCATTAAATCTCATTTGGAGACATGTCAATATACAATGGAGGAATTACATCAGTTAGCATGGCAGACCCACACATATGAAGAAATAAAGGTTTACCAGAGCAAGGTACAATCCTGTAATATGCTTTTTCTTCTGTCTGAAATTGTTTACAGAGTAATTTATTTGACAAGAATACACTTTCCAATATCTTTGGGGAACTAGTTACTGAAAGCAAAGCAGTGACTTCATAAAAAGAAGCAGCTTTCCAGCATATTGAGCTGTTTGCTAATATTAAAGCTTAGGTATGGTCACGGAATCCAATTTTCTGTGCTTGTTATTACAGATCTTAACTTCATGCACAAATTCAGTCAACTTCAATGTGATTATGATTGAGTCCTCTGTTGTAAGGATTTTAAGAAAGTAAGACAACATAACTTTGTTTCCTTATAATTTTGAAAGCACATCTCTTTTTCTGTGAATAACAAACACCTGTGACTTACAACAGTAGATAACAAACTGAAAGTACTCCTTAAATTGAAGTTGTTCAATATTGGATGGAAAAATGTTCTCATTACACTACATTTTTGTTCTGCTTCTGCGATTCTCAGGTCAAGTTCAGTCTATTTTCCACTGGCACCTCTTCAGATGTAGTCCAGTCAACAGAAATCTCTGTGCTTCTTGCACTGGCTTCATTAGCGATGAGTCTTTGGTCAGACTTCAGTTGGCACATTAGCTGGTCATGTAAGACACAGGAGAGACTCCAGCTTGTTCTCTGAAATCTGAGGGGCTATGCAGTATTAGCAGGAACAAAAACACACCACAGCTTGCAGAGCTGTGGCGTGAAACCAAGAACATCCGTTACATTTACACACATGTGTGCAGGGAAAATTATTATCAAGAAGTCAAAATTTTTATGTAATCTGTGTTCAGATACTTCAATTATGTATTTTGAGTTTCAAACTAGGAAAAATATTCTGTTGAATAAATTAATAGCTTTGTGCCAGTTCTTGCCTAAGAGTGCTATGCAATGTGTACATTTTTTTGTGCCACTGTTAGTCTGTGCTGCACGAAAGCCAACATTAGAACCACATTTCAACACTGGGCAGTGCATTCTTCTCCTTTGAAGAGGCAATGCCAGAGTTCAGATGAATGGGGCAACAGCTTGTCAAAAAAACCTTCTTAATGAGAAGTATTTGGTACCTAGAAAAAAAAGAGATGTTGCTAGCTCTGCCTGGGTATGGGGAAGGAGTGTGGGGAGTCCTACTGTCTGCAAGGCCACCTGGAGAACTTAATGCATTGATGTACCTGCTTGCTCACCACTTTGCTTTTCCATGTGTTTTCCTGGAAGACGAGAGAAGCTCTGTGGCAGCAGTGTGCCATTCAGATTACCCATGCTATCCAGTATGTGGTGGAGTTTGCGAAGCGCATAACAGGCTTCATGGAGCTCTGCCAGAATGACCAAATTCTCCTTCTTAAGTCAGGTGGGTAAACACCAGAAGCCTGAGACCAGTTTAGCACCCAGCACCCTAGAAATGTGCTCTCCTGTCTGTTCCTGCAAATCATTTTAATTTTGAAACAGCTCTAATTTTTGTCTGTTGCATTAAGTACATTAACCTGGCTGTATTTTTCTACATTAATGATGTTACTGCCTTCTGATCCCCTTTCTCCCTTCCAGTCAGTTGTGATTATTAAGGACACACACGCACAAAGCTATTGCAAAAACTGCAGTCTCCAACCTGACATGTGGTGGAAGGAGCCTGCAAATTGAGCTGGTCCAATCAGTCATCTGCCACCCTCTAAAATCCCCAGTTGTCATTAATGAAATGAAGGCAGGCTCACTGGGGCCTGCCTCTGAGGTCATCTTTAATCTTTTTAATGAGACTACAGAAATACTCTACAGCCAGTGCACAGGAGGGAAAATTCCTGTTGGTGCCAGTTGGTTTCAGAATAAATGAGAGCAGATTATGGCAGTGTGCTCCAGCCATGCTCTCTCTGCATGCCAGGCTTGCATGTGTGTGCATAAGGGCAAGGGAGAAAAGGCTTTCCTTTCTTATCAAGGGACTCAGTAACTTCTGTCCTCTGAAAGAATCCTGACAAGATTTATCATGACTATGCAGTAACACTGCCAAACCCAGGCGGACAAAATGGCATGAGTAAGTGAACCACAAGAATCACAACTGGTAATTAACTACATTTACCCTGTCATACCAGTTTCTTGCTCCCTCCATGTGTGAAAAGTAGGATGCTGTGTGAGGCAGCTTGTTAAAACTTAAGAAGTGCTTCCATTTGAAGAGAGGTCTCTTCACTAAGGCTGAAAGCCTGTGTGATTCAGCATTCCATACACAGAAATCACAGACTGTTCTGAGTTGGAAGCGACCCACAGGATCATTGAGTCCAGTCTTTCAGTGAATGGCCCAAACAGAGATCAAACCTACAGCCCTGGCATTATTAGCACCATACTGCAACCAACTGAGCTAACCTCAGTGGCAAAACCAGAATCACAGACTATTCTGAGGTGGAAGAGATACAACGAGGATCATCAAGTCCAGCTCTTAAGAAGCCCATAGGAGAATCAAGCCCACAGCCTTGGCATTACAGGCACCATGACTGTGTCTTGGTGAGGGAATGGGCTCAGATGGCAGGCACAGCTGCAAAGGGAAGTTATACAGAGATGCAGGGAACATACAGGCAACCTCATAGAAAAAGGGAGTTATAGCACAAAAAATATTTATTTTAATCTCATACTAATTTTGAAAATTCTGCAGATACCAGTGCACCCCTAGGAGACATCATTTGACTGGCAAAGGTGGGATTTTTATATGCCTTGAATGAAGCTGGTTTTTGTTATTAAAAAAAAAAAAAAGCTTGATTGTTACAAGAGAGTTTCTGTAAATGCCTATTTTTCAGGATAAACTATTTCAAATGGAAATGTTTTGCCCAAGATCTAAATTCAGACTCAGTCCAGGCTGATAATTTTCTGCAAAGGGTGAAAAAGTCAACCAATAGAAAAGGTGATTTTACTGGACCAGAAATGACCCCTCTCTCTACTCAAAGCAGACAGAATTTTTTTTTCTCACATTCATAGATGTATAATCCAGATGTCTTCAAGGAGTGTTGTCTGTCCCTTCTGATGTTTTTAATGACTGATGATTTTGTAAATTATCTTCTTGAGATTTCCTGTACTCTGATGTTAGGCAATAATACCTGCTCTTTTTTCTGTCTGCTAGGCTGCTTGGAAGTGGTTTTGGTGAGAATGTGCCGTGCCTTCAACCCACTTAACAATACTGTTCTGTTTGAAGGAAAGTATGGAGGGATGCAAATGTTTAAAGCTTTGGGTATGTTGCACTTCTTTTTTCCAACCAATTGCATTGAGCCACGTAGCAAGAAATTTGTCTTTATGAAAACAGTGACCCACAGTGGAAATCTCCAGTAAATGTTGAATCACCAAGTCTCTAAATATCTAGTTTGGAACAGAAAAAGAAAAAAAAGGTGACTCCATTAGCTGCTAGCAATGATAGGTGTTTTTCTCTAATAAAAAAGAGCAACAAGAGGGTTTTTTCAAATCAATTTCTTGCCTTCTGAAGTTGTGCTGAACCATGAGTTTATGGCAGGAGCCAAGCTAAGATCTTTACTATACTTAACACTTAATGTATCAAATCCCTCCCACTAAATGTGTCCTGCAGAAGGCAATTTCTAGTCCCAGCAATGAGAGTAAAACAACGAACAGGTACAACTTGCTGGAAATACTGTTTTGTCTAATATTTTTAAGTAAGCTCGTTTAGATTCATGTACTGAAAAAATTACTTTGTTTTTCAACATGATATTGAGTGCTACCTGAAATGTTAATAGTGAAACGTTTGTGTTTTGTGTATCCATCAGACAGATATTATCAGAAATTGATTCAGGACCAATCTCAAAGAGAGATATTGCCTTCAAATGTATATATTTATCTTTTTTTTTTTTCCTTAGTGTGTATCATAAACATACTACCTCTTTACAAGCTTAAAGCATTTATGAATGTGTGTTGGTTGATTTATCTTTATGATGCTTTTGTAATTTTCATAAGCATTTGTATGTTAAATAGTGAAATCATATATGAAAGTTATTTAGGGCTGATCCTTCCTTCTCCTTATAGGACTTACTTACAGGTTTAATATCTGTTTAGGAATACCAATTCTTGCATCATTGGGAATAGAGTGCTCTCTCTACTAAGATATCTGTGCCATTTTTATTCTTGATCCTAATTCTTGATGATTTTTTTGCTTCAGCGTACATTCTGGTGACATTTTCGAGTTAGGTGAAATAAAAATATTTAACAGAAAGCAGTTGCTTTAGCAGTACAAAAATTCAAGAACTTTTTCTGACACCAAAACAATCCCTGCAGGTTGAAGGGATGATTTCTAGCATTTTTTGTCCTCTTTGTCTGCAGGTTCTGATGATCTGGTGAATGAAGCATTTGACTTTGCAAAGAATTTGTGTTCCTTACAGCTGACTGAGGAGGAGATTGCTTTGTTTTCATCTGCTGTTCTGATATCACCAGGTAATTTTTCATTCCTAACACTGATTTTTTTCCATCTTTATCCATCTTTATTTCTACATACTTAAAAAGCTGTTTAAGCTGCATGAAATAATGTTAAGCAAACTATTAAGCAGTGGAAGAATACCTGAATTACCCAAATATACCATCAGGAATTACATATACTGGAAATAGATCCAAAGTGTAACAGACGAGGAGCAAGATTGTGCAACAAGAAATGCAGGCTGGCCTTCCTCCAGACCACATGAAGAGAAGCGTGTTACTCAAGAGGTGCATGTTCCTCCTAGCTTTTTCAGGGACCACAAAACTCACCACCCTGAGTAGGTTATATAGTCCATAACTATGATGGGTTTTTTCCTTGGGAATGAGAACATAAGCAGTAAAAATTGTTGTGCAATCCTGTTTGAACTTAGTTCCAGATAAGAGGTAGGAATTAGAAGTGCAACATTCTCTTTTTCATGTATTCATACCTCATAATTCTACACTGGCAAGCATGCATTTAAGGTAGTGATGGATGGCTGACCACAGAGGAGACTTTTGTGAATTAGGTTGATTCAGAAGGTGGATCTAGTATACACGTTTCACAGTTTAGAGTGGGATTTTTAAATATACCTCAGGGAATGTAGACACACAGTTTCATCTAAGGGTAAACTCTTAAATAGCCTTACCAAAAGAAACTACACCATGAATTACTTTTCCAACTTTCTCTGCTGAAGACTTCTCCTAGGTCACCTTGTCCTTTTGCACATCTGTGTTGGAAGTTATGTTAGTCAGAATTAGACTGTTACAGATGGGGTCAACACATTCATTCTCATCATTAACAACATCTACTGGAGGGACTCTACTCCAATTTTTTTTTTTCACTTTGAGCAATTCTTGCCATCATCTACTCAGAAGTGAAGTAGTTGAGCCAATGACTCTTCATGGGGTTTTGCCAAAATACTGCACATATAATTTTCCAAACATTGATGATTTCCATCTCAAAACGGTCCTAGCTGTGTGCAGGGGTGAGAGCTGCCTCTGCACCATTCCCCTAGATGTCCTGACTTTCTCTGGGATGGCAGAGTTGCAATGTCCCCATGGGTCTCTGCCCATCATTTCTCTCTCAGTCTGAAAAGACCAAAGCTGGGTGGGTGGCAGAGGGTGCCAGCCACTGGAAAAACTAGATGGAATCAAAATTCTGATTAATTTATGCAGTTCTGCATGTGTCCCTTTAGTTAACAAATCAGAGGATACATGCAGTCTCTCCTATTGCTTTAGCTAAAGGAAAAAAGGAGCAAAAGTGTCTGGTAAATGCAGACTGCTTATTTCTGTAGTCTGTGAGCACGTGTACCTAGTCCTAAGACACAACACGAAGGAAATGATGAGCTGCAGCAGCATGTGCATGAAAGCAATCTTTCTTCCATAAAAAACCTGTAAATTTACATTGTCTAAATAACTCCCATTTCAGCTGGGCTGCTACGTTTGAGTGAGAAGACAGAGAAAATAGTCCAGAATGAACTGATACTGAAACATGCCATTTATTTTCTTACAAAAACAGTAACAGTGAACAATAGAGAAAGAAATATTTCCTTCCACACCTAATGTTCTAGTTCCTTCACAATAAAAGGTTTCATAATGGAGCAGATTTAAAAATTCAAAAATAAAGCACTGCTTCACAGAAGCCGCTGCATTGACCAATACAAGCTTACAAAGATTCCATATAGGAAGTACTCATATTCAGGTTTCTTTTCTGCAGAAGTCACCACCTGAAAGGTGATTCTTGCAGCCTTGATCTCAGTGTTTGGGCAGCTTACAGAAACCAGAGCAATCCACTGGGAGTAGGGGGGCCTGACAACATCCATGATTAACATTCATCAGTAGTTTTGCAACGGTTGCAAAGGCCAGTGTCAGATCCATTTTCCATCTAATTCAGAGCACAAATCTGGATTTTCCATTTCTTGATGGTCTTGCTTGAAGGTGATTCTCCAGCATGCTTTCAAAAGCTGAAATAGACAAATCCAGTAGAGGCTGCAGAGGCATCTCCACCTACAAACATACAAGAGAGGCACATGGTAAGACAGGAACATGGCTGCTCCTTTGTGCCAGTCCCTCTCGTGAGAGTTTGACTTGCCATGTTCCTTCTTTCCATCTTTTTGGCAAAAGCAGATTTTGTGTGTTTCTGAATTGTCTCTTTTTTCCTACACTATTCTCTAGCCTAGCGTACTCTTCAAAGATGGATAAGTTTTAAAATCCAACAGGAAAAGTACACTACTGAATCACTGCTTATGTCTTTTAAAGGAGGTCACTGATCTATTGACATTTTCCTGCATTTCAGTGAGTATAGCTAGAATTACCTGTGAAATTCCAGCCAAATTTACAGATAGTATTCAGGTGGCAGAAACCACACTTTGGTTTAAAAAGTTCCATTAAAAATGTTTACCTAGCTCTTGTCATGAATTTAAGAACTCTTGTGTAATATACAGCATGTTTCGTGACAGGTGAGTGATGAACCTGTCCTTCAACCACCTCAGTCCATTTTTAAGCTTATTATTGTGACAGAAAGATAAACCTTAAGAGACTGGTCTCATGATAAATCTTTCTAGCTCCAGTCTGCCACAATGGGCATTAATTTAACACTATTTAAAGACCACATTTGGCAACAGCATAAAGTTTGACACCTAACCTTTGAAGTCTAAACAGTACTGTGTGCTTATTGTGTAGAAAGTGCATGTGTTCTCAGGTAATTCTATTTCTATGGCCACTGATGGCACAGGATCCACTGGCTTACCTTCAGGGACCACAGTTCTCTGACATTTACAAAATACTGTTTTCTTGATCATCTGTTAAGTAGCTGAGGTATGTTTTTGTCCATTTGCACAGTACTTGACAATCAACTCTTTTCATACACCCTTCCCCAGGAACAGTCAGACAAATGGCAAAATTGTGCTACTCCTGTGACGAAGTGTTGCTCTGTTCCAGCCTGTGTGCCATGTGTGCTCATTGAAGTGGTTAACTTAAATTTCTGTGACTTATTTTAGTGATGGGGTATGGGTGAAGGAAAAGTGAAAGTGATTTTTCCTGAATTTTTCAATCTGTACATGAAGATTCATGCCTGTGAAGAATATTTCCCATATGAAAGCTAAAATCTATACCCAAGAGCTGGTCTGGATTGAGGGAGAAAAAAATAGTTTGCAGTGTGGTTAAACAGAAGGTTCAATGGTGCTGCCAGCACCCTGCATTAATAAATTTAGATTATCTTGGGGTCTGCTACTTCTCTTTCTGTGTTTGTCTCCAGAGCCTATGACTTGTGAGAATATAGATCATAAGGACAACCTCCTGCACCTGGGATTTGAGACCAGTAGAAGCCATATAGGTTTTAAAACAACTGTGTAGCTGTTTTTCTTCCAGATAATCTTGTATTTTGTGTTGTTTAAAAAGAAAACATCTTTAAATAATGAGAAACTTGCACTTTGTAATTCTGTTGAATTATTAAAGAAACTCTTTTGAGGAAAGCCATTTCTTTTTATTTTGAATATATTTTGTCTCAAAGTGTTAGCCTGGTAAATAATGAGATATATTAATGTTTGAATAATTATATTCTTCTATTTTCAAAGAACTGTTTTGATCAGTAAGTTTATTCTTTATGTATTAAGACACTGAGATAACATGACATATTTATCACCTAGCCAGTATGAGATTAGAACACTGATTGTACCAAGAGAGAATAATAAAATGTTGAGCCATGTTTCATTTCTGTTCCCGTCTTTATGCCTAGCATCCGGTTTTAAACAAAGAGATGCAGAACCAATACTGTGTTCCTGTATGTTTTGTATGTGTTAGTTTTAAGTGCTCAGGTGATCCATTAATGGGTTGAGACACTTTGCCTCTGAAACCATGTCTTTAGTTACCATGCAGTACTTTCTTGTGAGAATTACAATTCCTGTGGATACTTGCCTGCACAGTACCATGTGCACACCATGAGCATACCCTACATCTGTGCATTCTTTAACTTTTGTTTTCCTTATTCTCAGATCGAGCCTGGTTAATAGAACCAAGGAAGGTCCAAAAGCTTCAGGAAAAGATTTACTTTGCACTTCAGCATGTTATTCAGAAGAACCACCTCGACGAGGAGACATTGACAAAGGTAAGTTTTTTAAACAAAATGCCAAGCAGTCCCCAAGCATGACTTTGTTTCCACAGCCATTTCTGAACGTATTGCCACATTAATGTAAGCTGAAAGAAATCCACCATGTGCTTTCCATGCATAGAAATGTCCCTGTTGCCTCTTACTCCAACTTTTGTACAATACACCAGTAATTTTAATTCATACCCTATAAGGAATGTGACAGCCTTAAAAGAGTGCTCATTGAGGCTGTTCCTTGTTAAATGAATTTTTGGCCATTGACTAAAACTTTGGGAGCAGCTGGTTTTAGGCTCTTATAGTAAGAACAATGTCAAGTCCTTTGGATGGGTTTTGATGGAGCTTAGAGTATCGCTTTCAGTTACTCAGAAAGACACTAACATAGTTCGTTTTGGAAAGTGTAATTTATGCAAAATATGCTTCCACCTTTTTCCTTTCTTTTTTTTTTAATTGTTTCAATGTCTTACAGTTAATAGCCAAGATGCCAACAATTACTGCACTTTGCAACTTGCACGGAGAGAAACTGCAGGTATTTAAGCAATCTCATCCAGACATAGTGAACACACTGTTTCCTCCATTATATAAGGAGCTTTTCAATCCAGACTCAACCACTGGCTGCAAGTGAAGGGGATAATAGAATTTTCACGTAGTCATGGAATGCATCACTAGTAAGACAAAAAGAAATGTTTTCATGAAGAAATTATTAAAAATGTCACTACTGCAACACTAGGAATGTCCTGCACTTAATAGAATTATTTTTCACCGCTACAGTTTGAAGAATGTAAATATGCAACTCTAAGTGGGGATGTCTTTTTTCTCTTTTGTTTACTTTTTCTTCTTTTTTTTTTTTCATTTTTGAACTGACAATGAATATACAAATATAGGACACTGGGTGTTACCTTTTTTTTTTTAATTTACTTTTATTGGGGGATGTTTTGGGAGACAACTGTTCCTAGAATTTTATTGTAGATATACATGATAATAGAGCAGTATTTTGCAGTATTACTCTTGCTGTTTATTGTTCAAATACAATTTAAGAAAATTCCACTTATTAGACTGCCTAGTTCTATGTTTTTAGATAGTTTAATGCATGTGGAAATCTGTAGCTGTCTTGGAAATTATGGTGCATATATGGAAGACACACACTCACATATATATATACATATAGATATGTATGTATGTATATATGTATGTATGCATTATATGCATACATGCTGTAACTTAAAATCACATGCCTACATTTAAAGGATGCTCAACCCAGCTGTCATGTATTTCTTATTCTCCAGGTAATGTATTAGATTTACTTTGGGCAATCAAAATTTGCTTTGCCAGAGTTAAATTGTCATCTACCAATGTGTAATGACAGGATCATTTCTGAGATGTGTGTAATGTAGTGCATGTGTGCTGTGTGTAAATGAAACATCAGGAATGTATCAATGGTGCAAAAGCCTTGTCTGGATGGTTTTAGTGAAAAGAGGAATAGGATTGGGGTTTTTTTTTTTATTTTTTCACTTTTACAGGGATAGAACATATATAAAAGTGAACATAGTAGGACCTGATCTTAGTAAAGTATCTGAAACATGGAAGAAAAATTTAGACAATCCCATATGTACATTTTTCTGATTTCACCTATGATTTTGTTTTATATATACTACTATGAAAAGTAGCTTCAAGTCTTGGTTTGTTTTTTGCTGAACTCATTAGAAAGATAGGTAGTAAGCACAGTGAAAACCACAGCAAGCCTAAAATGTATCTCTGAAGAGGAAGGAGGAGGAAAGTCAAAAGTGACTGAAGTCCATGGTTACAAAGGACAGTGTAATTGTCACTCTTTCTGACAGTCATCATCTAGATGGGACTGATGGTTTCCATTACACTCATACATCTGTGTATGTTTTAAATACATGCATATATGTATGTATATATCTGTATGTATATAGCTATATATATATATGCATATATAGGATTTATTTTAGATACATTTCAGGAGTGGAGCAAAGGATTGGATCTTTCTTTTTGTCCGTCTCTGAATTGACTGTACCTGCATTTGCTTGCAAAACCAAAGGCAAACACAGAGGGAAGTGGAAGGCTGCCATACACTTAATCTTGTGGATTAATTAAGTTTAATCAGCAGTCATTATTAATGTATCTGCATTCTGCCAGTAGTACAAAACACAGATGTTTTAGCTATAAAAGAGGGATTCCATTTCTGCTACATCTCTCTTTACCACCACTTTTACCCATTGTGAACTTTTTCAGAGCAGTCTCCTCTTGGGATGCCAGTGGAGGGCATAGAGCAGAAATAAGAAGGAGCAGGCAGTAGAGAAGAAAGGAAGTGAAGGCAGGATCACAAGCAGATGTGTTTCTTTATTTCAAACCAGGCCGAAGCCAATGCAATCTGAGGCAAGGCAAGGGGAAGCACGAAGGACCTGCCCATTTGCCAGGCTTATGGAGGGGCAGTGTCACAAGGAGTCTATAGGGAAACAATGGGCCCTAGGGTGGGTGAAGAAAATTGGTCTGTTGTAGTGATCATTTAATGCCTTGTGCAGCTCTCAAGCTTCTCTTTGCTGCATGAGCAGATAATTCACAGGCTATTTCAAGTACTTTGTGGAGCTCTCCCTTGCCTTCATCAGTCAGTTTGCAAGTTTGCATATGTATTTTGTAGAAGAATCGAGTCTAGAGAATATTACAATTTGTTTGTTCTGTTTTAGCAATGCCGGAACAGGTACAAGAGTAGTTAAAACTGTCAGCTAATAAATGTTTCTGTGCAGGTCCATTACAACTTAGGAAAAACAAAATCTGTCCAGCAAATTTAGTTGAGAGAATTTTGTTGCAAATGTGACATACTCATCAAAATAACTCTATAGAACAGCAGTTACTAAAGTTACCTTTTTTACTCCAAATTCAGAGCACATTTCTCTAGTGATTACCTTAAAATGTCTTCAATTAACATAATAAAGCAATGCTCTTGATGCTTCTTTATACCACTCTAACTGTAAGACTGACATTCCTTTATAAGGTGATTTACTTGTTTGCAGGCCTGCTTGTATGGCAAATCCATGAAAAGGATCCCAAATTTCATGTATGTGTATATCAAAACTTAATGTCTACGTACTATTTGTGTAGATTTATCGGGGAAAAAAATCAAGTCATATGAACTCTAGAAATGCTCAGCTTTAATTGCAGGGGATTCATGTTTTCCTTGATTTCCCAACACAAGAACACACACACACTGTTTGAAATATTTTATAAATTTGTTTTCAGTATATCAAAAGTATATATTTAGCCAACTCATAGAAATATAGAATAAGTGATAAATACTACTGTTCGTAGTGCTACTTAATAAAGAGGTTTGTCATGTTTATACATAGTCCTTCACAATTGTGTGTTAAATCTTGAAAATGTTGGGGTTTTTTCTCAAATAAGCTAATCATTCTTTGGGATTTTTGAATTACTTCTCAGGCAAGATAACTAAATGGAGGTCAGCAGTGAAAAAGACACTAATCATTATTTGCAGGGCCTTTAATCCTTAAAGCACTATTCTTATATCACTACAATGTCATTACCTTTCCAATCAGTAATGACTATGGTCACATTTTAAAGATGTGGAAATTAAAGAAAAAGGGTTAAGTGAGAGACCACAAAGGTAGGAATATTCAGTTTAGAAATAAAAGTGGATTCTTTAGGCTTTTGTCCTAGAACTTCTAATACTCTAGCATACCAGATCTTCATTGCCATTGATAGACAGTAACCTCTACCAAGAATTTCAATATTGCCAAAAAAGTTGTTGTAACTATTAGTAGAGGATTTGGGCGAATAACATTGTTGTTTATTCAGAAAATGAAAATTCACTTCCAAACATTATTTATTTATGAGACTTTGGTAGGGTAACTGCAAATAGATTTTATTTAATTTTCTGTCATTTGGGCTTGGCCACATAGGTATAGTACCTCTTTTGCCCTTCATTGACTGATTGTAGAACAACAGATAATTGATCACATGCCATAGGATTTTTGTGATTGGTTTTGCTGACATAGTCGCACTCAAAATTTCAAATTCTTGATATTGGATTTCACATATTCAAGTTATCCATGGACTTTTAAGGATAAAATAGCATGAATTTTAGTAAATAACTTTATAATTCAAAATATTATTTCTTTATTTTAGTTTGTTTTGGGTTTTAGTAGTCCATGGTAGAACTTGTATCTTTTCAAGTAAGTGTCTAAAACTAGAATTTATCACATCTTCTTTCTGTAGTAACTGGATGTGTTCGTTGATTTTTTTAGTGGCAAGTTTTTCAAATGAGACATTTTTTAATGTTTATTAACCTTGGACCTGTAACAAAAGGATATTTAAAGCATGTATTGAATCTACTACTTCTAGCATTGCTCTCCAGTAATTCAACCATATTATGCTAAATTGCTCTTGGCATTGAGGAAGCAGATGTACAGTGTTCATTATACTACCACAAAGGCTTTATTTTGCTGTAAATATCACTCTTGCCTGCTCTTTTTATAAAGAAATAATTCTAAGATTTGTATTTCCTTCTAGTGAAAATTGCTAGTAAAGAAACATGAAAGTAGAAGGCACCTCAGTTGAGGAAACTTGTTTCCAAAAGCAACATATGAGTTTTGATTGGTTTGTGATAGACAGCATTAAGAAATTGATTCTGCAAGTTGTCACTTAAGCTCTAACTAGAGTCAATAAAAATTGAGGCATTTCAGCAAAGAAGGTGCTCAACTGATCACAAGATTGGAGGTGCTTGGCATTAAGAGGTCCCTCTTGAGCTTTGTTGAGCAGAAGGCAGATGTTACTCTCATAAATCCTTTGACTTCATGCTCTGTGTTGTTCATTTCAGCCCAGTTTCACAGAGGTCAGTTTATTCTCCTGTTGCACCTTGGGCACCAATGCTGTTTCAATACCTGTGCCAGGTTATGGTGCTGAGGTGGAACAGCTACCAGACCTGCCCCTGAAGATGGGCTTTGTTATGCTATTTTCTTTGTTCAATTTCATGGTGGCAGCTTGCCCAGGGGTGTGTTTCCCTTTGGGACAGTTTACAGGATTTTTGATGTAACAGCTTCTGCAGAGAAGATGCAAAGCTGCTCCTATGTCCTAGTCTCTTGGCCTCCCAACATCAGGCTGAATGAACTTCTCTGAGATTGCAGCAGTCTCACAAATTGGTCAGGCAGCTTAGTTAGAGGTGTGCAGCTGATGGTTCTTTTCCCTGTTGATTTTTCCACCCCCTCTGAAGCTGTGTTTGATGTTTTCAAACGTCATTTGAAAGATGTTCAGGCTCCCCCACTCCTCCTCTCTCCTGACTGTGCATTGATTTTGCTGTTTCCAGAAGAGCTAAAGACCAGCCTGGAAGGTGGTTCCTATTTTCAGTCATTGTCTTTTGTACATCCAGGAATATAGCACCTAAGATGAAACTGAAACATGGAAGATTTTTGGGTTTTGTCCAGTTCATTATGTTTAAGGATGTATGAAATGGAACCCTGAGACACAACAGCTTGCTTTTCCCTGGCTGTAAAATAGTAGTGTATTTATACCTATCAGCCTGTCCCAGTATCTTCTGCCTCCTCTCTAGAAACTAAATCCTGTCTCTGACATCCATTAGGAACAGTGTGCTGGAGGCCCTGTCCTCTTCTTTACTCTTTGAGTTTCATGCCTCGTAAATGACAATCACTGCTTGATGCAAACGTTGCACTCTATGTCACTCAGGGATGTTTCATTACTAAAAATAATGCTATAAATATAACAGTGATAATATGGAAGAGAATGTTAGAGGCTTTGAAGGGCATGGGTTGAGCTGCCCAAGTGAATGTGACCCAGACAAGGCTTTCAAGCCAATGATTAGAAGTAACATTGGTATGATGGTAAACTTTAAAGACTGAAAGCGAAAATAGATTGCTTTCTAGATAACTTTTCAGCCGCTGATTTTTTTTCTGTAGAGAAAATTCCTTCCCTTCATTGCCTACATGGAGTAATAACTGCCGTTTGATTCTGAAACAGAAACTGCAGTGTTATTGGTTTGATTATTTTTGTCTATGGCAGCTGGAGATAATAGAGGGGAAAATCAGCTTAATGAATACAGTCAGGGAAGATTCATTTATATGGGCTCAAACAGATCTCCCCAGGGCTCTCAACCCCCTGGTTCTTATTTGCCTTACTCCAGATTTTCTTCCTCCTGGAAACATCAAACAAACTACCGTCAGTTATTGGGTTTAACACTGCTCGAGATGTTTTCAGACATTTACTTGGCAGCATTATTGAATTTGTTTTCTTGCCATAGATTTGAGAAGTGACTACACATTGGAAACTGGTGGTACAGCCTTCGGAATAGAAATGGAAACAAGCACCAAAGAAGCTGATGATGCAGATAAGCCTTCTGACTATGACACAAAGCTGTGAAGCAGACAGCCCATGCATTTGCATGCTTCAAAACCTGTCCCTAATTATGGCCAAAATTACAAAATGCAGGCAACTGAGTGCAGCATCTGTCTGCCCTATAGACAAGGAATGAAAAGAATTAGCTTTATTTACTCTCCTTCCATACTCTTGTGCTGGCCTTGTACAGATTAATGAATTTCCAGGAGCAGGTCACCCCTTACCTGGATGAACTGTCCCATCAGTGCCTTCTTTTTTTAATAATGTGGATCATGGTTCCAAATTACACTTTCTTAGGAAAATGACTGTGACAAGTTTATTTCCAAGTGGTAGTAATTTTTGTTTCTCTTTCTGCTCTTTAGCAAATAAATGAAAGTACACATGTGCAAATCATTCATTTTCAGTCAGAGCCCACCCAGCCCCATGCTCACTTTTCTTGAGCATAAAAGGCTCTCCAGGAAATTGTGGAAATACTACTTTCTCTTTATTATTGATTTTGATGCACAGACAAACCAAGAATGTATGAGTAATGAATTTTTGGTTTAACCAGTAGTCAGAACAGACTGAAAAAAATTGTAGGAACTTTGTCTTCAATTCTTTTCACATATCAAGAAAAAGTTGCACAGTAAAGTGGCAGATTATTGGACCACAAGCATTGATTTTTCTCATTTTGAGGTAATGAGTATTCTGTGGTCTTTAATACAAACATCTTGAATGACATTTGACTTTTAGGACTTGCCCATCTCTATAACATTTTAGCTTCCAAATGTTTTGAAGTTACAACTGGAAGAAAGACTTTAGACATCACAAAGAATAGTGTATTCAATTTGGTATTTAACTTGTTATCAATGTCAGGCTGAATGTAGGACTGTTGTCTAACAGTGGTGCAATTATATTAGGAAGCATCCACATTTGTTTCTGTTGATATCCTCTGATCACAGCTGAAATTCAGAAATCAGAAAAATTAATCTGTGTTATATGACTTTTGTAGAGTAAAGACTGAAAAGAAGTTTTCAGCAGAAGTATTTCTAACACAACTAGTGTTCTA